>VXAV01009810.1:89038-152779 GCA_013399715.1 Alectura lathami | reverse complement strand
TTTGATTTACTTGCAGTGTTTGGTTTCCGGGAGCATTAAATCTTACACCATGGTTTTGCAATTGCTTTCAAGTCAGCATAAATCAGTATTCCTGCCAAAGGAGGAAGTCCCCGTCCTCTGCCTGCTCATTACCTGATTTTGTGTGCAGGCTGGTTTTGTTTTAATTGGTATCGGTTCTAATTGGGATCAGTTCACTGAGCTGCCAAACATACTCTTGTGCTAGCACAAAGAGACAGAATGGGGGATTAAGTGGGTACTGATTGTGGAGGAGGCACTACTCTGCCTTTCTCTTGTACTAGTGATTAAAGTGTCCATAAAATCAGCCGTTAGAATCTTGACCTCATTTTGACTGATACAGTAGAAGAGGAAAAGCAAAACTGCACAGTTTAGTACCTAAATCCAAAGACCCACATCAACCTCAGCCCTTTGAAAAGCAAAGTCTCACTTCCTGTGACATCAAGTACAGGATGCCAAGTGACAAAACCCTCTTTTTTTCTCCCACCTTGCTCCACCAGCGCTTTTATCCTCCCAGGAGTTCCAACTCCAATGTGGAACACGCCTTTCTCCAACATGTTCATCTGTTCTTTTATCTGATTTGAAGAGAGAAAGACACACCACAGTGAAACCACAGTTGTTTAACATTTCTCCTCAAAGAGCATTTCCCGGCTGGAAATAAATTCAAGATTACGTAGTACCTCTTTCTAGACTACTATCAAGGAACAAATGCTATCCATCTATCAGCCTGTCAAGCTGATCTATTTGGGGAGTGCATGACAGCCAGCTGGGCATCACACTTCTCTAGAAGGTCAGTCATTTTCAGCTTTGAAAACCTGCAATTGCACCAACCATTTCTGGAGGCGAGAACGGTATGTTTTCTTCAGTATTTAAACAAATTCTCTGGAAATATTTGGAGAACTGACAAATTTGAATTAGCTGTAAACTCCCTCTCGATGATGACACCGGAAAAAATGAAATAAAGCAAGTGACATTTGTGTTTGACAGTATTTATATCAAAGGCTAAATTTCCACTCATTATTTCCCATATTCCCACAGTCTGCACTCTCCAACAAGTATGGCATTGGGTAACTAGACATCTCACGGGCACACGCAAATACGGGTGCTTCTACAAATGTGTGTGTGAGCCTTTGATTTAAACAGGCAAAATACATTTTCAAATCATCTCACAGGAATGTGGAACATCTTTAACATGCAGCACATTCATAAACATTTACACTCTGCAGATGACTGCATGAGAGTTACTGGAGATGGTGTTTGGCTGGATTCCTCAAACTGTGACAAAAAAGCTTCTAAGAGGAAGCTTTACCTAAAGAAAGAAAAACTAAAATGAACGGCACTATTGTTCAATGCATTAAGAAGAAAATGGTATGAGAGCAGTTAGTTGCTCAGTTCTTCCATCACCTTTGCAACTTTCTTACCTTTATGTGCTTTGCAAACAATTTCAGAACTCTGCAGTCACCTTTAAATGCTGTCATTGACCTAGAAATAAAAAAGAAGGAAATGCAAGTATCAGGACTGAGATTAAGACCACACAGGAGGAAAACAAAACTAGCTGGCATTTCTCAACATACTTGAGACATGCAGTTCCCCAGTGACCCATGCTTGTATTCTGAACACGATGTACATTCTCGTTTGCTATTTGAAGTGACCAGCAACAGGACAAACACAATAGAAGGTATCACTAGGGGGCAATATTGCTTAGACAGCTTTTCAGACAGTGTTGCATAGTTACAGCCTGTGCTTTCACAGCTAACAGTTCTAAACTGACTGATCACCAAATTCTAATTAAAAAATTCTCCATTACTGACACACAGGCACCAATGAACATGTGCGTGCCTGCAAGGAAAAGAGCTGTGTAAGGACAAATGTACATTTTACAAAATCTTCCTGCAGTGTGGCTGCTGGGAAAACCTACACTGTCACAGGCATTCCTGCTGAGATTGTCCAAATTCCAGTGGACCAAAACTTGTTTGTCTGAAAACCTGACTTATTCTTTTGACACTCCATATGAGCACACACTAAGAACTCTATGCTCAGTATTAGTCAAGCAGGAGACTATATACTCAGTACTTACTGAATGTCATTTAAGACATGCTTTCTCTGCATGCTTTTTGCAGTGAGCCAAATTTTCAGACTTCTCTCGTGCAAAGCTAAGAGTTCACATACAAGTATACAGACAAACCACCTAAGTCTCAGACGGTAACATCTGCACGCAGGGGCTAAGCACTAGAGGTACATCTGCCATGTCTGTGCTTCTGTCTGTGCCATAAGCTTCCCAGCTCTCGCTTACGTGTTGTACTGAGAGATAATCACAGGGTCAAGACACAGAAGACAACCATGAAATCTGTGAGGTATACATTAACTCATCAAGACTTCTGGAATGAGATAGGGGAGGAAAAAGGAAGACAGGGAACACTGAAAACCATCAGCAGTTTTGCCAGCCTGAAACAGCTGAGAACACGACACGGATACGGAGGCACTGAGGCCAGACACACGTGATGTCACTGGAGGCCCTGAGCGCCTTGCCTTATCACCTTTGGTGCTACCAGCATCATGGCCCTACAGTCACAGCTTCTAGCGGTGGACCATACTGCTTTAGGGGTTTACTCTCTTCCCACCTATTACACGTTGCATGTTCCCCAAAAACCGGTGACACTTTATTTTTGTTTTCCAACAACAGTAGCACTTCCATGCAACTGAACTACCAAGTGTTACTTTAGTCTAAAACCAAACACCACACACCTACAGTTTAAAGCAGCAAGGGACATTGCATCAGTTTCAGTCAGTAAATTTGTTGGCTAGCAGAGGACAGTGTCCCAGTTTTGCCTTTATGTCTGTGGTTCCAAGACAAAACCTTTGACTGACAGCCAACCTCAACATAACATTTGCTATCGACATACTTGATGAGTTCCAAGGAACGAAGGGCAGAACTGCAGATAACCAGCATCACCACCGACTTCTTCTCCTTGTGGTTTTTACGGAATTTTGCCCACTTAGGACAGACTGCAATGAAAAAGCCCACATACACGCTCAGAGAAAGTACTACTTATACACACGCCATAATTTTAAATTACAAGAGTACATGATGAATGGTAGCCAGCAACAAGAACACACATGCTGACTCCTATGAGGTCTGGATTTCTGGCAACCCTTTTACATTTAGTCATGGCTGAGAAACTGGAAAACAAAATGCCTCAAATAAATAAAAACCAGAAATATTATAAAGGCTGAACGAATTAGATAGCACTAAAAATTTGGTAAGGTGACAAGTCCACCATCTTTGTCATATATGGTAATTTGTATCAGGTAAAACCAACTGAAAAGAAACATTTACCAGAAATTCAATAGAAATATATAAAAGAGAACAAAAATTCTCTTGGTTTGTAGCAGTAGGCAGTGGCAAGATTGTTTCTGTAAGATAATACATATACTTGCTCACGAAGCCACAATAAACTATATATGACAAATAGTGCCAAGCACTTAAAAGAAACTCTAAAACATTTTGGTCCAAAACAAGTTATTCTGTAAAGAAAGAGACAGAAAAACAAGACCTCTCACAAAACAAACAAGCAAACAAATGAACAAAAATCCCCACAACCCTGTAAGTTAGTAATATTTCATAATTTAAAATATTTGGGAGTGCAGATCAAAATTGTAATAATATTATATAAACAATGGTTTTCATGCAACTTTCACCTCCTCCAGACCAACATTTTAACTCACTTTCCTTCAGGTATGAAGAGAAACTGTGGGTGAGATCATTGGCTGGCAAGAAGCAAGAATCTGAAAACATGAAGGAGAAAATATTTTTGTTGATGCCTTTTTAACAGCAAAAAGAGCTTAAATGTTTGCAACATAGCCATTAGTAAGTTCCACCGATGAAATCACATCTGTGTTGAAATCCATCATCAATAAGTTGCTATTTGTGAGAAAAGATTCAAGGACACCTCATGTATATGAAGCTTTCAGTCGGATAACTCCATGAGCTAAACATCTCCCTACCTGGTTACAACTTCTCTCATTCATCCTACATGAAATCCTGAACACAGGGCTGCCCAAGGCTGATCACATCCTTTAAAACAAGTTTTCGTATGTCTTTACCACAATCAAAGGTTTTAGCCAAAAGGCTTACAATCAGCCTTCAGTCTAAGATGGAAAACGTTTATAGGTGACTTGGACAATTCTTACTGCATAAATGCAAGAACCTACCAATAAGTGAGACATCAATCACTCTCCTATCAATGAGCTGGCTTCTAATTCTGCCATTAAACGCTGTGGTAATCTACCTAGCTATACTAGCCCTAACAGTAACCCCTATATTGCATTGAGACCTTTTTTCATTTCCCACTGACTATCTTTTGCCTGGCACTATGTTAGCCAGTAAATCTGAAAAGGACTTTAAGGTCCATTACAGAGGCAATGAAGAAAGACAATGTTCCAACTTAGATAGTTTGGAAGGCCCTTCTTTTCCCTAGTGCCTAGACAGAAAGTGTATGTTCTTAAAATGTTGATTCAAATTAGCTGATCTGAAAACTTGCCACAGTCGTTAAGGGTCTGTTGCGTAATGGAACAGTATGCTCCCTGAGAGCATTAACAACTCTGTCGTCAGGGACCCACACATTTGCTGTCATTCTGCATGAAGCACTGCACCTCAGGGTGAATCTCTCCGGAATGTGATGTTTGCTGATACGTTTTAACTAAATTCAGGAGGTTTCCTTACACACATTATTTATGTTCACACGGTTGGCACATTGTGCTAATGCTGGCACTGTCAGTCCATGGTTTCTACCAGAACAGATAGTGTGACAAACTTGGTTTATAGCCTGGCAAAAGTCCTGCCTGGGCAGTTTCTTGAGAACAGCCATTCTCCATCACTATATCTTCCATTGCGCTGTCTTGCCAAAAACTTTTATTTTGTCCCAATCCTTTCTGTTAAAACCAGAGACTGACATTTATTGGGACTTCAGCTCCAAAGGGAGCTGAATGTCTACAACTGAAGTATCAGCAGCTGACTTAGTTTTTAAATTATGTTTAAAAGATGCAATTGATGCTGGTGGGGAAGGTCAGGGGCTGGTGAAGTACCATAAACATTTGGTGGTAATAGGAGAACTCTAAGCATCCACCACAGCCCTTTCCACCATTGGGGAAAATATCTTAGCTGTTGTTTTGCTGTTCTGAATACATGAAGTCTCATTATCGACCAAACAATTCAGAAGATGCTATCTAAAGTGTATGTGCTTCAGTCACTGACTTTTCACCATCACTCCAGCAAAGCTGAGTATTAACAACAACTTTTATTTAAAGTTTCATAAAGAGGAAAAAATCCACGTTGCTCCAGCCTGCAGCAAGAGATCATGCTGACTACAAACCCGACCTTCTGCACTGCGTCAGTTAACAAGAACACACAACTCCAAGTAGTTGCTTATTTTCTCAGTGCTTTGACATGAATGACTTGACAGCTGTAGAAGTTAGTAAACTCTTTGGCTCTCTGAGGCTCCAGCTCCCAGCACAAAAACAAAGATTAAAAATCCCCATCCAAACCAAGAGCCAGTCCACATGGAAATGGGTCACTTCACTAACCTAAACAACTCTTTCAATAAGAAAGAAACCAAAGCAATTTATTATTTGCTAAAAACCCTAAATGTCTAGAAATATTTAACACAAGTATTTCAAAGTAATCTACATGGGACTTTTCCAGGTTTTCTTGATTCAATAAGAAAGCTGATTGTGGCCCAAAGAAATAAGGAAGGCCTAATGGAGGCTATGGAGAAGCGTATTTATCTAGGAAGACCAGCTTGAACACTAAAAGAGAAAGCACTACTGTGCTAAAAGGGTGCTAGACTGGGCATAGGACACCTACAGTTCAAGAAGTATCAACTGCATACACAGATACCAGGCAATTTGTTCTTCATACCCACTCTCAACAAATAATGGACAGTGTCTAGAAAGTGACAGTGTCTCTTCATCTGTAGAGGAAGAGGCAGAGAAGTTCACTGTTGTTGCCTTCACCTCTAATGCAACCTCAAGGTGACAAAGCGAAGCTAACCCTCCTCTGTCCTGCTTTGCCTTTTCTCTCTCACTGGCTTTGAACTGCAGACAAAATAAAGGAAACCAAGAGGGTCTTAGTCGTGATTAAAACTTGTTCGTTTTAAACTTGAACCAAACCTACCATCTCACTTCATGCCACTGCCTGAAAATCCATTGTATTTAATATTTCATAACCATGTCAGAGTCATGTTTTGTTATTGCCTTGTCTGCTCCTCTCAGCCCTCCTATTATGCATCTGCATAGATGCAGATTAATCCCAGAAATTAAATGCATTTTCACCATCTCTCTCAGCCAGCATCTTGGAATATACTACTTAGGAGTCACATTGTTTTTATTAGAAAAGTGAGCTCTTAAAATTAATAGTTTATAATAAAAAGACACATTTAAACAATGCTTTTTTCTTTTTGATTTCCAATACACTAATAAATCCTCATATTTTTTTCCAGAGAAATTAACACCTTTACTTAACAGCAACGTAACACACAGTAAAGGAAAATACTTCAGTAGAAAAGTACAACTCATAAGACCTGTCCCAAAAATCTCCTTTCATCTACAGAAAAAGAACTCACCAGTGTCATGAAAAAAAAGCATTATTAATCTATTTAATGTACGATATATTACCTGACAGTTTTAATTCTTCTCTTTCAATCACTGAACGTTTTGCACCAAAATGTTGGCTAAGCAGATTCTGTAGATCCTCAGGGACACCAGGTTTCGGAGGGGATTTTTCCAGAACATCAGAAATCTTCTTCTAAAAAACAAGTAATGGTGTAAGTATGTTATTTCTATCATATCTGCTCTTCAGATAGCTAACAACATAGTAAATAAACATTCTTCCATAACTTTGTACTGTTAATTGCATTAACAAAAGCTTGATTATAAAAGGGTCTTAAAATGGGACAAGATTCCCACTGTCTTTAGTGGGAACGCAGACTTCAGAAGCAGGTTCAGACACTTTGACACAATGGTCTGTGACCTTGAAGACAAAAAAGATCTTGTTCACTCACCTGAAATGCTGCTGTAACAAAAACATAACTGAAAGCTGGTTTTGTGGGTTTTGCTGTTGAAGCAGTTTGAAAATTGAGGATTTTCTCATTTTAATTTATTGTTCTTAAAGCATTGGTTATGGGGATCAAGTGATTATGCAAGACAGCTATATTTTAAGCAAAACAGGGTAGCTATCTCTTTTGGAAGGGAAGAAGGTTAGCTGGATTCACAGCATACATCATCACAGGAAATACGGTGAAAACGAATTAAAAGATCACAAAAACAGAAGTCAAGCAGAAAGAATTCAGAAGCTGTTTTTCTGTTCCAAAATGTCTAATTTTTCAAACCAAACTAAACTGAGCTTGGACATAATGTCTGTGTTTTATGCCTTAGGAATGTTAGCAAGTAACAGGTCTGAATTTTCACTGAAAAGAAAGTGTTGCTGTATTTCTTCAGATAATGAAATGGATCCTGGGGGTAGAACAACATTCCCATTATCTGCATGATCTGCCAGCATTTAAGAATACAGCAGACTGTCAAGGAGAGAGGCATTCTGGAGAGAACAGCATGGATGTGAAGCCTCCCTTGTTCTCACTGAGACACAATTCATTTGTGAAAGGCCAGCTTGAGGCTTCTCAGCTGCATAAGCTCAACTGAACTTGCCGTCATGAAGATGTGCAGCAGCATAAGCCCGGAAGTGAAAAGGAGAAGGAGAGTGTGGTTAGGACAGAGCAGTAGGGCATGAATCCATGAGGAGAAGTGATCTTGCAGAGAGACAAGGTGGGCCTGGAAACCCTTTTGACAGCTGTGGAGGGTTGTGGGTAACTGCAGTGCTTATGCCTTCCTCTCAAGTCTCCCTTTGGCCTGGCCCAATGCCCTCTGCAGTCACCGGAAAATTTCTCAGTGTGCTTCCATCTGGTTAGCTTCTGTAGTGCCTATATCTGCGGCATTCCTTCTCAAGCTTCACCACCATTTGGCATTGTCGTATTTTTGTGCTTTGCAACAACTGTCTTTCCCAAGCATGACCACAAGTCACCTGCAGCACAAACAGCTTTTGCATAAGGCCCGCAGACAAACCCTTCCTTTGTTATTCCAAGCAAATATAAAAGGCAGGTCACTAGGGACCAACGCTCTTCTCCAGCCCCAGCTTCTTTGGTGACCCGCATTTGGGAACTGCTGCTTTAGCAGACGATTTCCCAGAAGTACCAGGCTCATTTCGCTCGGTCACTCAGGATAAGCTGTGGCTCCTCAGGACCATTATGCCATTCACCGGGCCACTTGATTCTTCCATGGAAATAACGGCACTCTTGAGGGGGAGAAGCCTGTTANATAAGAGTAAGAGCAAGGACACCTGAGCAAACGCTCCTCCCTTGAGAAGAGCTGTGGGGAAATGCTCCTTATCCAGGAAGTTTTATTACTTTTGTTCCAATTCATTCCAGATGCTTAAAAGCAAAAGTATTTTTATTCATTCTTATTAGTAGTATTTTTCCCCCTTTTCCTTATTTTTGGAGGGTGCAGTTTGTGTGGAAACAATAGATCAACCTGACAAATAGTTCCTGATGCATCTGCTAACAGGCTGTGTACTGTGGTCTAGCCCCAGTGAAACTACAGGTGCACCTGAGGGTCCATTGCTTACCTGGGAATGGAGACATTTTGCTAGGGCTGGTTCATTGCTCTGTTGTGGAAAGCTTTCAGTCTGGCAGCAGTGGATTAAGCTCCATAGCCCCTTTTGCCAGAGCAGCATTTAAAGTTAAATCCCACTCTTCCCTCTTCCCATTCCCTGGCTGATTAAGAGTCCTGACATAACATAAAAAAGCCACCTCTGCCGCGTGAGGGAGCCAAGATCTTATACAGGCTCTCCCCAAAGACAATTAACTTGTGTAGTGCCATGTTATTTTCATCTAGACTGCAGAGTGTGTTTGTTGTTGAGGGTAAGGACAGAGCGTGGCCCGGAGTCAATCCAGAATATTTATCTATATACTTATGCTAGGAGAAGAAGGACAGTTCTTGGCACAAAGGATGCTGGAGCCTGGCCACATGGCTGAAACAGGGCAGATTCTGCAGAAACTGAAATGCCACCTGCCTCTGACATACACAACTCCTAAGCATGGTGCAGGCACAATGCTGCAGTTCAGTTCAGGTGAGGAATGGGTAATCTGAGCGAAGTCAAAACAGTGGGAATATCCATTCTTCTCTAAAGGAAGCTGCGGTGTTATGTTGCTTCACATCGTCACAGGGTCATCCCAATTGTGAACCTCACATCAGCATACACACCCACTGCCCCGTCCCCAAGGACACACCAGGATGTTCATACCTTCTTTCGCTTCTTTGCTTTTACAGCACTCTCTTGTTGTTCTTCAGGCTGACTTAGAAAACACTCTGTAGGCTGCAAAGCATGTATAAATAAAAAATAAAAAATAAAGATTCAGTATTAGGTATCTGATCACCTGGAAAAAAAATGTCACCAGAGGGAGGCAAGAGAGGAATACAGGAAATATACTGCTGGGCTAGGGAAAACAAACAAAACTAAAACTCCCCACCTGTAGAAGGGATCATTTTTAACAGTTTACCTATGTCTGGAGTGATTCTGGAATAGAGGTTTATGCTGTTGTAATTAAAAAAAAGTAAAAAATAGAAAGCTGAAACATACAGGTTGTAGCCACACTTTCATAAAATGGTGAAAAGCAGGTTTTGATAAATTATAATTGAAAAAAACCAGCAAAACATGAACAACACATTTTAACAATGAAACACTTCTAACTTTTATTATTGTGCGTGATTGTTTTTCTAAATTTTGCCAATAGTGCTGTAAAATAACTGGTCTAATGTGAACATCCATATGCTGAAAGATACCATGGAACTGGGTGATAATAAAAGGAAAATACGCTCTGAATTTCCTTTGACATTTGTAATGCAAAATTTAGGAAAGTGTTTCACATTTGTTCTGCTTCATTCTTGCTTGGTCTCCTCATAGCAGGCATGGTCAAATATGCATAAGAAAAATACATGGTGCGTTTCAGAATAATCTTCATCCAACACATGTGTTGCAATTATTAACCTGCTTCTGTGCCGGAGTGAGCAGGCGGAACTGGTACATTTGTAACAGAGTCCCTGTTCACGTAAGCCAGGGTTAGGATTTGTCTGAAAGCCACCTAAAATTGTCCAAAACAGACAAGTAAGGCACAGGTTTATAAGCACAGCAATTCTCTTCCCTTCTGCCTTCTTAGGGACTTCCACTTCCCAGAAATGCAAATCTGCATTCCCAGGCTTTATAGCTTAGTAGGTGACTCAGGGAAGAGCAAGGGAAAAATGGCTGAGCTGCAGGAAAAAAATCCCTGATACCAGGACGCATTTGGCTGGAAAAATCTGCTCCTCTGAGAAACCATGGAGAAGCCTCATCACAAAGAACACAAAAAGCTCAGGGTCCAGGAGTGCTCCCTGGGGAGAGCCTGAAGGAAAAGGATCAGCAGGAAAGGGAGCCTGGCTGAAAGCCAAGGGAGCTGCTCCTTCATTACACCTTCAATAACACCATACACTTCTTCGCTCCTGGCCCTGCCCTCAGCATTCCCAGACATTGAGACTGAAACAGAGCTGCCCTCTGCCTTCAGCTCCTGCTCTACCCTTATGCATCCCAGCTGTCCATAGATACTTGAAGACCACTTTCCAGGTGGTCACAAATCCATCATAAATTCCATGTTCAACATTACATTTTACGCAGAGAACAAGCCTTCCCATAGAATAAAATGGACGGTTCCTCATCCTAGAGAACATTACCACTGTTTACGAGCCTTTCAGAACACAGAACAATGCCTCTCATTCACTTTGGGCCCATTTCTCCCTTCACATACATTGTGAACTGTTCTATATAAACCCGCGGAACAACACGTGCACCCTCAACTGGTACCTATGTGAAAAAAGAATAAAACTCACAGAGCCAAGATATCGTCTCTAAGAGGAACAAAACTTTCTCACTGGAAACTCTCCATCCAAATGCTTGAAAGTACCATCAAATGCCATGGCTTCTTTTTTGAAGGCAGGGAAGAGCCCTTTCTTCCAATCTCAGCGTAAGTACACAGCAGGCTTGCAGGGAACGCCTTGCTTCCTCAGAGAAGCATGTTAGGACTCAAAAAACGCTCCTACACAGCAGCAGATACATCTTTAGGCATAGCATACTGTTAATAAGTCCTAGTTAGGCATTAAAAATAATGCCATATGAGAAAAATAAACTTCATGGTGGTGAATGCCTGTAAATCTGCATGTCTTTGATGATCTGTAGTCTAAAATATTAAGGTATCTGATCTAACTGAACTTCTGACCTTTAACCAAATATTAGTTGCCTACCTACTCATGCAATTGCTCTTTGCATGGCACCCTTAGGAAAAGGTCATTTGCATGTTTTTCTTATGCAAGACACAAAGCAGACAACCTGCTGGGTTTTGACATGGCTCCCCTGTGCTCTGTGTTTTTATGCTATTTTTACATGGAAGTTCTTAAAATGCAGAAAACAGGAAATTTGTGCTGAGACCACTGATTTATGAACTAAAATGTCATAAATTCCTTGTTTGTTAATCATAGACAGAACATGAAATATTTCCTGTATTATATTTCTAACACAACTTTTTTCTTTACATGTTGCCAAGTTACTGGAAATTCAAATGTAAAGTGAAAACATTCTTGTGTGTGTGTGAAAGTTTACATTCTAGGTCAGCCATATACTCTGACTTTTGGAGCTTGTGACAAAGTAAACACATCAATGCTCTGTTCAGATTGGAGACAAATTATTCATTTCATTGCAAGTCTGTGGACAGTCTGCTGACTGGAAACATAAATGTTCATAATTCTATTCGGTTGTCTCCTGACTGGCTTTAAGATGCCAACAGCACTGCAGAACAGCTTCCAGCCTGTGAATAAGGCAGAGATGAATGAGTAGAACAGAACTACAGAACTACTAGCTTTTTACGTACATCAAAAACTTTGCAAGTGTTTTGCTCTAAAAGACATGCAACAACACACACGACTGAGCTCCCACAAACAACTGCCTCCAGGAGTTTCATGGCTAAACAACAGCTTATCCTGTTCCAAAACACAGGCTGATATTCTTTACATTGCAGAAGAGCTGTGGCAGGTGGTCTGCTACAGCTGAACAGTCCCAGGCCGCCTTGGCAGGGTAACCTGTGTCAGCTGTCCTTCCTGATGTTCACACAGAACGAGCACAGCAACTCCTCCAGACAAACCATCTTAACGTTGCTCTAAATGCATAAGTGAGTATAGTGGTGATAAAAAACAGCTCCATAGGCATCCTCACTGAGTTGAATTCTTCAC
Organism: Alectura lathami; assembly: GCA_013399715.1. Classification (NCBI taxonomy): domain Eukaryota; kingdom Metazoa; phylum Chordata; class Aves; order Galliformes; family Megapodiidae; genus Alectura; species Alectura lathami. The sequence continues at coordinate 140,404 of VXAV01009810.1, read as the reverse complement.
ATTTCATGCTCAGGTAGGGTGTGTGCAAAGGCAATACAGTTTTCTCCTGTATTGCTTGGTTCTCTCTTACCTAATCAGAATGTGGAATCAGTTCAGACACTTGACTCACTTCACCCTTGGTCTCCTTGGAAAGACACCAAAAGCATGGTAATTACTACTGCATTGCTTACACTTCTCCGTTACTAAAAAAGAACATCGCTACAAATGGTTCTCACTTGGGCTGTTGCCTAGGCATCACACAGTGAATTTACTACTGACACAGGGTCTAAATTATATCTATAACCTCAAGAAGAGATAATCTCCAATGTCATTTTAGCTCCTTGACGGCCGTTCAGTCATTCTCCTGTATGATATCAGGAAGGCAGAAGAAATTAACTTTCAAGCAAGAGACTGCTAAAATTCAGCTGAGGTCTAGATGATTATTTTCCACTCAAGTGATGCGGTCTGCCAAAGACCTTGCCACCATTTCCTGGATATATTCTACGTAATGCTGAACAACAAAGTTCCTACCAGTTTTAAAGCAAGCTTTTAGCAGTGCAAGGTTATGGAAACATCAGTCCATGTAGACCTAAATTCTTCTTCACTTGGATATTTCAAAGGCGACATCCATGGGTGAAGATGTAGCACAACATTTAAAAAACAGCTTTCAAGACCGTCTGTGTGCAGGGAAAGGGAAAAGATGCCAGAGGAAGACACTGGTAGCACCACTCAGGCACTTACCACTGGACAGCCGCTTTGCAGCAGGGACTACAATTCACTGCACAGTATCATCTCCTCTGTGCTCCACACATTTGCTAAGCTTACATACCTGCTTTCTTTTCTTTGTCACAGCAGGTCTGGAATCTGGATCTTGATGTATTGCTGTCTCGTCACTCGGTTTCTCAATCACTTCAACATCTGAAGCATCTGATGAGAAAAAAAACAAAAAGGGAGTTTTCATTACTGTTTTTAACGCATCTTCTATTTCTGTATTCAAAAGTAGGGATAAGATCTTCAGCTGCAATCTTGGCAAAATCACATAACTTCAAGATTAGCAACAAGTACAGCTGTAATGGAAAATTTTATCGTTTTGGAAAACTAATATTTGAAGTGTATTCTACAAAAAGTCCCAGTTTTCCCCTCCTCTTCACAGTGCTTGATCTTGCAGGAGATATTTCTGTATCCTTCTGGCATGCTGCACAGTCAGTGCCGTCTGCAGCATCGCAGGCAGACATGTCTAATCTTTCCACAAACCCACGTGAAATAAGCTAAGCAGTGAAGATTGAAAGAAGATGTTTCCAATAAACTACAACACCTCAAGTTGTGTGACATTCCTCTGTGTTATTTCTGAAAAAGTAAAACACAATCTTGGATCCATAGCATTCATAATATACAGTTACAGACCTACCACAACAGATCATTAGACCCCAAAACAAGCAACAGTTCTGATACTGAAGACCAACAGCTCTGTGGACCATTCGATTGCTGAAAAAAATACATAACTCCTGCTAAGTTTGCTTATTCTTCTTTTGGAATAAGTCATCTCCTTCTACAAAGTCAAGTCTGGCAGACGGAGGAATTCAAAAACCCTCACACCAATATAGACAAACGCACACAGAAAAGATCCCAACCTCCATCTAGAAGTCCAGAATGTCTCACTGACACCAATTACCTGTAAGAGGAAGAATTCTAAGATTTGTGGAATGTCCTATTGTATAAAAATATACACGGACATTTTTGTAAGCACATTTTTAGGCAAAGGCACCATTCCCAAAGTTTAAGCAAAATGTTCACAACAATAAAAATGCTTCTGTTTCAACAGAAAACTATTTAGATTAAGATCTCTCCACTCATTCTTTTATTCGTCTCTTAACTACAAAGATACTTTGGGGGGAAAAAAAAAATCTATCTATAGGGACAGATCCCTTTAACAGAGCTATATTAGCCTCTGATTTTTTAAAAGATGTTGTATTCCAACACAGAAATTTCTGCTGGGGACTGAATCACTTCCTTGATCATTGTCAGAAGCATTATCATCTATTTAACTGAATAATTAGAACTTAATTCAATTTCTGTACCTGGAATACTCTGGCATACTTTTGCCTCCTGCAGGCATTTAGCGATTGTTCAGATTTCCTGTATGCTGAAGCTGGAAGTTGCCAGTTCAAAGATGAAGTCACTTATTTTAAATAAGAACAGTAAAATTCCATAAGCATCACACAGGGTACAGAAGATCTGACTGCTGATGGTTACATAATATCTACGCAGTCAACAGCAGTAGGCAGAGTAAAGAGAGGGCCAGGAGACATGAGTGACAGAAAATCAACTATGGCTTATATTTACTAATTGCAGCTGAAACATTTACATATTGAAAAAATAAAACATAAGTGTAGGGGAAAGAATACGACAGGAAAAGAGGAATCTTTATTCATCCACAGACGCAGCACTATGCACTATATGGCAACAAGGCCATGTCTTCTAAAACCCACACCGGTAACAACATGTGCACATAATTCTGCTTGGAAACTACTGTCTTGCAACTCCCATTCCTTTTCACACTTTGAAAAGCTTGCGTAACACGCAGCATCCTAAAATGGGGTTGTGGCAGCTGTTAAGAGCTTAAAAAAGCTTGGGAACTTAAAGCTAGCAATTGAAGAAAATCAGCGAATATTTTAGCAGGTTGGATGTCATTTGTCATGAGATCTTACTGGATATAGATTGGATTCTTGGCGAACTACAGCAGCTTTAGAAAGAGAGCAGCAACAGAGAAAAAAAAAAAAAAAAGTTGTTTTCTGTCCAGTACAACTATCAGTCTCCTAAATGAAGGGGTTAGATAAACAGGTTAATGAACTTTATTCAGATGGAAACAAACACCATAAAGGACTGGCAGCACTTGTTTGCAACTCATTGCAGGATGGAGGCATACTCTGAAATCCTAATGCACCAAGTTCTGCTTTCCAGAACTAGAGCAAATGCACAGATGTGTGCACGAATGCACAAACTTGTGCAGCAAGTGGACATTGCAGCTATTTGCTTTCTACTCTTCGCAGGCATAGCGATCAAACCACCAAATGAACAGACTGTGACCACAAAAGTACAAGATCCCACGTGAGGCGAGTTGTGCTGTGCTCTGGTGGCAGAGGAAGAGTAGAGATGTCCCTTTTGGCAGCCCCTTACCACAGCTCAGCTGTAATACCAAGGTGCCCCTTAAGCAGCTGCTAAGCCGTGTCCTCTGAGAGAGGAACAGAGTCAGATTGACTCTTCCTCTGAGATGCCATTTGGATCGTGAGCAGGAGGAATGACTGGCCCTCCCTAGCACCACTGCCACTTTTCACAGAACGGTTTGGGTTGGAAGGGACCTTAAAGCCCATCCAGTTCCATCCCCCTGCCGTGGGCAGGGTTGCCACCCACTAGATCAGGCTGCCCAGGGCCCCATTTTTCTAGAACATGGCTATTACTGTCTCAAGAGAGTTCATCAGACAGGTATAAGATATTGTGGGAAAGTTTATTGGCCGCTAGAAGTTAAAAGGAGAAAGCATTCCACAGCCCAGCAGAAATGAGGAACACCCAAGAGACCATAACCAGTCCCCTCGCTGTCCCTCTTGCTCAGTGCCTAACACCCATTCCTAAATATATCTGTGCATGTCTCACTGAGCTGCGTTGCTGAGCCAGCTTTTTCTCAACATATTTACTTCACACTGGAAATAAATGAGAGTTGCATTAAATAATTCATGGAAAAATGTCTGTAATCTTTAGGCATTCCTTTTTAAAACCCACTTGGCATGCTCTGAAAGGCAAACAGGGGCAGCCTAAGTTTTAAATAACCTCTCCTCTTTCTCATAACTAAAAGATACACTGCTGGTAATAAGAACCTAAAACTGGACAAATGGTTTCCATGATATGGAATAGCCTGACCAACAATGCACCACCTGTTCCCTGCCCATCCGAGTTACGGGCTGCACTTTGTGATGCAATGTCCTTCTCCACTTTCAGCCAGAAATGAAAGAAGAGGAACCAGCGTCTGACTCCAGACTGAACAAACACCTGTGAAAGCAGTTCTCATTCGTGCATCTTCCTGCAGTACCCGAGTATTTTACTTCACACAACAGCAGGACTTTTTGTCTGTTCCATGAACAGGCACTCACGTCCCAGCTGAGGCGGTATCTAGTTTTGAGCTGTGATTCTTTGTGACACCGTGTCAACTCCACTATGACAGGAGGGTTTCATTGGAGGCATCCAAGTACCACAGGCCAGACCCTGCCACCCTTGCTCACATTAAGCAGCGCATCTGCCTTATGCAAATAGTTACCTTGAAGTCAGTGGGGTTATCCACAAAATAAATCATAACTTGATGCGAATAAACGCAGAGGCATCCAGCTCAGAGATTCCAAACATGCCTACATGAGTGCAGCACTGCCTGTCCTGCCTTGAGGTGTCAAGCTACTCAGGAGACTCCTCTGTGCCCGAAAAGGAGAGAGGACAAATCCTTCCTTAATAATCAGTCGATGCAAAGGCAGAACCTAATCGATTAATACGATGTTGACTTTCATCTCTCTTGTGCAAATGAGCGGGCAGGCACTGCTGGAACACGCTGCTGAAGGGGTGATGTTATTCACTTTCCTGCGATGGGCGGGCGTTACGGAACCACAAGGTCATCAAAGTCTGAACGATCACGTCATGCTCTTGATATAGATAAATCAACACAAATTCCAGAGCTCTTCACCTTTTTCTGCTATTACATCAGCACTATGGCACATGCTAACAGATTTCCCAGTCATTAGGTATTTATATCTGATTTCACTTTGAACCATGCTGAAATGGAAAAAACATTTATGCATAACACCCCCTGCCATCACTTACGATACTGATCACCTTACTTAAACTGATTCAGTGCAAGGGTTTTTACTTGTTTCAAAAGTAATATATGTCTATGCATGCACAAAAAGCAGCACCCAGATATTTTGATAATTTAACAGGTTCCCTTTAAATATAACCCTGCTAACTACTATCTACACAAACAGTGCATGTTTGCTTCATCATTTATTCCAATATTTTAAAGGCAAAGAAAACCTTAATACGATAGAAGGTATTGATACACAGTCTGATGTGAATGCAATTTTGTTCATATTAGCTAGTGCATGGAAATTTGTGCTTGCTAGGCCGACTTGCCGTTACTGAGACTTTTGACTTTCACAATGCCACTCCCCTACCCTGAACTGATCAATACAGGAGTTACAGTGATCACAAATGTAAATATCTCATTCTAAGCTTAACTGACTGAAAAAGTGAAACTGTGCTAAGAAGAACTTAAAAAGCTTCCCAATAAAAAGTTACACCTGAAAAGGAACAGGAAATAATCTTAAAGTTCTTTGGAAAATGTGACTTGTGGTTTGAGCCGCTGTAGTACCAAAATAAAGAAAGAGGAAGATAACAAGAACAACAGCAGCTATGGCAAAATTTTCATAGGAAGAGACGATAAACAGAATTATAGAATCACAGAATGGCCTGGGTTGAAAACGACCTTAAAGATCACCTGGTTCCAACCCCCTGCCGTGGGCTGGCGGCCACCCACTGGATCAGGCTGCCCAGGGCCCATCCAGCCTGGCCTTGAGCACCCCCAGGGATGGGGCACCCACAGCTGCTCTGGGCAGCCTGGGCCAGGGCCTCACCGCCCTCTGAATGAAAAATTTCCTCCTAATATCTAACTGAAATCTCCCCTTTCTTACTGTAAAACCATTCCCAGAACAGAACAGAACCAGAACAGAAGGTTTACTGAGAAAAAAAGAGAAGGTATGGTGCTTGCAACTTTTCATGATATAGGAGAGAGATGTAATTAAAAAGAAAGCTTGGAACAGAAAAATATTCTTTTGCCTATGTACGTAAAGACAGGTGAGAGAATAATTTCTATCAGATCTGTTGGTGTTTTTTTTCACCTGGAGGCTTAGTGAGTTCAGACATTTATTTGGCATCCAGAAGACCCCCAGTGAAACAAGGCAGTACAGGAGAAATTCATTTCTTCCAGTGAAACTAATCTCTGCCACAGAATTTGGAGGAAAACTACCTTATGGATCCATGAGGGACTCTCCTTCAACTTTTATTTGAATTATCTGGCACTGCCCACAGTCAGACACGCACTCTGGGCCAGAAGAGCCCATGGGTCTGAGCTGTTACAGAAATTCCTGCATTCTCCCTAATGCTCCCACCAGTGTTATATATCTGCAGTAATCCAGAACTGCGTATACGAAAACAAAGCTTGTATGTAATTTATTTTTACAGACTTCATTCCTCTCCCATTTTCCCCCCTTGACTTCCACTCTCCTCTGACTGCTCTACAGTTGCCTTATACCTAAAATTAAATTTTAAATAGGGCCCGTGCTTTCAGTTTTTAACAAAACATCATGGGTGCTGCAGAAATAGGTTTTGTATTAGCTATGCTCTCTTTCTAGCTCCAGGCATGTTGCAGGAAAATATGTCCTTGTAGGTGAGTGTGGTTCATTCCATTTGGGCATGCTATGACAGAATAATTTCAGGCGGCTTTGCAGGTTATGTTTTTATTTATTGGCTGATTAAACAGTACTGATCTGTATCCATTAATCTGGGGAAAAATATTTCTCAGGGCTCCCAGCTTTAAATCCAGTAGATTGAAAAATATTTGATTCTGAGTAAAATGCCAAGTGTGTTGGGCAGAAGTCAAGTAAGAATGGAGCGGGGCAGACAGGGAGGTCGAGGAAAAGAATAAAACTGAAGTCTGAGACTTTTTTTATTATTTTCATACTTTTGTCATTTAATACTGACCTAAATTTGCAGTGAATCAGATTAATTCATTAATCTTAATGTCAGTGCATTTGCTTGAATATTTCTTGCCTCCCCAGGTTGTGCTGATCACAGTAGCTGGCCTAAAAGTGACAAGGACAGTGTCTAAAGAAATCATTCCAGCATCGTCCCGCAAGGCAGCAGGAACACAAACCTCAGGTGGGCCCAGTCATGATGCCCACCAACATCCAAAGGAACAGATGAAGCCTTTTAAATGAAGCAGGTGGGACAGGGGGCCAATCAAACAAGAAAATGGGTTTGGACATTTCAGGTCTTTTGAAGTATTCCAAGCACAACTACTCCTCTGACAAAAGGAGAGGGACAGGGAGATGTTTATCAAGCCAATTAGTTAAAAAAAGTAATTTGTCCTAGGGGAAGATAGCCACATAACAATTGCATTAAAAAAACACAGTCCTACAACTGTCACCATACCCCCTTGATTTCCCAAGTTGCTGTCACTAAATTGGAAAGGGTCCACTGGCACCATCAGAAAGATAAACAATTCCCCCCAGAGTGAGCACCACCTCCAGCGGCACTACTGAGAAATCTGGATGATAAGTTACAAAAGAAACCCCAAACATCTCCTTATCTCCTTGAATAAGGATTAGTTAAACATTTTGAATACTGCACTGAAACAAACTGTAGTACTAGAAATCAGTAAGAGAACACATAGACTGACAAGTAAGATATTATAACACTTGAGTATTTTGACATTTTGGAGCTAAAGGAGACAAGCTATGAATGAACTGGTAAATATTGTTAGTGCTGGAGGCATGTAGGTGCAGGTGAAGCTCTGCTGCAGGTGACTAACAGTTGGGTACCACTGATTTGCCAACTTTCCCTGCTAGCCCATTGCAACGGAGAAGAAAGCAGCCTTCATGTTGGGCTGAAATGATCTCCACCATAACTACATGTGGTACCAGCGCTCCATCATCCCAAAGCAGCCCCAGGCTACCAAGGTCTGGGCACTGTTTTCCCTTCCCATCTGCATGAACTCCTCTTCCAAAACAGGCCTACTTCAGCACAACAATAAGTCCTTGTATCTATGAGCATACCTTCAACTGCAGACTTTACCTGCTGAGACCATTTTGACCCATCTTGACTTTCTGACCAGCAGTGAACCGAAAGACAAAATAAAGGCCATATCTGAGAAAAAGGCCAGACGAAATCTCCTGTTGCACACATGTAAGCGCAGAAGAATCAACCTCACATGACCAAGGTCAGGCCCACCTTGCAGTACAGCTACAACGTAGCCTATTCGTAAGTTTGACTTTCTCATTTTCGTATCTATTCTTACAAAACAGAAGTGTATCCAAAAACAATCACAGAAAGAGGGTGACCAGACATAAAAGTAGTAAGCCACCCTCCATCTAGAAGAAAACAACTTTTTCTCCTGACAAGGGCTGAATACAACATCCTATCCAATTCTTACACCAGAAACAATAGCATCATTGAGGTAAGGAAGGAGGACTCAACGTTCATTTAGTCACTGTAGTTTTAAAACCAATGATAGGTGAAGGGTAAAGACTAAGATTTGACATGTTAGGAATATGACAGACTGTTTGACTGTCTGCCATCCAAATTAATTTTTCATGACTAGCTTGTCAAAGGAGCACCCGGAGCCTGAAGATACAGTGAGACACCAGCACAGAGTGCACTTCACTTTGGTCTGCTCCAGTACTCTGAAGCCAGTGACACAGAACGAAGGCTCAGATGGCATCCACAAGTCACTGCAGTCTCCTTGTCACTCTTACTTTTGTTCTTCCCTACCAGAAGTAAACTATCCTTTACTTCAGATAATCTCTTTATATCTCCAAATTCAGTTTAAAAGCATATTCTTCGAGAGATGGGGAAGCAGAAGATTATTTTATTTAGTTTGTTTGTAAGTGGATGAATGTTACAAAATAATTAAACACTTAACCTGGTGGAAAGGTCTTCTCTTCTTGACAGATGCCCGGCATTACACACCTTACAGTCACTCTAGAAACCACTCAAAGGATGTCAGTGATACTGCACAATGGTTCAAGACAGTGAGAGGACACTGTTCAACTCTGATAAGTAGGGGAACAGGGAAAGCCAGAATACAGTTGACTATACTGGAAACTGGCTGAGATGTTGTGGTTGGCGCGTCGTACCTTGTAAAATGCTCCATGGGATCTTTAAACAACCACAAGTGCCTAGGAACTTGAGTTTAATCAAAGAAAATCAGCTGACAAGTACTGGTTACAGAATGCATGTTTGTATGAGGGAGAATCCCAAAAAGCTGGCTTTAAGCAGTTGTCAATTCCAACAGAGGGATCTGAGGGAAGAAATGGTCTGGGATGTGGAAAAGTCAGACCCAAATAATTTCAGAGGAAACACTATCAAAGAAGGGTGGGTAGTCAAAGAGAAAATCTATTTGCAAAGAAGCAGAAAGACCACCCAGCATCGTCAGGAGAACTCAAGTTACGAGTCTGACATAAGCTAGGCACAAGCTAGGGCCTGACTCCCTGCTATATTTCCCACTTGGTGGTGTGGCCAGGAAGCCTTCACTGGTTATAATATTCACTCCTAACAAACATTTATTTTTGTTAATTGGGAGGCAATATGCAAACTGGGAGTAAATATAAACTTGGGATAATTCCATACAGCTATTTAAATGGTGGGCGGCTCTGGCCTGGATCTGACTATGGTTAAGTTTTGCCCAGGAATGTTGTACGACCCAGATGCGATGTCTCCCTTCGTACTGCGGGAGACCCGTATTTCCTACTGTCCTCTCACTGTCTTGGGAAGTGGCTGTGGCTTCCCAGCTGTAGTTCTTGTTCTGAAGGTAACACACAGAGTCTGGCTGACCCTGTGGACTTGAAGTTGATAGATCATGATAGAATTACACAGTGGAACTTGCCAAAAACAGTAGGCTTCCATAAAAAATATACAGCACACATTGTAAAAACTTAACAGCGCATATTACATTATTTTTCATAAATACACATTGATATTTTACCAACCGCTGATAGCACTGACGCCTTTTTGGCTCACACATATTTTGCAGACATATAATTCTATAGTTACAGTTATATATTCTATAAGGTTATCACAGACCTGAAATTTTCTCAGGTTTTCTCTGAATATTAAGAACTGCATGCACGCATATAATGTAGCATACACTTAGCTATGTGTCACCAGCAACAAGTACATGCCCTTAAGGAACAATACTGCAAAGAAGTTCTTAACTCTCCTCCATGCCTTAACACAAAATGTGAAAGAAGGCATTTTGAGTAGCTCAGATTTCTGCAACTTCTTTTTTTATTATTCAGAAGTCTTCATATGACATAGCAATATCAAGTCAATTTGACAGAGTCTTAAGTTGACTCATATCAAATCAAACTTCCCTTTAGGTTAAGAATAAAATACCCTGACATGCTGCCACATAGAGTTAAAATGGCAAACTCTCTGGATTATAAACCATCTGTTGAAATGCAGTTCCCTGTCCAAGGCCCAAGGGTTATATTTCTAAGCCTCTTATTCTCCTGCTTCCTCCCTCGCATATCCTACACATTTCTCAGCTGTTTGGTCTCAGCTCTTGCAGTTTGCACTGCCCTTTCAAGCTACCTTAGAGCCTCAAATTTATACGGTACTGGAATATACATTTGTGGACTTAAATAACATTTTTCCAAAAATCTCACTATAAGAGCAAGTGAGAGAAAACATACCTTCTTATAGACAGAAGCCCTTTGAATATGAATGAAGATTAATGTAATACAAAAGGGAAATACTACCCACTTCGCTGAGTTAACGTTTTTGAAAGGAGGAAAGGCGACAGGCTTTTCATCTATGTCAGAGCTCTCTATTCAAGACTAGAAATTACAATGCAATCTCTCATCTGTAAAGGTCTTTTGTGAACTGGTAGGCAGCACACTTGTCTAAATGATCAAATAAAGCACATTATGACTCGATCAGTTGCAACTGCCACAAAAATAGCGCTCATACCTACATTCATGTGCTGCCAGCAGATGGTTGATTGCTTTTTTGTCCTCTTACATTGCAGTTCTGTTCCTTTAGATCCTCTCTTTGTAGAGGGTGACATGCTGTGAGGTCAGTTTTCTGACAAGGTCATCTGCCTTCAGAGGATGAAGAGAAAGTGGGTTGGGCTATATTTAGAGTTTGGTCCAACTCCGTGCCAAGGTCCCCCCACTGTCTCTCCCATGCAGCACCGTCTCAGGTCTATTCTTGCCGAGTCTCAGCCCACAGAATAGATGAAGGGAGGAAAGCCAATCTGAGCTACTACTGGAGCTGGGTTTTTGCAATTCGCTAGAACAAGTGGATCAGGAGCTCTGATAAGGACTCCTTAAATCCCTTGCTCTTCTATTACTTAAAGACCTTTTTTTTTTCTTTATTCAAGTGGATTTTTCCTTTTCAAGTGAATAAGCAACAGGAACTGCCTGGGATACAGCAAATTTTAGCCTCCTGAGCTAAGGTAAGCTTGCTTCATTTTTATTTTGTCGCTGTGATTAGAAAGCAACTGATGATGACTTGGACCAGATATGCTTTTTCTGCTAGACCAGTTCTAGCATTAACATTCTGGGGGGATAATGAAACTCTCATTTTCATAACACCACTCTTCATTATCACTGCCTAAAGGAGATGGGAAAACAAAAGGATCTCATAAAGTGCCACAGAATATATATTGTCTATTTTTACCTGTGTAATTTAAAAGCACACAGCCAAGCAAGCAGACTGTATCATTCTGAAAGTAATAGAAAAGCAGATAAGTGACTATGTGCATGATGATTACATACACAAGTGTGCATTCAGATGTGCTGAGTGTTGTTTTATTTGGTGCAATGTGAGAACATATGGCTTCAGGGTTGTAAATACAGAGCTTCTTGTAAATAGTACAGATGAAAAAAATACATATAGATGAACATGTACTCAAATTCCTTCACAATTCCAAAGAAGTTGCCCAGCTTCAGCCAGAGTACAGGCAAGAATAAAGATCATGTTCAAATTTGCCTCTTTTCCACAAAATACTTTGAACTAGCCCTGCATTGCTTCTCCTTTTAAAAGCATATATAGCTTTCAAGGCATATCCATGTTGTGACTTTCAAGTGAAAAAAAAAACTGGAAAGAGTACAGCATGGCATGCTTGACTGTAAGGAGATCTCAATACACTTCAGGTCACGTGGGCATCGTGGTGTGGAGTCCAACAGGAGGAGACTGTTGTTACATAAACACACTCCGGAGCCATGGTGCGCGCTGGTGCATGCACACATCATCGCTGTAGATTCCTCCAAGGCAAACACACGGGAATGCTAACCTGAAGAAATGGGGGTAGAAAGGACCACTTGGCCCACAGGGCTGAACACTGGTGCCACAGCACCAAAAAGTTTTTTGTAACAGAAACACCATGCACCAGACTCAGCAGTAACATATGAAGAGAGGCAGATGGGTTCTAGATCAACAACAAGCAAAGGGCAAAAGAAGTCAAAATGACCGGTAGCCCATCTAAGCCATGATGACTGGGTGGATTCCTGCCCTTAGGCCAGGTATTCTTTCCCTAACCTAACTGCTGATTAAACATGCCTTACATCAGGCTGAAAAAGTAAAAGCTTACATGGTGACAAAAGTCTCACTTGCTGAAAAAGCTTGATTCTGATCACTCCCAACTCTGCGTAAGATCACCTGACCTTTCTTTCCTTCTGATTTTTGTTTGGTAATTTATGCTTAGTTTGAGTGTTTACTTGGAGGATGTAATCACCATCTGTTTTATACAAAATACATTCTAAACTCTTCAGCAAACAATAATTAGGGCAACATACCATGGAACTAACTTGGGCTGTGTTGTGTGTGATAATTCAGGCTCATCCAGGAGGTTTCCATTGCAAGCACTTGGAGAAGAGGCTCTTACACAAGGGTTACTGAAGCACTGTAAATGCATTCATGAAATTCATCAGTAACTAAGAGGCTTCACAGCATAGAAGCAACTAGCACTGTCTAAGATCAGCAACAATCTTTTATAAATGGTTGCTATCGCTGACCAAGAAGAGGAGAAACAAATGCAGCTTTATAAATTTGTAAGCAGTCAGGTTTTGTCTAAAGTTATTGCTTAATGAATCCATTTAGGTTTTACAACGATTTGTGGCACCTGTTCTCTGCTTGTGTGTGGGAAAATGTTATTTCCCTGTCAATGTTACAGACACTGGTTTAAAAAAAGTATTATGGGTGCGGATGTCGCCTACAAACACAGCGCTCACAAAGAAACCCCCTGGCAGAGTGCTGCTGATTGCCAGAGGCAGCAGGAGCTAGCTGGTCTTGAAGGCAGCAAGGAGGGGCATCACAGCTTTATCACTGGAGCCGAGCCTAACAGGTCCCTGTCACACAAACCACTGGGAGGTTTGTTTCCATACTGATGACAGGCTGAGAGCAATGGAAAATAGCAACATCATTGTTGTGATAGGCGTGAGTCTGACATTAGCAGAAGAAGTTGGAGAGAAGCTCACCTGAGTGACCAGCCTCATGTTCTAACGTGGACAAACCTCAATCTGCCTTTAACCTCTCCCCTGTCGGGGTCAATCCTCCTGGTAGCATCTTCCTCTTTCTCATCTCTTCCCTCCATTACAAATTTCAAGCACTGGAGTGAGCTGGTTTCATCATGCTAAAGTGTGACTCCATCTTGCTAAAGCAGAGACCACTGACCACTACAGAAGGGGAAAAAAGAAAAAAAAAAAAAAAAAAAAAAAAAAAAGAAAAGAAAAAGAAGGAAAACATCTTGATTTCCTTCTCCAGTGCAGGAAAGGAAAGATTAAACCCTTTGTTTCCATTTAGAAGGCAAAGAAGGCCTCAGATGCGGCTGAAACCCACTTTCCTCACTAGGGTGGGAGGGCATGGCCAAATGCATTGACTGACCTCCAGCCCAAGGTTGTGGAGGAGGAGAAAGAGGAGTCTTGGCTCAGGATATATGCTCGCTTCGGCAGCACATATACTAAAATTGGAATGATACAGAGAAGATTAGCATGGCCCCTGCGCAAGGATGACACGCAAATTTGTGAAGCGTTCCATATTTTTTTTGAGGAGAAATTTCTTTACAGTGAGGGTCACAGAGCGCTGGAACAGGCTGCCCAGGTGGAGTCTCCTTCTCTGGAGACATTCAAAACTCGCCTGGATGCGTTCCTGTGCAATCTGATCTAGGTGTTCCTGCTTCGGCAGGGGGATTGGACTAGATGATCTTTCCAGGTCCCTTCCAATCTCTAACATTCTGTGATTCTGTGATTCTACCAGCTGGCCAGACAAAGCTCCAAGAGCACAGTCACAGACTGCTGGCACCGGTGCTATCACCCTCAGCTGACAGGTGTAAGCAGAGCCCAAGCCAGGTGGGTAAATCCAAACAGCGCCAGGGTGGCGAGAAATTCCCACCAGCAGTCAGATCCCTGCTACTGCGTGTAATATTCACGTGCCTGCCTGGTGGCTTTCTTCTGGTGCAACCAACAGCAAATGGGGCTGGGATTTTCCTCCCTCCCTGCTGTCCCTCAGCCAAACCAGACTGACAGAAACAAGCTGGGGTTTTGAGGGAAGTCTAAGTGCTCCTCAGCTCATCCTGAAACAAGCAGCCAGTGGGCAGAAAGGCCCTGTTGGATGCCGCAGCATCACTGACACACAGCTCTGGAGTTGGACAGTGGGCACTGAGCCCACCTCCATCCACCACCACCGTGTGGTCGGTGCTGCAGCCAACATTCAAGCAGGTATGTTCCAGATAGGATGGAAGAGGTGGTAAGAAGGGTGAAGGGGGCACCTAGAGGTACTTGGGTACAGTTCTCTGGGTGTGTGCCTGTATGAGGCGAGGATAAAATATTTGATAGGAAAATGAGTTGCTACAGTTGCTGAAGGAGCTGTGACTCAAAATCTGCAGATAAATTCTCTTTCAAAACCTTTCCTGATTATGGTCATGACTCCTGACTTGTCATAATTCAATTGTTGTGAGTCCATCACTCCAGGCAGAAAGTGGCAGTGGGTATAGGAAAGAGATGCTTATGCGCAGGAACAAAAACAAAACCAACCAACCAAAAAAAAAAAAAAAACAACCAACCAAACAACAACAACAGAAAAAACAACCACAAAGCTGGAGTGAAGCAAAGAGTTAGTTAAATTTTAGTCATTCTGCTGAAAAATATTCTCCCAAGGCTGACTGGTAACAGGAAAGGGGGAGCAGTCAGAGCTCATGCTCACAGCAAGCCACACAGCCCCAAGCTTTGTCTGACCTGCTTTCACAAATCTTTCCTCCAAGTATAAGAGGGAAAAAAAAAAAACATAAAATCATTCCATAGGGTCACCTGCTGCATTTTGCTGTGTGTGAGCAATAGCGATAACTTGTTGCAGAAAACAGTCTGCTCTGAGGTGAGCGATAGCCTCCGCAGTCCGCATTCTCCTGCCATCTGATATGGTCTTGGGAATATGAGGAAGACCTCCAACACCAGTTTCCACATTTTGCATTAGAAGACATTATTTTTCACCTAGGCAAATTCACTCCTCTCTACCCAAAGCACCATAAGGCTTCACGCTCATGTCTCAGCAGAATGAGGCACGGAGAGGAATCCACTGAAGGTCTCACTAGGCTCTCTGGGCCTGCAGCACCACGTGGCCTGGCACAACCTGCAGGCAGGTCTGCTGCACGCGCTGCCAGCCAGCCAGCTCCTCCTGAAACCTCCATGCACAGCAACACCTGCACTGTGTTACGGGTGGCAGCAAGTGTCCTAGCCCTTAGTTCTGCAATTAGCTAAGGTCTGTTGTACACGTTCTGCATTAAAACAGAAAGCGGGGCTGGTCTTGCTGCAGGGGGAGGGGGCAGGCATGGCCTCACCTGACCTCAGAAAGTGACAACCGGAGCAGTAAGGACACAGCGGATGCAGCCTGCTTTCCAGCAGTGGTATGAGAAAGCATGTCTATATCCAGAGCAGCGGTGTTCATCTATACTTGAAAACATGCTTTCAAAAGTGTTTAACACTTCAGGACACATAGCTGGTCACCTGCATGGGTTATTTTTCCATTTTCATAGAGCAGTCCCAACTCCCAGCTTACTGACAGCTAGAGAAGTAAACCGAAAACAGACTGCTCCAGTGGGGAGCACATTTCTTACAGGCGTAATGGGGGCACAGCAAAGGATGTGCTTTACTGGAGCAGTCTCTCTAAAAATGGTGTTTGCATGGCTTTCTGCTGCTCTGTGACATCTGCCAAGGAGGATTACATCCCATGCTAGACAGCACCAGTACACTTCATTTTAAGATGAATACGGTTAAGTGCAAAACAAGCCTCAGCAGAAATTCCACCTACACAATGTGGCATAGTCATGCAGGAAGAAATTGTTCAAACTGGTGCTACATAGAAGTGTCATACAAATTTCTTGTCTTCCATTATATAATAGTAAATTCCTTCAACTTCAGCAAATTTACAGTGATCACTACTGGGGCTCAAAAGCCAAAGAAAGAAATCCAACAACGCTGAACTCTTTTGTCTCAAGCATTGCAGAGTGAAATGCATATGCACAGCTGCAGAACTGTAAATTATGTTTTTACATAAAATGAATCTCGGACTAAACACAGTCCTGTTAAAATAAATCCTTGGAGGTCAACTTTTCCATTTTTCACTCGCAACCAGCTTCTTATTGTACCAAACCTCAAGCATTCACTTAAACAGGACATCCGTGCCCAATCTCCAGCACGCAAATAAATAAATAAATCAGTACTTACAACATGCTTGTATTAGACAATTTTCTTAATCACTAATAATATTGCAGAAGAACACACAAGCAAAGGATGAAAAGAATGTAAGATAATCCCTAAATGAATTACAAACACTTTAGATATTGTCCCTGAAGGGACAATTTAAAAATCGTGTGTGAAACCAGGCATTTTACATCAAATCTTGTCTGTCTTGAAGAATACTCACTTTAAATATAAATCAAGCAGCAAACAGTCTTCCTGACACTATGTTTTACTCTGTTAATGTAACAGTTAGTGATGTCATCTAATATAACTTGGTGCACCAAATCCCACTTGAGAAGAAAATGGGATTAGCTTGCTAGCATGCAGGAAAAAGGGAGGGCTGAAATCACATCAAGACTCATGAGCTCTAGTGCATGGCACTGTTTGCAGTGCTTCTCACACAGCCCAACCAACAGGCAGTACATTCCCTGCTCTAACTCCGCACATTGTCCAGTGCCAGCCCTGCTGAGAACTCAGACAGCTCAGGCCACAGTGGAGTTTCTCCATACAGACAAGCAGACGCTGAAAGATGGAAACAGTATGACCTCTCCCAGCCCGTCTGCAACAGGGAACTTGAGACTCTCCCTGCGGGGGAACACAGCATTCACTCCCCCTCACAGCAACTTTCATCTGACCTCCAGCTGTTTGAAGAGGACAACATGTAGAGTAATTATAGGTTTCCCGATTCTTCCCCTCATGTGGCCAAAGAATCTTACGAATCTGAGGGATCTTTTGAAGCAGAGATTGTCTTCCATTTTAAACCATTCTGCTGTATCACAGGCATGTAAGGCAGGTCACCCCTCCAGTTTGCTCCGTACCAGTGAAACAAAAAGAAATGCCAGGTTTGATCAAGAAATGCAGAGTATTGAGTGACTACTGGAGAAGTTTCTTCTCCTTTGTATTCTCCCGTCACAGGTCATTTAAAAAGAGCTGTTCACACTGAAGGCATTTTTATTGCAAGAAGTGAAAACTATAGCATACAGTCAGCAGTTTCATGTTTTACAGCTGGTAAGGATACACTGCATATATTAGCTAATATGCTATGTTTTCTGTGCACTTTGTGCACACACACAACACGTGGTGAGAGGAAGGAGTCCTAGAGGATTTATTTGGATAGAAGTCTGGTGCGTGTAAGTGCATTGTTAAATTAAGGAGCTTCAGAGTCAGCATTTCTAGATCTGATAGGCACTGCTTAGTCTTTAGCAAATCACTAACACTTCTTCCATCTCAGTTCATTTTACTGAAAAAAAAAAAAAAAAAATCAGAAGTATATCTTAACTCCATGGAGTGTTTGGGGGCTTCAGCAACATAGGTAAAGTGCTGTGAGATTCCTGAAGAAAGCACTAAAGTATAATAAAATAATAGTTTGTTATACTCAGACAGAGGACAAAGTCCCTTTCATGAACCCTCAAAAAAGCAGCATTTTTAAAAATATTTTAGAGAATCCAAAACAGTTGCATTCAGATTATTAAGATGAAAAGCAAACTTTAGGCTCGCTCTGTCAGAGGGACAAGGCTCAGAGGGTCCCTTTTAATTTGGGGTCACAATTCTCCAGTCTCTGTATCCACAGGCACATTCAAAGGCTTCTTTGTCACAGCTTTGTTTTTCAGTGGCTTCTGGGAGAACGCCCTGACAATAAACAAAGGAGCAATAAAGGTTATCCCTGTCCAAAGGATTTCACTGATGCACCCAGCTCAGGGAAAAACAGATGACGGATCATGTAAAGCAGGGGTCAGAATATATATAGCATGGGAGAGACAGAAGCCATGCTTTACCTAGTCCCCTGAAGGTCTCTGCTCTGGAGACTGTCTCTTAAGGCAGATGTCCTCCAGTATCCTACATGAATTCACACGCTACAAATTCTTCACTCTAGACCCTGGTGGGAAATGCAGTCTCCTCCTACTTGATTTACCACAAAACTACTGATAAGGAAACCACACTGTAGCAGAACGCTACCCTCAGCGCAACAGAGATAGGCAGCGCATCTGCAGAGGAGAGATCGGCATCCTAGCTGAAGTTACAGAAAACAGAAATTGTGAAATAATCCAAGTCTGACAATATGGAAAACAGAACAGCCTTCAAATCAGAGATATTGTGCGTTTCACTGTTTGTCTTTGGCAGCAGAAAGTTCATATGCAATCCATATTATCAGAGACTGGCAGAGCAGGGAAAAAAAAAAAAAAAGAAACCTACAAACTGCCCTGATAATTTTATCCTTTTGTTTTTCTGACTGAATTGACCCCTTACCTCAGCAATGGTCAGGACCAGAAGGCTGCATCAGGACTGTTATGAAGGTAAAGCCCTGGGGAGGGATTTTGATTGTAACGGAGGTTTCAGCTGACTGCATTTTAATTAATCGGAGTAGCACAACACTGAATTCCCAGGTACCCCATTTCAACTTGCAGACTAACATGACTTGGTTTAGGGCATATTTTGACATTGCTCTAATAAATTCTTTAGCAGTACTTTTAAGTCTCAGAGGTAATCTAATTTCTTCTTTATTTTTATTATGGAGGCTTTCAACAGGCACTTCAACTATAAACCACTAACATGATGTGCTTGTGAAATGCCAAAAATAGGCTCAGAAACCAAATTCCTCTCCAATCCTTGTAATAATTAAAAGCACAGTGAATTTTCTAATTACAAAAGAAAACAGTGATTTTGTATTGACAAAACAATTTAAAATAGTTGTCTATAATAAAGACAAGCCACAGTAACATTTGGTTAAAACGTTCAGCATAGGTCCAGAATAACGATATTAGTTGTCATCTGCTGTAAGGGAAACACAGAAATTGTCAATGACAACAGTAAAGCAGGACGTTCAGGGTTCATCACACAGTGCAGTGTCTACATTATCTGCATGATCCAGGACTGACAAAACGTGCTGTCTGAGAAACACATGGCAAACAAAGAACTGGATCTCCAAGAATGCAAGCTGTGTACTGACACATCACAAGGCCCAGCAGAGATGATGTGTTTTATATCCTTAAATTCACAGAGCACATAAACTTTCCTCTGCGTTCTCCTCTGTGTCCTGAATTCAGCAGTGTTTTGCTCCTGTTTGGAAATGAGAATGGCAAGTTATCCAGGACTTGTCCAGTTCGCACTGACATGCTGTGCTCCTACCTTTAGGTCAGTGGGATCTGCAGAGATGGCTGTGTGCTGCCCTGACCCAGCAGCAGCAGTATAAACTGAATCTTCCTCCAAGGTAGTTATAAAAAAAAAAAAAGTAAAAATTCCAGATATCATGAAAAGACCAGGGGAAAACATGAAGGCAGCAATCAGAGGGAGGGAAGGGCACGATACACCTCTCATGTGGTGGTAGGAGGGGAACGAGGACAACAGAGGTGGAGCTCCAGCTCTGAGCCTCAGCATTTTTCCAAGTCCATCATGGTGAAAATGCCTCATTATCTACAGAAACAAACCCTCTCCCCTCCTTGATGAGGTAAGCTGCTGCACCACCTACTCAGTGCCCAGAGGCCAGGGAACCCCTCCTTCATCCATGTGCAGCGGCACGGCTGAGGGGGTGGCTCTTGATGCTTCAAGGCATGGTTGTAGTGTTGGAGTAGAAACAGAATTGCTCCTAGCAGCATCTACCTGGTGCTGAGGGGTGCTGAGCCCCTAACTTCTGAGCCCCAGCTGCCTGGCCAAATGCAGCCCACCTCCGACCGCTGCCCACTTCTGTTACCTAGATCTCTCGAGAAGGCACCGTAATTATGGCTTCTCCCTGAAGAGAAAAGACTGGGGGCAAGACAGAGCATGGTTTCTTACTCCAGTGTATCCATAAAACTGCCATAAAAATCCAAACCAATATAAAATAAAATGTCAATTTAATTTAGTTTTCGCAGGTGAAACAGGTCCATGTAGGAAGAAAAGTGTAGCTCACATCTGTGTACAAACAACTAAGGAAGCACCTGATCTTAGATAATGATAATAATTTTCCTTTGACAATGGAAAAGGAACAGAGCTAAGCTCCTGTCTCTGTTTCAGCAGTCACTACTTCCCCTTAGCTTCTGCTAACCTAACAGGTTACTGCAGGTGTTCAATTTTACTGTTTTCATTACTGCAAGTATTACAGGAATAATTTGCTGCAGTAAATAATCACAGAACTGCATAAAGGTAGCAACGTCCTCAGCTGCACGTAAAATTACTCCAGACTGGAAAACAACCATTAATGTTGATCAGGAATTGTTTGTGAAAGGAATACTTAGAGAGTTTAGATTGAAAAATCCCTAAGAGGAAAAAGCATCAAACTACTGCCACTGCACACAACACAGGACCTGACTTTTTGATGTGGAGAGGCAGTTCTCACACAGATTCACAAGCCTGAAGCACTTTTTTCCACACTGAGCGACCAACTGAGCACTTAGTTCAGGTTTCAGAGGAGCTCAAGCAGTGCGTGTAATACCTGCTGAGTACACTAACACCTAGTGCTGCTCAGAAGGGAAGGAACAGATGCTATTGATCTGCCTGCCTCAGGTTAAGCACCTGGAGTGGGAAACCCCCCACCAGGAGCACATGAAAGCAGCAGCACTCCCACCATGCAGCCTCGAGGGATCTAGAATTTCCCTCCCAATTCTCTATTCTTGACTCAGTCTTTTAGCTGCATCCAAGGATGAGCACAAGTAACTAAGGCAGCAAGATTTACCTGGGGCTGACCCAGAAAGCTGCTTCAGAATGGCAAGCTTGGGCAGATGCTAGCCAGGACATCTGAAGGGAGCCATAAAGAGCTGGAGCCTACAAAGCCTTATCATTCCACAGCTCTGAGCACCACTGGCTGCTAACCAATCTCCTCAGCAGTATCAAGAACCGCTAATGTTGCAGCACCTTTCTACATGACAGCAATTAAGCAAGTGAAGATAAG
Organism: Alectura lathami; assembly: GCA_013399715.1. Taxonomy (NCBI): domain Eukaryota; kingdom Metazoa; phylum Chordata; class Aves; order Galliformes; family Megapodiidae; genus Alectura; species Alectura lathami. Next base: position 119,014 of record VXAV01009810.1, on the reverse strand, counting down.
GTGTTTTTTTTCTTTTCTTTCTTTTTTTTTTTTTTTTTAACTAGAGAACCCGTTTCTCTCCTCTTCCTTAAACTAACTCCTCAAACACGTGTTCTGAGTGGAATCTGTGCTTTGGAAATGACTGGATCACAACTGAATGCCTCCACCAAGTAGACCTTGCAGGGGTAAAGGTGGAACTGTAAGTGCAAGAGTCTTCAAACTGCCTCCATGCAACAAGTGCCTCCTGCAGTGTCACTGGAAAAAGCCATCCAGCCATTCTGATAATTTTTTATGATCAAGGAGACTACATACAAAAATACAGGGCACTGAGGATGAAAACATCTCAGATAAAGCTTGGAATTTTTTGACAGGATTGGTCAGTTCCTGGCCTATTTTAATATGGGAAGAAATTTCCCTATGGGAATATGGGAAGAAATCTTGCAGAGGAGAATCACTTCTTGTCTACAGCATTTGAGGAAGATGAAGATCATGGCTTCATTGTCAGCATGGGCAGGACAGTAATACTAGGGTGCAAGAGAGGAAGATTCAAAGTCTCCAACCTGTGCTCAGCACCGAAAGCCTCTATACAGATCAAACATTTCTCTTTTTAACCTCCAAATTCAGAACAGGAGCCAGAAGTAACTGCAGAGGATTTTCATTCAAAGAACAGCCCCTCTTCTGGTTTGTCAGTCAGGACTGCTGTTAGCATGTCCTGAAGCATGTTAGCTTCAGGAAGCTCAGAGTACTCTTGTACTCTGCTATACAAGTAGGAAACAAAGTTCCTTCTGCTGTACTCCTGTGGTGAATTATGGGGTTGTTTTTCAAAGAGAGTTTTTAGGCATACAGCGCTAGGATTTGGACACAATCAGAGGTCCATCGATTTTTCTGCTGCTTTCAACACTCCCAATTACAAGGTGTGAGCAACTTGCCCGCAGAACCAAACAGGAGTCGATTCATGTCTCAGATGGTTCAGCTCATTCCTACCAGGAGGCCCAAGGCAGGCAGCTGCTCCTCCTCACCAGGAGCGCCTGCCATGGCATCCCAGCAGATTAGGCTCCATTCCCCATGAAGCTATACATTATTAATCTTATCTGCAGCAGACAGTGCTGACGCCCAGCTTCCTCAGTGTCTGGAAGAATACCAGCTGTCTCACACTCAGCCCAAGTAAATGGGGAGAATGTGTGTGAGTATCATGAGGAAATATTTTTTAAGACTTTGCAGGATTCTAAACCTCCTCCCTTTTTTTCTCCTGCGCAACCACCTGGGATTCATAGCCCACTCCATGTCTCTGCATCCCCAGGTGCAAGACATTCCCTTCTGTATTTCCCTGCTAGAGGATATCTAAGCCACTCGCTCTCAGACAAGGGCCTGGCCTCACTGGCCCATCCGTTTGATTTTTGGGAGGGGTTACTGCAAGACTATCTTTATCAGACCAACAGAAGAAGATGCCCAGATTATGCAGCTGGTGGGAGATGCAGCATGCCCAAAGCCCAGAAATGAACACTGTAGAGAAAATTACATAACATAATCTCTTAGCTTCTACCCCTTAGACATTCTTACTGGGACTGGCTCTAGGACTCAATCTGCGTGGTCCTTTTTCTTCATCGGTCTTGGAGCATTACAACCAACAAATCCCACATTCCAGCACTGTGAATAAAAATTCCATTTCCACTGAAAGGCAGCCTAGCTGGGGAAGAACTTTTTACCTTGAACTTAATATCCAGTACCCAATAGATAACACTTGTATTCACTCATGGTCATAAACCATTGGGTAAGAAATTACCCAAAAAAGGAAAAAAAATATTAATCTTTACTGACTTACACACCTTTCAAAACCTCTACATCTCAAAGAAGTTTGAACAGCTGTGTAGACATCGGATAGACTGGTGCAATGCAAATACATGTTTCGGCAGGTAGATTAAGCCCTTTAAAAAAAAAAAAACCAAAGGACACTAAGCACTGTAGCTAATTTCGCACAACAGACTTGTTTCTTGGACCCGTCTTTAATTTCAGGATGCAGTCCAGCACTGAGTTGGTTTATGAACAGTCACACATATGCACACCCCATCCTCCCAAGGAAGACAGATCTCTGTTGTGGCAACATCACACACAAGGAAGCGCTGTTTTGAAACAGAAACCTTCCTGATTTCCAAACACTTTTTGATCCCCTAAACCAGGGCCCAAGACTTTGGTAGCAAGTGGGAAAATGCTCTACAATTTGAAACCTTTAAGCCAAGCTGAAGGAAGGTAACTCAAAGAACCTGAACAGCTTATATGCAGTCATTTTTACTGTAGGAGTCAACACACCATGTTCCCGTCTAATGGAACCACATTATTCATTATTACGGGAAAAAATACTAATTCTAGTCACTATTTCCCACAGGTTTACAGTACTAATAAATCAGATTTGTGTCATTAACCTCTAGAATTAATGACTGACTACCAGTAAGAGTGCTATAGGTGGTGATTAAAGCAACAGAATATCCCATAATATTACTGCCTTGTGTGGGGAGGCACTGTGTGGTAAATGAACATTAACTTCAAAGATACAGCTCATTTTACATGGCTGGCCTCTCCTATGAAAGCTGAATTTGGAGCATGTTAATGTAGTAACATGCTCCCAAGATTTCTTTTAATTTCTTTTAAACTAAAATGAAGCACCATGGCTGAACAGCATTACCTTCATCCACTTTCATCTTCAAAACAAGATAACATTATTACATTAATTTTCTAAAGCTCAGTTTGGGCAAAGCACCTCATCTGTTCTGTCAGGTACTATTTAGAAATCAAGATTAACAGATTAATCCATTTGTCTCCCTAAATGTGAGCGTTACATTGCCATATTTACCACAGAGCTTCAGGCACGGCAAAAAAAAAAAACTGTCTGAAATCTGTGTTTGTCTCAGAGCTGTTTGACAGGGTTATTTATACCTTATGATGGAAGTAGGCTGATGGTTTCGTAGCATGAAGTCCCAGGTTCAATCCTAGCATAAAGTACTCTCAGGTCTTTTGTCCAGGCTGAGAGAGTTGGGGCTGTCCAGCCTGGAGAAGAGAAGGCTCCGGGGAGACCTGATAGCGGCCTTTCAGTATCTAAAAAGGGGGCTACGAGAAAGAAGGGGACAGACTCTTTAGCAGGGTCTGTTGAGATACAACTGGGAGAAATGGTTTGAAACTGAGAGAGGGGAGATTTAGACTCAATATAAGGAACAAGTTCTTTACAATAAGGGTGGTGAAACACTGGCACAGGTTGTCCAGAGAGGTGGTGGATGCCCCGTCCCTGGAGACCTTCAAGGTCAGGCTGGACAGGGCTCTGGGCAACCTGATCCAGCTGTAGGTGTCCCTGCTCACTGCAGGGCAGTTGGACTGGATGGCCTTTAAAGGTCCCTTCCAACTCAAATGCTTCTATGATTCTACTTCAAAAAAATAAAGATTTTCAAGTAGAAGGCTGAAAAGTATTACAATTCTATAATTAAATTCCATAACGCAAAGCCACTCATCCCAAAGTAAACCTATTCATGTGTATTTACCTGGCAAATACACACGATGGTGTTTGACTGGACCTGACGTAATGCTGTTTATTATTGTAGCAAAGGACGACTAGATATACACTTATAATACATCGGTTTAGCTAAAGCCTGTAGGCTTCCCCACAATCCTACCTGGGTTTGACACTCAGAGTCACCTTTGTATGTCTGTTAAGACACATCCACTAAGCTTTCATCAGGAGGCAATGTTTGTAAATTTACTCCATTACCTGCTTTCCAATTGATCAGTGGTCTTAAGAGTCTGATGACTTGCATACTAGCATTCAGAGCTGGAGCCAAGATCTGTTTGTATACGCAAGACAAAGCAATTTAAATATACAACAAATAGAGAGAGGTTGATTTTAATTACATTGGACACAGTATTTGTCCAAGTCAAAGCTGAAGGGGAATATGTTTAAAAAAAATCTAGAAAAATTGGTATGCTGGAAGAAAATCATGGTCACGACTCTCGTGGTAGAAAAGTTGATAAGAAGAGTTCAAATTCGCTGCCAAGGCTATTGTCATCCTGAATTTGTATTAGCTGTTCAGACACTGGTCACAAGACTTAATAAAACAACATTTAGTTTTGTATGGAACTGTTACTACATGTAAAACTAAACAAGCTGGTTGCTTTTTTTGTTGTTTTGTTTAGTTAAGGCCAACCACCATTCAGCACATGTTTGGTAGAATCCACATCTTTCAGAAGGCTTTTAATCAACCAGAACAATTTGTAAACCCACTTCAAAAATAAATATTTAGAGTTCATGTAAGCAATGAACTCAAAGAATGGCTTAGATCCAGACATTGTGTAGACTGAATGATGTGATCCTCCAGACATCCTCCTGCCCATGTGGTGCCATCAAAGAATTTTTTATTTTTTTATTTTTAAACATGACCAAAAAGGAAAGACAGAGACGTGAGGAACTGAGAACTGTAAAATGAGATGGGGTAATGCAAAAGTGGTCAAATCCCACCACTCAAACACAAGCCAGCAGAAGGGAAGGAATGAGATAAGATGAAAGGTCAGAGCAGCAATGACAGCCAGGTCTCTTAAGTTCTTTCTAAGAAGAGAACTTATGAACCAAATTAAAACAAAAAACAGCCCTCACACTTCTCCTCAGACATCTGCCCTCTCTTCTTCTCACTACTCTGGAGAAGACTTTTACCAGACAGCTTTTTTTCACTTACCCACTTGGACACTGAGGTGCTCGAGGAAGGAGCAGAAGGCTCAGCTGTCACTTCAGCACCAAGAGCCACTGGCAAAACACAGCTCCACTGAACATCTTTCCTTGATCCAAGAACTTTCAGGGGGGTCAAGGAAATGGAGAAAAAAGAGAAACAATACCTTGCCATTGAGAAACAATCTTCCATCTCAGCCTACAGAACAGCTCTTTAAGAAGTGCTGTCTCTCTTGCAGCTCAGCAAGAGTACAAGGCCTTCTGACTTTGAAGGCCACACAGAAGGCCTGCTTCACCACCACCCACCCCAGGTCTCCGCACCAATTTGCAGCAATATACTTCCTTGTGCTAGTCTGCTAAATTAGCTGCAGCTGCTTCTGTAGCAAATCTTTCCTCAGCTGTGTGCTTCAGAAAAACGAACTGGAAAAGTCTGCTTCACAGTCTCCATGTCTGCCACAAAAACTGCATGAAACCATGAAGTCAGACACAAAGGCCCCTGGGGGGTTCTGAAGCACTTCTGTCACATCCTGATTTTCAAATTTCAGCCACTCATTGGAAAGGAAGTTTAAAACCAACATTTCTGGGGACAAAGAAAATCTTGTTTCATTCTTCGCTCATTATTGAAGTGTGGCTGAACCCTTCTATTCTCAGAACAGCCAAAAATAAATAAATGCTGGTACATGTAGGGAAATTTCAGCCTCAGAAGTGTAATTTCTCACAAGAACTTCTGAGTAGCTGAAGATGTGGGAAAGGACGCTATTACTTGCTCTCAGCTACAGCAGTTGCTAACACAAATATACGGGCCTCCTTAAAGTCCGCTTGCACAAAGGGAGGCTAGCCTGTCAGTAAGCAGCAGAGTAATTTATCACTAAACGCACACACCTTTCGTTAGAATCTCCAGACAGCTGACTGTCGCCCACAAAAGCAGGCCCCAGCTCGAGGTTAACGTCATCTCAGGCCCTGCTGTAGACACGAGCTGTTTCAGATGTGAGATGGGGCTTCTAGGCAGGGGGACATGGGCCATCCTGCTGGAGTTCAGCCCGTCTCTGGGAAATGCCACCACACTTCCACACCTGGCTCTCACCACCTGTCTCAGGTTTAGCTGAAATGTTCATTTGGCATTCCAGCTCATCTATACCGTGAGTTCAAATGGAAAGCATTAATACCTTAGTACCTCGCTTTGGGTTTAAGGTTGAGACTGAGAAATGTCATCAAACCCAGGATGCTCAAGCTACAGTTTAAAGTTGCAAATTACATCTCTTCTCCCAACACCTTCCATAATTCTAATAAAAAACTTCTGAAACTTATCAGAAAAAACCTTCTATGCACAAGTAGAGTGAGTTTTCAGAGGATGGCCATACTCTACTGAAAACAGATATGCCAGAGCACAGGATGGTGGAGTGATTTCCCTCAAACGTTGCACAAAGTTGATAGCAAAGCCAGGAACAGAACGCAAACCTCACATGGCACAACATCAATCAGCCCATGTGTGGCTTTTCTGCTTATTTATTGAACGTGTCCCTAAGTCTACTTACTTTTCACACACTGATTACGCAAGACTGAGGTATGCCTTTCCCACACCTGGGAAGTGTGACATGTAACTGCTCGTTATTATCACTGAGGAAACTACCACAAGAGTGGGAACCATTCCTTTGAACAGCCTGACTTAGTTCAACTACTATCCCAAGACTTTATGCTGCAGGTACCGTATTTCTCTTACGCACTGAAATCTCCCTGTGGCTAAATAAGACAAAATCCCCCTACCTTGCTACTCATGAGGCAGGCTCTCCAAGTGTTCGCTGTGCTGGACACCACAGGGTAAATTTTGAGCAACAAATTGGACTCACAAAAATGAAAAGCCATTCAGCGTTGCCTATAGTGGCACACAGGGAAGTTGAAACAGGCCAGGAGAGAGAAGCTGCTGCACTACTCCCTGCTTTGCATGTGGAACATTCCTGTTTCTCAGGATGTTGTAAAAACACTTCTTGTCCCACAAAGAGCCCAGTAAAGCAGCCGGCACAATACAGTTCCCACTGGCCTCCCCCTTTGCCTTGCTTCCTAGGGAGACAAGGCTTGTATGACCACAGTGTCTGCGTGTGTGCATATGCCAGTGTGCTGATCCCAGAATTTTGGTTTAGACCCATACCACAACATTTGTCAAAGGGACAAGAAAGCAAACTCTTGCAAGTTCTTACAAGTTTTGTGAAAACTGTCAGGGAGGCAATTCTGTAATTCTTCTGCTGAAGGAGTGGCTGGCAGAGAGTGGGGAGAATCCCAACAAATTCATCAGCCATGGGAAAAGTTTTAACTGCAGCTCACGTCAACCACTGGACACAAATTTATAGGAAAGTAGGCATGGTCAGCCCTACTGCTCAGAAAATGTCTTGTCTGGCTAGGCAGTCATTGTAAAACAGTGAATGATTTATTTTGTTCTTTCCCTTAAGAAAGCCTTCCCAGCTCTGAAACGCAAGGTAGCAAAATGGTTGGTGACAAACACATTTGCTAGCACAATAATTATTTTTATAAAAGTAGATTTTGTATTTTCCAAATTAAGAAGAAAAAACCCTGTGACAGGGTGTAGCAAGAGATCTTGTTTGTTTCTAAGCTAGTTTTTTTCAAACACTTTGCATCTACATGCTTCATAACACAGAAGAGCTTATCTTCTGAAATGAGCACCAAGGTAGAGTTGACATGCATGTTTGGAGATAGGGAGCCTGTTTTCTCAAGGTCTGTGTATGAGAGCAGAGAGATCTGCTGTGAATGTCTTGATTGCACATTCCCACCCAGCGCTAGCTGTGGCTGTTCAAGGGAGGTGCGAAACCAGCAGACTGACCTCATCATTACCTCTGTCCAAGGTCTGCCTCTTAGCTGTCCTTTGCAGCCCCAGTGAACCAACCTGGCAATGTCCCACAGCTCGTTCTGTTTACCATTAACCTTGCTCCTGACAATTCAAGGCAGTCACACAGCAAACACTCACCTAACAGATCTGCAGGCACTTGTGGGAAGTAAGCAGTGACTTTTTCAGCCAGCAGACTACTGCAGGAAGACAGTGCTTAAGCAAACCTTGTCACGCAAAAGAAAACTTCCTCACTGGCATAATAATGGCAGGGAAGCCGATTTCCTACCAGCAATTTGCTATATGAGGATGTACCCTGAATACAAAAGGATATATGAATTTCAGCTTCCAGGCTTGAAGAGTCATGACAGAACCACAGTATGCACGCTCATTTGTCCCTTGAGGGGTTCAGCCTTAGCCATGCACGTCAGGTTGCGCTCCACGACTGCACTCCTCCAAGAACCGGGTATTTAACAATGTAGACAGCACTTTGGATACAGGCAGCAAAAAGCAGAGGATAGGAAGCTCAGACACATCGTCATGCTGCACAGAAGGTTGCAGTGATTAGTGAGAACTGAGTCTTGCCACACTTCAACTTGAACCTTCATCCTCCAAGAAACTAAACAGCTAGTATGGCAGGAGAGCTGCAGGCTCAAGGCCTTCCACATATCTCACATGTATGAAGTTTTGGTACCTAATACCACTGCCCTTTCTCCGCCCCCATACAGCTTCCCTTCTTCCCCCTGGTGAAACTTTGCATGATATTTTTCACAATTAGAAATTACCAACATTTATACAATTCTTACTTTTTTTTTTTTTTTTTGGTGAGGAAAGAACCTTTCTGTTCGTACTCTCTCACAGTCTCTTGCCAGCAATAAAAGATGTCAACATCGCCAAAAAAGCAAACTAGCTATTATCAATGTAAGCAACAGCACTAAAAATATCTGTGTACTCCAACCCTCCATGACTCAATCTCTATCTATAAATACTTTAATGGGATACATGCCATTTATTTTCTAGTTTCCCAGGTGATGACATGACAGACCTTCAACCTGGTCTTGCGTAATCAGCATAGAGAGGTCAGTGAATTGGCAATAACAAACTGTTTGAGAGCCAGTAATAGCAAGAGGGAGTTCAGATACTTGGTGATAATGCACTAGCACAAATATATACTTTCCTCCTCAAAGACTTCAGCAAAAAAAAAAAAGTTTTAGGAACAGATCCTTCACACCAAATCTCCGAGACTGTTTGATCTGATTACCTAAGCATGGTCTGAATGACTTGCATTCATCTGCCACTAATCTGCAAGAAGGACAAATATCTGGTGTCTCAAGTCTACAGAATGGACTAAAATGTATCTCTGTGAAATCTGTAACAGACAATCAAAGACCTCAGTTTAATAATTTTGCCTCGTTCTTCACTTGCCATCGCACTCCCCAAGTGGAGTTTCTCTGTTTAGGATTGTGGCCATTTCTCTGTTTAGGATTTCTGGATGAACATACATTTCCTGTTGTGCAAGGCTTTGGGCATGCCTGCTGCTGCCAAAACGCCCACTGCGTGCCTTCTTTGCAGCATGCGATGTGCCAGCTGCTCAAGTGAAGCTCTTCTGACAGGGCTGTGTCCTGACACTGACAGTGAACTTGTGCTCCATGGGGACTGCTGAGCAAGCCAAATCCCTGACATGAAAGGTGGGCCAGAGAGATTCTCATCTGAGGCATGAGGATGAGAGGACACTTCTCAGAACTAATGAGAATTTGAAAGGGTTGGACTATGGCATAGAGAAATACATGGGCTACAACTTTTTCTTTTTTCTCTAAACATACTCCTCTACTCATACACTCCTGCATAGTAATGTGAGAATCCTGAGTAGGAAGCTCCACAAAACACTTCAACTTCTTTGTGCCAGGGACAGCTTGGTTAGGTTGCCAGAACATAGGAACCTTCACATAAGAAAAGCAGCAGCAAAAGATTTTTAAAACATCCATTTAAACCCAGGCTGGTGTTTCCTGCTCAGTAACACCTTGTGTGTCTGCTGCTGTCAGAGAGGCAATGGGAGACGTGATACTACAAGGCCTGCTCTTCAGCCATGTTCTAAAATCCCCCAATATTAAGCAAGCCTGCCCATCAGCCACCTTGCTCTGCTTGCATGCAAACCCAGGCCAAGTAACCTGAGGAGACATTAGCAACTCAACACTCACTGCAGATTCGTGTGGTGGTCTGACCGAGCGGCACAAGCACTTAACCATAACCTTTAGCAACAGCTCTCTACTCACACTAATCCCTCCCTGATATTTTGTGTCAGTTCCCATCATGAATCAGCACAGACGGTGAAGGATTTTGGCCTAACAAGCCAAGTCAACAGTGCTTGCACTTTTTTGGAGCAAAAATCATAGAATCATAGAATCGTTTGAGTTAGAAGGTACCTTTAAAGGCCGTCCAGTCCAACCCCCCTGCAGTGCACAGGGACACCTACAGCTGGATCAGGTTGCCCAGAGCCCTGTCCAGCCTGACCTTGAAGGTCTCCAGGGACGGGGCATCCACCACCTCTCTGGACAACCTGAGCCAGTGCTTCACCACCCTTATTGTAAAGAACTTGTTCCTTATATTGAGTCTAAATCTCCCCTCTCTCAGTTTCAAACCATTTCTCCCAGTTGTATCTCAACAGACCCTGCTAAAGAGTCTGTCCCCTTCTTTCTCGTAGCCCCCTTTTTAGATACTGAAAGGCTGCTATCTGGTCTCCCCGGAGCCTTCTCTTCTCCAGGCTGGACAGCCCCAACTCTCTCAGCCTGTCCGCACAGGGGAGGTGTTCCATTCCTTCCAAAACAAACAAACAAACAAACGAACAAAACAGAATGCTTCACAAATTTGCATGACATCTTTTCACAGGGGCCATGCTAATCTTCTCTGTATCGTTCCAATTTTAGTATATGCACTGCCTGAGCGAGCACAAAGAGCAAGGGCAATGATCATATTTTAGTGAAATTACCTAACGATGGCGACTGCTGCCTGCCAGCCTCCTCTGAACAGGGCCTTGCCAGAGCTAACCCGCAGCCGTGCCGTCACCGTCATGGCTGTCTGACAGGCTTGGACGCTCCCTTCAGGGAAAAACACCTCAGGAGTTGATGTCATTTACATGTTACCTGACTCTGACGAACAAACTTGCAAGCAGCAGCCAAGCACAACAGTGCCACTTCAAAAGAAGTGCTCAGGACATGTTTTTCATTACCGCAGTCAGCACAAATACTCCACGGTCTCCATCTTATCCCACTGTACAATAGACGTTAACAAGCCGAAGGGACAGCAACACCTGGATGACAAAAACACTCCACCAGCAGGCTGGACTATGCTGAAAACCTTGTGGGAATGGCAAATTAGATACTCTCCATACTCTGAAATGCTTTTTCACAGCACATTAGACTTTCTGATCCCTTTTTTAGAGTAACTATCGTGCTCCCAGGGGCTTCTTTTTTTTTNGGGTTTTTTTTTTTTTTTTTTTTTTTTTTTTTTCAACAAGGTAGAACTTCAGGAGTATAGAAGAACAAAAAAAAGCCAACAACTCTTCAAATATTTTTCCTCCCCTCTTCTATGCTCTCAAAACCTGAGAGCATAAACAGTCTAATTAATCAGAACTAATTCACAACAGCCACAAGAACTTAGTGCATTAAATGCTGATGTCACAGCATTATAACACCAGCTCTGCTCAGAAGAATTTCTGTATTCCCGATGAAAACTGAACAGCATCAAATTTCTCAGATCTCCAGTGGGTGAGGGGAATGAAAAATATGCTCCTTGATCTCAGGTCCAGGGCGAGGTGAGGCCCTGAGGCAGTGTGGCACAGTAGCATGTGCAGCCAAGAGGGCACAGAAAAATAACTCATTGGACTTCTCCATCCAGAAAAGCCAGACACTTTGAGAGGCACCCCCTAAATTTACAGCTGGTTTAACAGAGGGAGCCAGCCCCTCTACTCAGTCATCTTGTTTAGTAGTAAAAGCCTTTTAACCACCTCATTTAAAAGCAAAGTTTTAGAGAGATGACTGTTCTTGTTGGGCATGCCAACAGACTAATAGATCTGCCAGCACCGAAGGATGTGGTTATCTCAAGGCAAGACACATTGCACAGTGTCACTTCTAAAGCAAGGTCAGTTTATTTCCTTCCAGCTGGTATTTGAAAGTTGCCAACAGTATTCAGGGGGGGAAAAAAAAAAGGGAGCACAAACATGGGAATTAGGTGGAAAATTAGACAGTAGTTTTTTATTACTGTTACTATTTTTAATTGCAAATGGAGTCAGAACACATTCTCTTAGCAACTATGTAATTTAAGGAGTCTATTATTCAGTATTATGTCGAATCAACATACTGCAAAACCTTAAATCCCACCTCAGCTCATTCTCCTATCCCACCCCCAAGATGGTTTAAAAAAATCAGTATATTTAATTCCTGAGTTTATAAAACAGATAACATAAATGCTCTTGCACTCAGCTCTAGGGATTTGTATAGTATTCATGAACCATCCAAGGAAACTCCTGCTGGGATAGTATTTAAGACTTTAGTCCCCAAAGCAACATTTCTCAAATGACCTCAAGCCTAAAGTTACCTAAGTTGCATCAAAGCTGCTCAGACATGTTGTTGCTGGCATCAGCTCAAGTTCTTTTAAAACACAGTTGAGATGTGCAATAAACAGAGAACAATGAAGTCAGCACATGTGAAAGATTTTTAAAAGCTGCCTATCAGAAAAAGCAAAGCAGATCTTGTATGTAAATGCGAGCACTCATTTTAAAGGGTGACTGAGTGCCCTCTTCACTTGCAATGTTCTCAGCCATTATGCTCTTCAAAGCACTGCATGTCCTATCCCTTGGCTGTGGTAAGATGCTACTGATCAAGGACCAAGATACGTGGCAATATACAACCTGCCAGAAGTGTTTGAAATTCCATCTGATCCTCATCAAAGAAAGAAATTCCTCACCCTTATTATGGAGTACAAAAAGCTACCAAATGTCCCAGAGCAGGACAGCTGCCTGCCCACATCACAATACCATCAGCTCCAGGTGAACTTTATGGGTTCTCCATGCTATCTCCATCTTTCAATGGTGGCTTTGAACCAAGAATTTTACTATTGAAGAACAAGTACGGAAGGGCTGAATCCCAAGATAAGTAAGCAGCAGGGCTGACCTCATAAGCTGTTCCCTAGGGCATACCACTGGGATTGCAGGAGGTTCCTGGAAACTTTATATGAAAAACAGACATTTGAGGTTTTGCCATTTGTAGGCAGGAAGTAAACAATGTTTAGCAGGAATTAAACACACTTATTAGTCAAAGAAAATTAAAACACAGAAAACACATACAGAGTAGGCTGGGGTTAAAGTGGTGCTTAGGACCAATATAGGGACATAGCGGGAGCAGATCATTACAAAAGCCACCCATGTAGCATATGTGCATGTGCACACTTGTGAACGTTTAGAGAACTAGAGGCACAGTTCACCGATGTTCAAGAAACATGGCCACTACGTTAGAAAAATAAGAATTACCTAGTGTCATTCAGATGCATTCCCAGGGAATTTAACAGAAAACAAAACAAAACAAAACACATCAAACATTCAAAACAAACAACTCGTTTCAGTGGGAGGAAAATCAAGCTACTGATTAGTACTTCTGGATACCTTCCCATCCTACTAAAATGCTCTGCAGAGAACAAGCTGTGTGACCTGTCAAGCATTTTGGGTTTTGTCTGCCTTGAGGTCACATGCAGATGAGCCTCACCCCCAAGTTCCCCCTCTACACATGCAAGAAATCTACTCTATCTCCGAAGTGTACGCTTTAAACACTTGGTAATACTGGCAATTATCCATCAGCTCTAACCTGCTGCAGACTTTCAGGGGTAACTTGCTGGCTAACAAAAATTCTGAGAAACATCAGCAATACAGAAGAAAAGTGATGAGCCTAGAATTTACTGCCTATCAGCACAGGAAGCCATGATCTTATATTGAAATTTCTTCACTTTTGTTCCTGTTGTGATGACCTCAAGGACAAGTACTGTGGACCTTAAAACACTGGTACCTCAGCTGCCTAAGCTGCAGCATTAGGACGCCCAGTTGGAGGTCTTTGGTACAGTTCTCATCTCGCATACTCCACTACAAGCTCACATGGACCACGCTAACAATTCATAACAGAGACTACATGGGTCCTGTACTGGGTCCTTGCCATCTTGATTGCTGGAAAACCCCACTAATTTCACACCAAGTAGCACTGAAATAATGGATCATCACTCTTGTTTTTCACTGCCCTAACAGTCAGTCTTAAAATGAAGTAAAATCAGAACAGCAATACCGAACCAGCAGAACTTCAAACTGAGTGTGCCAAGGGAAATACTTGATTTTTTTTTCCTTTGCTTGGTTTTAGCAGGTTTAGATTGCCCTCATATATATATATGTTATATATATAAAAATATATTTATACATATTTTTTTAGTAAGCCACAATTTGCTCAGAGCAACTGAGGAAGACTGAATACTCAGTATTTTTTTTCCCCCTTAGAAATACACTAACTACGAAAGAAGAACCATAATACTCAGTGCTTATATAGTGTCTTATATCAGCAGACTCACAGAGCTACATTTTAATGCATTTATCAGCCACATATCCAGAGCAGTGGACTTGAAACTGTTTAGAGTCTCTTACAGAAGGTATCAGCTTTTGAGCAAAAACCTTTTGGTTCTTTTTCAGTGACCAGAAAGAAGCTGCTTTTAGGATCTCAGAGAGAAAAAGAAAACAAGCTTTTGATCAGTCTCACTTCACATAGCCGAAGTCTCATCCCTAGCTATGAAGAAAAAATGCTCTTGATGTAGCCAAGCTGCGCTACACTGAGATCTGGGTATTATCCTGGTGCCTGGACCACTTGATTCATAAAAATCTGAAATTCTATGAAAAAGCTGATGGGACAAAAATTCTCAGGTGGCACCTACATCACCAGGGCACTGAGAGCCTCTCAGCTCCAAGTGCAAACATTACAAAACTTAGGCATCCACATTAGCATCTGTAAGAGACGAGACACCCAGACCCAATGCATTCTAAGGCCAACCTGTTGTTCCATCTCTCTGGCTTTATAATCCTAAACAGAACTGAAATAATCCCAGCTCAAAGCCAGGTTCTGAAAATTCAGCATACCAAAAAATTGTTCTAATAATACGTTCTGATGTCCTAAGAGACAGATATAAAATGTGAAATATATATATATATATATATAAGCAATTAGGTTTTAGGGATGTGATCTCACATATGAAAAAAGAACAAAACTGAAGTCAATGGATTTATACCCATTGACATGAAAACACAACACAGCATTCAAAAAAAATACCTTAAATCTTAAAATCCTCAGATGCAACCTCTGTGGCCAATGTCTGTACTAGCCACATGTGCATTATCCTGAAAGGAGGTTTCAATTATTTTTACAGTGAGATAATGCTCCCTTGACTATCTTAAAGTCTTAGTAGCATAAAACAATTAAATTTCATTCTTGGGAAGACAATGGCAAACATCTGCAACTTTGAATCTACACAAGAACTAGCCATTTTCCCATTTTCTTCTTGAGAACAGTGACATCTCTGACTTTTCCACAATACCATAAAGCTACTGACAAGCTACATACAAGAATTTCAGGGGAAGCAGGGGGAAGTCTTCTCTGAGGCCAAGTGCAAACTGGAAGTTTTAGCTTTGCCAGTTGCAAGAAAAATGGGATACAAAACACCTCATTTTGTAATAAAGTATCAGCTAACACACTTAGCAGAAGGAAACCCAGCCTTCACCGGCCAAATCTGACTTTCGCTCTGTGAACTAAAAATATATTTGCAGAGGTTTGTTAATATGGTTGACCTCAAAATTTGGAACTTTCTCCTTTCCAGATGCAAAATAACTCAAGATTGTGCACTTTCAGAGAAGGATCCAAAGGCTCCTCTGCCGTCTAGTCCCTACTGAATTTAATCACCAAGCACTAGCGAATACAGCCAATCCTAGAAACTAAGGAAACACTGTTATCCCCACTTTTTGATGTAAAATTGAGCAATCAGTCTCTACTGTGCTATGCAAGGTTTAATACACTGCATGATGCCAACGCTGAGCTTTCCCAGCACTGCTCTCCTGTATGTGATACTAATAATTAGAGGAAAGAAAACAGCACAGTCATCAGGGCTGGGATCAAATGTAGTGTTTTTTTTTTTTCTCCTCTCCACTTTTAAGATGATGTTAACACAATAAAAAATAAACAAATAAAAAGAGACTACACATCTTTCATAATAAACACAGAAAAGGTACCGTGAAGGCTGCTATAGCTTATTTTGCCAGAGGAAAAGCAAGGAGCTGATATATATTAACCAGCTGATCCTAACGGCAGTTTGATTTGTCTGAGCTGGGAACTGAAGAAGAGGCATTTCAGGCTGCTGGGTCTTTGGTTGTTGTTGGTCTTTAAAAAAAAAAAGTTAGTGGCCGGTAACTAAGGATTGCTTGGATCCTGTCATCGCAATGTTTATCATGCCATGGCTGTGTGTAGGAACAGTCACACAAGCCACATTCCTTTCAGGATTTCCAGCACCAGCAGCAGTGTCCTCAGACCTTCTTCTGCACTATGGACATGTGATTAAAGCAATTAGTGGATCACAACAATTTCTTTAAAATGTAAATCCCTCTAACTTTCCGAGCAGGTCCCCATGGCAAATGGACAGCAAGGTTAGCTGTGTTTGTGCATAAAGAAAAGAGCCTTCAGTTACTGGAGAATGATGCTCCCTTTCTCCTCTAAATGAGAGTTCACCTGCACGGTGTAACACTATGAGGGACCTCATCATTATGTCCTTCCCCTGCCCAGCTCGCCTGAAATAGGGTCTCCAACGGTCCAGCAGCACAGTGACCACACAGCCCTTCTGCAGCAAAAGCTGAATCCCACCTGATGTCCTTTACAACAGCACCTGGCAGAGAAGTGGATCTCGTCTGCCTCTCAGCAGCCTTCGGGACTGGGAACAGTCATTCAGAGAAGCTATGAAGGTTATCTGCATGCACAGAGGGAATGAATCCCAGTCCCCACCAGCAGCTCTAGCATACTAATAACGATGTACAAATGACAACATGCCACAACATGGGGCCACCTCTGAGCTGAGCCAGTGGTACAGAAGGGCCACATTCACATGAAAATGCATTCTCCTACAGCTTGAACCCACTGTGGGTTGTTGGATAAAACACACCTCCTACCAACAGGGGGGATGATCTTCAGGCAAGGCTGTTGGTACCCGAGAAGAGAGCAGCGGACTGAAGGAAACCAGCTCCATTTCCCGACATGACATGGAACTTGACATGCTTTTAAAGGTAATTAGTCCAGGAGAAACGCCACATCTGGGAAAACGGCTGTGTCACAGGGACACAGCACAGACAGCAGGTCAGTCTCAACCTCTTCTGATTGTCTCTCTTAGCAGAAATAGCAGACCCCTCAGAAACCTAATCTTCTTCAAAATGGAAGGGAGCAGGCAGTCTTGCACCCATTTTCTTTTGAGAACACATGTTTATCCTGTTTCTCTGAGAGAAGTGTCACCATATCATTCAGAAACTGAAGTGTAACCTGTAGTTACAGAGGCAAAACCAACACATTTCTCCATCCGTATTAGCACAGAAACTTACCGTGTAACACAGGTTTAGAGAAGCAAATCTCTTTATAGATGTGGGGCTGGAACGATCTCAAACAAAACTTTTCCAGATTAAACATGCACATTTTAAAGTCCCACATAAGAACCTGGAATTCTTGGCTGACAGGGACGCATGGAAAACCTCCACACCAGGCTTGACCAACAAGCCTTGCAGGGTCCCCAGGAATGCGCCTGCTCCCTCCCTTGCCAGACTTGCCAAGAATGGGAATTTAAACAAGGCAAGGGAATTTAAACAAGGCTGTGGGAGCATGGCTTACCGAGAGCAAGATGTCTTTGGGATTTCAGACAGCTGGGCCCAGAAGCACTGCACAGAAAATTGGGCCAGTGGAGTCACAGAAAGCAGTTGAGCTGGCAGGCAAGGCTCCACTAGGCACACGGAAAAGAAGCCCTGCAAACCCAGAACAAGGTGGACCTTCACTGGCTGAAGGTGCAAAGGATCAGGAATGCAGCGAGATGCCAGGATGTGATATCACCTACAGGGAACACAGCATCTGCTTTAAAAAACTACTTTACTCACTTTCAGTGAGTCACTAGGGTGGAAAATACAGCTTCTGCTCTGTTCTTTTTGAGGAAGGAGCCATTGCAAGGCTCTAACTGGCCTCAGTGGGGATCCCTCATTAGTCACCACAGGCCACTATGAAGCAGAGGTACTTTCTGTCAATAGCCAAACCACAGCGATGAAACAGATGTCTTCAAGACTGAGAGATGTGAAGCAATCCCCTGCCACAAGAAACATACTATCAGCTACTGTCATCATCCTGCATTTTCATCTGGGAGTGAAGATGCTTGCTCTGACCACGTCTGTGTCAAACAGAGGGAAATGCCCTGCTGAGAAGGAAGCCTTGGACTTTTTCTTGGCAATGTGCTCCGGCCTTGGGCTCCAGACTGACACACCACACGTAAGCAGATTAGGCTCCTCACCCAGCAGACAAGGAGGTGCATCTCCTCAGGAAGGAACGGAGCAATCAGAGCTTGCATCTGGCTACAACTCAGCTACATAAAACTGAGAGGCTGGAAACTGGGCTATCCCACAGCAACAGAAATTAAATGCTACCAAGATGATAAAAAAAGTTTAAACTCACCAAAGAAGTTACATTAATTGGAAAAATCAAGAGATCCTAGCTATGATTCTCTGAAGAATTCCCCCAGCCATTTTGGTATGTGGGGGCATGTTCAGAACCATTAGGAAGCAATAGTTTTATCCTAGACCAGAAACCACGCTTTTCTTTTATTGGGGAGGGGAAGAAATGAGGGAAGTCACAAATCATGCAGTCATTATGGATATGAGACATCAGAAAAACAGAATGAAAATAGATGGACTACACTTTTCTATAGCCACTGACGGAGGAAGTGGGCAACACAGAGGTGAAGCATCTGTGCAGCACCAGCACCAAGTGACACCGTCCCACAACACCATGCATAACTCAGAGTAACACAATCCAAAGAATGTAATCCAAACCAAATCCAAACCCAGAAAAAGTAAATGCAGCAACCAGCTCAGAAGATGGTCTTCAAACAAACACACAAAAAAAATAGTAAAGAAAGAAATGGATGTTTGTCCCATACAAAAGCCAATGATGTACGGTTAGATGGTTTAATTGCTTTATTACAAGGCTATGCCTTGTTTTCATATTGTTTCATCCAAGGCACAAATTAGGAGAAATACATTCAGTATTAACCTGGGCTATAATAACTTACTTGTAACAAAGCTGTTTCACTCTAGTTTTGAGTTACTTTTGAACTCTAGTTCCTTATATGCCTTTGCCACGAGCAGGATGGCCGAGCTTGCAGACTGACTTGAGCCGATTTCCACCTAGCACGTAAGCAGTAGCTCTTCACAGCTGGCTCCCAGATCACCCCCTTAGCATTCCCTGGGAACAGCTGCAGAAACCCACCGCTGCTCTTAGCCATGAACAAATGTTGGGGAGAAAAAGCCTATAGGTGAATTGCTTTATTTCTATCTTGCACCCACAGAAGTAGCGGAGGAAGAGTTTTAATACTGGTGCGCTGGGCGCAGACAGTAAGCAGACCCATCTGCTTAGGCCTGCAGCCGTACCGCTCTGCGCCTCTCTGTCACCTGTATTTAAACCGACCGGGTCCTTGTCTTCTCCTGAGCCCCTCACCCCAGACCTGCCAACTCTTCCCATCCTTTAGCTAGCCCCGACTATTCACCTCTCTCACACACCTCGATGCTATGAGCTCTGCTAGGGGGTCTTTACCGGGGGTCTTCACTGTGCCTCTGGCCTATACCAGGATTTTTCTGTTAGCGCAAAGAAATTCTAAAGCCATTACACATGTTTATAGCTAAACAGAATAAATCGAAAATTGAACCAACACAGCAGTTAGATCAATTACATTTTCTTCTAGTGACTAACAATTTCTTTTGTTTTGTGCTTTAAAAGTAAATGAGTAACAAGACTTACAGTCAAGTGAAGCATGGAAAAATATTTAATGTGAATTTCCAAAGTGCAGCATTTCTGAAGCTCTGCCAGTCGTGCAGGAGATAGAACACGGCATTACTAATTATTCTCATGTGTAGCCACAGTGACGTTATAACACAGGTTATTTAAAGCCTTGTGGGATTCACTTATAACTCTAGGTAAAGCACATTTTAAAAGCATTTCCCTGCCCGGTGTCTGAAGCTGCATTCCAGAAACCAAAGCACAAATTTCACAGCCTCCAGCAACAGCAGAACGCAGAATAGCTGGGATCCCATGCCCTTGCAGACAGTCTTTGTATTTTGCTCCCCAAACAATAAAAATGTCCCAAGAGCTGCTAGCAGGTTGGAAGGAGGTCAGCAGCACGAGTGTCAGGGGCTTTTTATTTCCTTTCTTTTAGACTCCTTGGGGAGTCTAGTGATCAAAACTTAGCAAACTGCACAAGTATGTTGTGTAATAGGATTGTTAGATCTGTTGGCTTCATATTTAAAAGGCTATAAAACACAATTCCTATTATGGATATTTCTTGATGTGTGGTAGTAAGTCATGCATTCCCACTACGGATAGTCATTTTCATCCTCTTGCTGTTGAGATCCCTCATTAAAGAGCATTGCTGCAATACTTCCACAAAATTACTTTAACTTGGAAATTTTACTTGTGGAAAAAACGTAGCAGAATAATTAACATGTTTATCAATTCCACTCCACTTAATTAATGTCAAAACAGCTGGAAGGGCTGAAGCGTTAACCACTTACTTGCTTTGGCTACCACATTGAGAGAGTGTTTGACCCATTTCTAAAATGTCCACAAGACCAGAAGCCAGAATCCTCCTGCACATCTGTCCACGAAGATGTGTTTGAATGGCCAGTACAGACTTGCAAGAACATCCAAGACAATTAGTTATCTTCCTAGAAGCACGTTAACTAATATTTCACCACCGATCCCCACAGAAGGAAAGCAGTCCAAACTGAAGCATATTTTGTATTTACTCCCAGGTGACGCCAGGGTAAAGCTCAGTAAGCTGGGTTTGATCTGTGAAGTTCTCTGCATCTCTTTCCTAGCTGCCTAAGGAATGCCTCGTCTTTCCTCTTCCAACGTGACAGCCTGAGACCTGGGATCAGCAGAGACAACTCTCCCAAAGCTTTCCTTAACAAATACTAGGTCTCTTTGGAGAACTTTTATTTATAATAACCCACCACTGCAGACTACTCTTAATGGCCAGCAAAGCATTTTGAAGCTTCATCAGTGTGACTGAGAGCAGCATCCAGCTCAAATATCATAAATACCATAACCCAAACTCAGGCACACTGCATTAAATGGCAAACTTCCTATTGATGGTGTAGGGACCAAAGTTTAGTTCCTTGTCAGTAAAATTTCTCCATTAAAAATCATAAAGGTAATCTGACAGTGAACTTCCTCAGTATATGCAGTAAGGTATTTTGCTACATTTTCACAAGTGTCTAATGTTGAAAACATCCTTCTAAAGCTAGAATTTCACATTCTTTAGGAGTTTTTATAAAGAATTCCACCTTCCCACTCCTATGCTACTTTATAATCAACAAGTTTTTATTAACTCCACAGAGAAAATATCGGTACTGAACAACCTTAATGAAAAATAAGATTTAAAAAAAAAAACAAAAAAAAAACCTGCATTTGTTTTGGCATGGAAAAAAAAAAAAAAAAGGAATTTTTCTTTTTTAATCTACAGTTGAAGAAAATAAATTAAGTGCTTATACATCTGCTGGAATTACGAGCATCTTACTCACTGAACTATACAGTCTCCAGCTCATCTGACCCAGCTCCATGAATGTGTCTCTGCCCCCAGTGAGAACTGTTAGAGATGTTTTAAAAGTCTCTGAGGACAGTTTATATGAATTGAAAATGTAGAACTGAGAACGAAAAAAAGCCAACAAGTCTCTGATATATATGGAAAGATCTGTGTTTAATCTCATGAAAGACTGATTTTTAAGTACAGGCAGTAATTTATTGACTACTAAAATGTCTGACTGGCCTAGGCATTACCCAAGGACCTCTTCAATTCCTGAAAGAATGTATTATACCAAATGGTCTGTTTTAAAAAGTCAACTCAGTGTGCTTTCCACCAAGGAGAAGGCAGTAGAAAAACACCCACCATCAAGATTGATGGTAAATATGCTCCATGTCACGTGTGCGGGACAGGTTTTCAGACAACTCTGTAAGAGAAGCAGCAGCTCTGAAGCTGGTGCCCTGCGTAACGCAGCAGAAGCACTGCACGTGGGGGGAGATGTAACCTGCATTCACCCAGCATAGGGCTAACAAACAGAATTACCCATTTCTTAGAAGTGCTTCTGGTATCTTTTCCAAGCCTAGAAGTTGTTCACTCAGCACAGCCAAATCATGCCTGCTGCCTCTCATTCTTCACGTAAAGGGAAATAAAAGTACCGACCCCCACACTCGCAGCGCGACCACACATCTAATACACGACCGCCAGCAAGAACTGCGTCTCAGGCATGAAAAAGGAGACAGTGGAGAAAAGCTGTCTACAATGAATGTCAAAGAGATGGAAAAATGTCTCTGATAGCAGCTTTTCCCTGCTTGCGCCATGAGTTTCACCCCACAGACTGAGTCGCACACCAAATAGAGTGAGACTGAATGGATGCATGTGTTGCAAGCATTTCTTTTTCTAAAATGAGGAGAAAAACTGGATCCTGAGAGATGTGAAAGCAACGTGCTGGGGAACCACCGGACAGTTTCAGCACACAGATGGGGAGCAGTATGCTTCCAAGGCAGCCACACTGCAGTCGCTGTAGAGACCCGCAGCAGCCCTGAGCTAAGAGACAGTCCCCAGCCCTGACCCCCTCCACCCACAGCCCAGGTGTGCCCTGCTGGTCGTGTTCTCACCAAGCTGCTGGCCCCAGTAAACTCCAGGCAGAACAGATGGAGACCAGGAAAGTAATACCCAAAAGAACCAATTTTAGGTGAGTCAGGTAAACTGTGAGAATCTCAGAGCTGAAAGCTGAAGCCTGTACCCAAATAAAATGAGAAACAAATCTCTGCTGAGTGCGTCATCAACCTCAGTAAAACTGTATGTGACATGCTTTGCTGTCATTGATGGACGCTGTTCTTTTTACAGAGCCATGCTTCATCCTAAAGTTACACTGATCTAAACAGTGGCAGCCAATGCTCATCCTTCTAGGCTGCTGCAAGCATGGCTCCAGGTGGAGGAATTCAAATCATGCTCACATGTCTCCTGTAATCCTGCTCTGCTATTTTGTAAGTCGGTATAGGTGAACAGAGAAGGTGAAAGGTGTAAGACGTGGAAAGGAATAAACCAGACACTCTCAAGTTACCAGCTAAAAACCTGGTTCACAGGAGAGGGAGCAGACCTTTCATAATCTGGTGAAACCACGATGTCAGTTGTGAGGTATACGCTGGCTGTGTGTCCATGACTACCTGGGAGATATGTTCCGTCTGTGAGGGCTTCTACGAACTCAGAGGTGAAGGAAATGAAGACAGACAAATTTGATGTACATTTTCCCTCATCACCTCCACAATCCTAAAACCCTCAAATGAGCACAGAGACATAAGATGTCCCTGACATCCAAGTCTGATCTTTGTTAACCAATCCCTCTCACGTTGCTCCGGACAGCTCAGCAGGCTCTTTTGACCCAAATGCTGCAGGGCTGCTGGGTGTGAAAGCAAGTGGTCACTGAACTGATAACATTTGAAGCTAGAAATTAACATAGTAACATGAAGTACCATGAGTACGATGAAGTACGATGATAGTTGAAGCTAGAAATTAACATAGAGTAACATGAAGTATGATGCTACTATGTTGTAATCTGAAAAGAAGTTACAAACCAGACTTCAAGGTGTTTTTTTTTTTTTTTTTTTTTTTTTTTTAACTTCTCAAGGGCTAAGCACTCTTCTTTAAAGAAAATCTTACCTCCCCATTTTCCTCTAAAAAAATCTACGTGTGGTTAGTTCTCCTGATTTAGACTAAACTACAAAGTTCATTTGACAATAAAGCCTAAGATCTTTAAATTCTGCCATACTATTTTCTGAGAATAAATAGCAAGTAGATTTCCGTAAGAAGCGGGCACAGGTTTAAGGAGCAGCACGCACTATCATTAGAATCATGGAATCACTAAGGTTAGAAGAGACCTCTAAGATCACCCAGTCCAAGCATCAGCTCCCCACCACTCTGCCCACTAAACCAAGTCCCTCTGTGCCACATCTACACATTTCTTGATGAACACCTCCAGGGAAGGAGACTCCACCACCTCCCTGGGCAGACTGTGCCAATGCCTGACCACTCTCTCAGAGCAGTTTTTCCTAACATCAGCACAGCCCTGACTCTGCACTCCTACTTTTCACAACAATTTGATGCAGCAGAGGGTGTTGGGAGAAGACATGATCTTGCTAATCCAAAACCCAGATAGCCATCAAAGTTAAATGAGAGCTGACTGTATAACATAGCAAGGAGTTAACTCCTTACATAAGCTATTGTAGAGCTCGCTCCTGAGGGACGGCTCAATGGCAATGAAAACTACATTCCAAATTCAGCTTCCACTGCTGGAATGAAAACAAATGCTACAAGGGCACGATGAGATGGAGGTCTTCACATCGCCACCAAGTCAAACGATGGGATCTCATATGCTGCTTCAGTTACCAGATTTAATAGTTTTAGTATGCCTGTAAAGACAGGCTTCAAACTGGCACTGATTCAGAGGTCAGAGCTCAAAGATTCCATGCAATCCATCAGCAAAACCCTGCAAAAGCAGAAGCCAAACTTAACATCAGCACCTGATGAGATATTATTAAACAGACAGACCTGCACTAAAGCATTCTCACACAGGAGCTTACACAAACCCTTAAAACAAACAAACAAACAAACAAAACATTATCATGGCATACTTAGTCACCTCATCTGATCTCAGCCATCAAGCACAGGTGAATTCATCTTGTATGGCATTGCAATTAATGCTGAAGATTCAATACTTTAAAAACAGCCCTTTTTTCTCCTATAGTTAGGATGAAAGCCCTCCTTCCTCCATATTCCCTCCTCCATGCTGTTTTTCAGGGTGTCTTCTGTTGCCAAAGACACAAAACTCAAGTCTTGGCCACACATGCTCATTGAAAGATAAGAACTTGTCCATCCTCTCCCACTGCTAGTTTGCCCAAATTCCAGACCAATTATTCTGCTTCTCCAGATTTCCCTACTGATTTGGTGACACCTTGGTAAGTAGTTGTATTTTCTCCACAATGAATTTTCTTCTGTCTTCTTTCTTACTAAACAGCCAGAAAAGTTTTTCAAATGGAGGAAAAGTCAAGCTAGAAAGTCTTTGAAAGTTTCTTCCCGTAGGAAGAAAGAGGTAGGAAGAAAAATAGAGACAAGAATCAAAGAAGCTGCTTTTGTTTTTAACTTTTAAAAATGAGCCGTACATGGGTCATCCACTCTAGCAAGACTTCGAAATTCAAAGGAAAGTAACCACAATTAACAGATGCTTTTACAAGAGTAGTGGTGGATAAAAACTAGATACTGGGTAAATTCTAACAAGCTGAACTGACGAATGATCAGGGAAACAGGTGGTTGCACGCAGCTGCAAAATAAGCTACATGCATTATTTTAACAATCTTTGGAGTTCATGACAGATTTCAGTTGCATTTTCTGCAAGGAGTTGTTACGAGAATGTCCCTCAAGGGATGGAATTTGTGTTCTAATGTTACTAATCCTGTTATCAAAGTATTTCAGACTCTGATTACAGCTTTATTTGGAAAAGCCAAAACGTAATGGCAGAGGTGGAATAAAAAGGATGTCAGTGGCTTAAAGGAAGCACAATAGGATGTCGCTGCTTAGCTGCCAACGCTCAAAAATGTCAGTTTGGTCACATCATCTTCTTTCATTGCCTTAGTATCAATACTACTAACTCAAGCTCCAGCTGCTCACTTTGCACTGTGCAAAACCTGAAAACCATACATGATTGCCAGACTCTAACAGTTGGGAGATTTTTACCCTTTACATGCTTTTGGCTCCTCCCCTAACATTCCATAAGACATCCTGTGGAATGCCCAAATGCTCTTGCCCTGCACCCCATCATGTGTCCCATGCACTTCAGCAGCAAACCCTCTCTGCCCAAAAGGTGCTCTGCCATTGACTCATCTGGATGGGGTTCACACTTGGACTCGAGGTCCTCCTGGACAGCCCTGGGAAGGGCCCAGAGAGGATGTCCCTTCCTCTGAGTCGCTAATGGGGGTTCCTGCCTGCCATTGTGCCCCTGTGCTCCTCTGCGCTTGTGGAGCTTGGCCTCTCGTGGGCTGATGGCCCCTGTTAGCTGGGATGAGCCGGGATGAGCCGGGGCATGGTACTCATTGAGTTCCTCCACTTGCCTTTGTGCTCACATAACCTAACAGACCTGACAACCAAAATGCCCTCCAAGCGTTCTTGTCAATGTATTTTCTTTTATAATTGGAGAACATCTGCTCTTCCTATGGAGCATTTGGTATAATTTAGATGAAGAATGAAAGGCATTTGTATCAGAAACACAAAGAGAGGCACCAGGACCAGACCAAACATTCTCACAGAAAGCATGAAAACAAATTCCATTAAAACGCAAAGGTGAACTCTATGAATTCCAATATCCTTCTTTCTAGAGGAGGATACATTAGGCATTTTTCTGCAGTCACCAACTTTTATTTTATTAACAGCTGAATAATTCCTGCATTCTATTTTAATGTTCACCCTGCGCACCTTCAACCTGACCCAAACCATACTTCATAAGCTGGATTTGACAGATAGGATCCTTCCAGCTGATCCAGCACATCAGCTGGAGAGAAATCAAGACAGACACTGGCCCCTCTAGCCAATGTGGATACATAAGGCCAGGCTGCACTCCTGGTGAAAATTATTTTGGCTCATCCAAGGAAGGGATGCCAACCACCCCACCCGCCACAGCCCTGACTGAGCTTGGGCTGGTTCTTACTCACCCAAGCTCCTATCAACTTGAACATAAGTATACAACAACTGTTGTATACTTTCGTAGGGAAACATAGTCTGTTCTGTTCATCTCATGATAACTCACAAAGAATAAACAACCCATGAGAACATACCAACGTGAAAAGGCATGACACAAATCACTAGCTCCCTCTTCTTTAAATAGCCTCCTCCCTTGGCAAAGTTTAAGGGGGTCAGTGCAAAGCTCTCCGCCTGTACAAACACTGAAGGATGACTTCAGGTTAGCAAGGTTAAGGAAACAGTTGAGAGCACTAGATCCATTTTTAACTACTTTTAATTCAGAGGCCCCTAAATATTTTCCAGCAAGGAGAAAATTTAAAATAAACAGTGGGGTGAGTTTTTTGTGTCCCTCCAATCCCTTTTTTAGGTTAAATTTTAGATACCTCATGAAAAGAACAGCCTCCCATCTAATCTCTGGGTTTGTCACTACCGAAACTGAAAAATCTGGTTTCTGTTATTCTCACAGCATTCTGCAGCACCAATTAATGTTTCTGCATTTTTTCATGTCCACTGCTAAGGACTCGAACTATTCTACCATTTCTTTCTAAGCTGTGGCTTTAGAAAGAGCCAGCAGCAACTCTTAGGGATGCTACTTTACAAAAAAAAAAAAAAAAAAAAAAAGGATGAAGTAGCAACATAGAAACCCTACTTTAAAAGATTGCTATAAAATTCTTGCTTCCTTCAATACTGTCTTATATCTGAATTCTACACGCAGAGTGTGACAGCCCAAAGAGTTTCTTCCCGAAACCGCAAATACAGTTTTTCTGTGGTAAACACACTACTAACACCAGACACTAGAACCATGTGACTCTCACTGAATCTAGCTACAGGTGTCATTAAAGCAATGGGTACGCATAGCTGGGGAAAGCTGAGATTCAGCATTGGTATTAGGGTACCTCAGGCCGCTCCACGAACAACTCACTTCTAGAAACTCCAATACACTCCAGATTGGGAAATTTACTTTCCGGCTTCCCAAAAGTTATTTCTGTCATAGCAAAAAGTCAAACCTAAAGTACTAAGTTATTTGATTTCAATCAGCATGATTTGCAATAGGGAATAGCATCTTGCAATAGGGAAAAAAAAAAAAAAAAAAAGAAGAAGAAGAGAAATGGTTGATTTTGGCTGTGGCTGCTGCCGCTGTTGTTTTGCTCCACTTTGTTTTAAGTACAACTACATTTTTTAACAGTTACAAAGCTCAGTAACGAGTTATTAGCTATAACTTGTATGTCTATGAATCTATGTTAGATTCTCCATCACCTGAATGAAGCCTTTAAATCAATACTGGGCACCTCCTTAGAAGATAAGCTGTAGCTCTGCCAAGTTTATTGAGTTGTATAAAAAACTGTTAGATTATGCTCCATGGTTTACGTTTATATAAGATTGCACCCATGACATAATGTCTCTAACTGTATCTACTAATCTATAAAACTTGCAGAAGACAAAGGCCCTACAAGCTACAAACTCTCATGGATGCAAGCTTGGGCACGTAAAACAGATTGATGTATGGCTCATGAGAAATAGCCAGATGCAGAAACATCAATGAGGGCAACTTTGGTGAGGTATGGAAAACATGCAACCACTATTATGCCACAAACACAGTGCTGAAAATAAAACCCCACTTCTTACAAGAGCCCAAACACGTCTACAGAACAGATCTGTCTTACCACTGCCATGGCAACTGTAAGAGTAAACATGCACACACTGACCTCAAAGAGTAGCAACTTCATCCAATTAAGAACATTGCTTATAATAAAGGGAACATGCAAGAGCTGACTAACCACATACCCATAGAAGCTGGGAATGTTTTCTGCTTCCAGAGTGTTTCTATGCCTTTATTAGAAGAAAAAAGTAAGAAAGAAGAAAACCAACGTATCCCCTTGTTTTGTCCCTTATGTCCCTTGTTTTACAGCCTCCGAGTGCACAAGTTAACCAGCTGAACAGATGCACACTTGAGGGACTTCTCCAAATCCAACCTGTCTTGTTTTCACTCACCTTGGAACTGATAACCCTACCACAAACGCTCTTACCTAGGCCCCGATCCCACAGGTTGATCTAACCCTCACACAAGCATCTGGCTTCCCACGCTGAAGACAAAGACCTGCTCATACACATCAGCTGACAAATTCAAAACAAAACAGCTAAACCTGCTTGGTCAGGGATTACCTTGCATTTCACCACTGCCTGCCTGCAGAACAGCCTTCACGTTACTGTGGCTCACTGCTCCAATGCCACGAAGTGCAACGAATACTGTGCACAGTTGGGTAGACCTATCAGAACAGATTTACAAGGTTGATTTGAGACTGGTTCCTAGAGAAGCAAGCCCTGCGCTGTATGTTTTACAGCTGTCTGTCAATGTCCCTTATAACTGCTGGCCAATTCCAAAAGGGAGAGGGGAGCCCTGAAGATACTAAGTTCCTAAAAATCTGGTGAGAAGTCACCACAGACAGAGAAAGGAGATTATAATCAGAGCATGTGTGGAAGAAAAAATAGGTAGACTCTGCCGTTATACATCACACATGTCTGGTGATACAATGCCAGCATTTCTTCTGGCTGGGTGCAGCAGGCACGGTCTCTTGCCTGGTGGAGCTTTTGACAGGGAGCACAGTGCGAATGAAGCTTGGGTCATTGCAGAGCTGGAAGTAGCCAAGCAGAAAAGGACACAACTCTGTAGGAAACTAGTCACCATTACATCTTCCGTCCACAGACAACTTGGATTTGCTTGTTTAACTGTAATATATTTTTCTATCAGCCAACTACAATGTATGTATGTTCACAAGTTCTCCACATCTGAGCAAAACCCCAGGCTAGAAGAATCCATCCAGAAAGATGTATTGCAATAAACCTAACTGGAACAGAAGTAATCTTGCTCATGTACTGCATCAGAAATTTAAATATTGTCTAACAAGCAAATACAAGAATTAGATTTTATTCCCTTTGAAAAAAGTGTTACACGTGTGAAACGTTGAGAAGCTGACACATCCATTACCCCACATCTTTACCATGGCTAAGACACACAAGTCTGATTTACAAGTATTTCAGAATTTTGTGAAAACAAAATTAACATGGAAACTTCTGCAACTTAGTGACCCACTGAAACCAGCTCAAAATAATTGCTACGCACATATTCATTCCCAATAAAGAAGCCTGTAAGCCACCAACTGGGAAGAAAAATAGGCAAAAGAATAGACTTTAGCATTTAATAACAAGTAACAGTTGAGACTGCTATTCTATACCCTGCTCACCAACTTTTAAAAAGCTGCCATTTAAAGGTCTAAAATACCTAATTTCTCATGACTAGTCTATCCTGTTCTCCAGCCTGAGGGTCCCAACCATTCCTGCTGTTTGAAGC
>VXAV01009810.1:36086-84729 GCA_013399715.1 Alectura lathami | reverse complement strand
AAAAAAAAAAAAAAAAAAAAAAAAAAAAAAAAAGCTTTGCACAACTGTTGAGTAATTCTCAAGCGCTCAGGACAGATTAAAGGCCTGGAGATATCAAAGACAGATTAGGGGCAAAGAAAAAGATGACATATATGGGTGGATGCAGTCAGATGTTTTGAAGGAACAAAATTGCTCTGGGAATACAAGGTAGAACTCCTTATTTTTTAGGGATTCTTTATGGATGTGTCAAACAATCAAACAAAAAAACTCTTGAAGAAGTTGTAAGACTCAACAATATAGAAAGAGATTATTTAAGTAGGCTGCATGGAGAACAGAACAAAGGCAAAAGAATCTCAAAAAAAATCCCACCACCTTCTGCCAATATATCTGCTGTACAATCTCATTGTCTTTCATGGCACAACCAAAACCAGACACACAACATAGTTACCCTGTCCCACAATTAATGGGCTGGAGTAAATATGGAGCTATAACTGCGTGGGTGCATGCTCTCCTTTACGGGGTGTGAAGATATCTCTTTTCCCTGGTTACAGCAGTAGAGACAAAGGCAACTCTAGGTCCAGCACAGCATTTACCATAAATTGCCATCTGCCATAAACTACCTCAGTGTACTGTTACACTGAGCACATGGTTAGATGTATGAACCTTACTGTGGACCCTCATATTGCTGTTCCGAGCAATGAAAACGGAAGTAAAATGTCTATTTTACTTGTGAAATTCCATCCCGGATCCTCCAGGCTCAGACAGTTTTAACAGCAGGCATTCCCCGTTTACAAGTAACTGGAGGCAGATCGGATATTTAATTGGCCGGGGTTTTGGACCAACCATTTGCAAAAACTCTCCAGAACAAGAGTTTTGAAAGCTGAAGAACACCAATTGTGTAAGACTGCTGGGTTTGTTTGTTTGTTTGCTTGCTTTTCTTTTAGACTTAGTCATTGGTAGGTATTATCTCTTTCGCTGGAAACACCCACACCTTTTTCCCAAGGTATTGTGCTACCTTGCACTCCAGCATTGTGCCCAGGCTGCGCTTTACTGTTTTTTTACAAGCTATTTACCTTTGTGGAGTCACTACTCACCTTGTTCACTTTCTCATTTAGGATGTTTGTGATTCAGGGCAGCGGTGCCACTTCATACTATGTGAGAAAGACCATGACGACTTTGCGGGACTGCTACCTGCTCAGTTCCCAAAATGACAACATCTGCCAGAACATTCAGGTTTCCAGCCTGTGATGCTCCAGCAGGTTAGTTGACTTCCACTTAACTTCTATAATACCAAATACTTTTTCTTAAGCCAAAGATTTCCAATATTGCTACACTCTCCTTCCAAAGAGCTCGAGGAGAGTTTCTAAATGAGGTTACTTTGGTAAGGAGTGCTGAAGAGTTCCTACTTGTTTAGCAGCTATGACTGTACCAACAATCCACTGCCAAAAACGGAGGAGGAATGTACTTGACAACTCTTAGTGAGAGACAAATTATGATCCATGTCTCCTTGCCCTACATTCACACAACATCCAAGCTCACATCTTCCATTCAGTTAAGGAATACACACTTGTGACCAGTTTCTCTGGACCAAACACCAGGTACCTGTTAAATAAGATTAAGAATGATTTTACCATGAGATGCTTGTACTGGATATCACCCAAGAACTTTCTATATATTACATAAATTACTGTTTTGCTGCAATTACTGTTTCAAAGCAAAGCAAAAACTTTGACAGATATATGCATGAGATCATCCAGACAAGGAGACCGTATGTTTGGAGAGGTGTGGTAATACTCGACAAAACAGATTATCTTTTTCAGTCTGTCTTCCAAAATAAAGATTTTCTTGGACGATTATTTAACACAGGGGTTCCCAGAGCTTTGTCCACAGGGCCAGCTTAATAGGTGAAACATTAGGCTAGGGGCTACATAACAAAAATCAATCTGTAGGACAGGGCAGAACAGCCACAATTTGAAAATAGCTCTGAGGGTTGTATTTAGAAGCTTTCCAGGTCTGTCTTTGGGAAGCCCTGACTCAGATGCTGAATTCTTGTGAGAAATATAACTGGCCCTTGTGCTTTTTTTTTTTTTTTCTCCTCAAAGATACATTTCTAAAGGTGTTTTTTGTTTGTTTGTTTGTTTTATTTTGGTGCTTGTATGTGTTGATTACTACTGGGATCTGTGTTACACAAGGAGAAGATTGACAAAGCAAGAGCAGACATGCTAGCCTTTCAATTTATAACCTACTTGTAAATTCTTGTGAGTTCAAAACAAGCAATAGTCTTTATTGAAAAGGCCTCCAGCTGTAGAAGCAGCTCACATTGTATTTGGGGAGTGGTGGAAGGGATGGGGCTCTTATTGCTTAAATCTTCAGTACAGTTTAAGGTTTTTTTCATAGTCTGAAAGTTTGAGGAGATAATGATGTAATGATAACTTCTAGTATTCTCTGGAACACCACTCTCATTATGGTCTCATTGAGATACTTGCATGACATGGTTTCTCTGTGCCACAAACATACAGAGGAAAGATTTCTGCCTCGTGTTGTATCTGCACTGAAGCCTAGAGACAGAAGAGTCACAACTGTTGAGACATACTCCCCTAAAGGGTATCAGGCTCCGTTCACTTCTCTTCAAGTGGTGGTGGCAATTGCAAACTGTATCTAGGATTTAAGCACACTTCTGTACCAGTCAGATGGCAATTCCATCACACAAGAGAAGGTGAAATACGATTTTAGGCACTGTTGGTAGTACAAGCACTCCCCCGTGCTTCTGTGTAAGTTTTCAATGGCCACCCATGCCCAGCTGCATGCAGATTCACAAAATGAAAGGCTTTAGCATCTTGTTCTCTGGGTTTTAGCACTGGCAAAAAGCTTGCTCAGCTGTTATGCCCCTATTAACAAGGCTGCAGCTTACTTCACTTTAGGCAAATTACCAGAAAACTCCTACTCTAGTCCTTAAGTACAACTAGGTGTAACAGAGCATTCCCATTCCACCTACAGAAACCACCTGAGGTAAAAAACAAGTCTTTCCCAGCAAACATTTTTTTGACTTTTAGTTCAGATGTTTTGAGGGGAAAAGCCACCAGTGAAATGAAGAAGCAAACAGATAAAAATCTTTGGAATGTCCTCTTAGCGCTCTGCTACACAAGGAAACCTGGCGCCAGCCCCACACTCCCCCGAGACGTGGGGGACTCCATCAGAGTGTGAGCTCCAGTCCCGAGCAAAAAATTTTCTTTGTCTCTGCTAGTCTGGCAGTCCTGCCAATGGACTTCTCAAGCTTTGGGCAGCAAAATACATTGGGTCATGTACTCCTGTCACGCTGGACACAGGACAGAGCCTGTGTTTGGAAGCTTCGGTGACAACGAGCACAGTGCTGTGGCTGGAGCACCCTTGTTAAAAGGGCTTCTTTCAACTGCAGGCATGACTGGCTGCCAGGGATCTGGCTCCAGTGGAACATTCTCCTTTCTGCTCTCTGATCTCACACAAAAGGTGTGGATGGTCAAGAAATCAAGGCTCATGCTGCCTCAAGTATCTGCCATGCCTCCTTACTGAAGAGAAGAAAAGCAGCTGGTTTCTGCTGCAAAATGACAGAAATCCAGGCCAAAGCCTTACATGATGACCTAATGTTCGCTGCACCCGGTCTGACAGGTCTGGTCACAGACTCTCAGAAAGGTGTCAGTCCTTGTGAAACACAAAGGCCCAAGAAACACCGCTTGCTTTTAGCTGAAGATCAGAGAGTGAGATGTACCACGACGTCACACAACAAACACAACAAACAGTATAACATGCAGCACGATTTCTATGCTGTGGGCAGCTGAGGAGGCTAGATTTGATGTGTGTTCTGTGTAGGAAATCCAGCCCCCCTATTTTCCGTGTTTTATCTCATTCTGATCACGAGTCAAACAATCCAGTCAGTCCATTGTTCTTACCACATGGTAAGTAACTAACTGCATGTAAACAAAACAATTAAGCTCCATAAGGAACTGCTTGCCATTCAAAGCTGAACTAAACATTGTGTTTTGTTTCTGGAATCCAAATATGGTAAACTGGCTGATGGTTAACTATGGCAATAGGATTACTGCTGCACACAACGGGTAAGTGGAAGAGGCCACACAAACTGGAGAGTTTCCTTTCTTCCTCTTCTGGGCACAACAGAGAGATAAACTGCCACAGCTAGCTCTAAGACCCTCCTCCTTCACTTGTAAAAGCCCCAGGCTCTAGCACTGCCCCTCAAGGAGAATACCTCTGAGTCGTTCACCTCTTAAACTCTGACAACTCTGGCATTCTGACAACTCTTTAGGGAATAGGACTGCACACAACTACACACCAACTCATCATTTTCTTATTAGCTGTTTCTTGTTGCATCTAAAAGCCCTAATCAAAATCAGACCATCCACTTGCTGGACAGGAACGCGTGAGGGAAGAAGGAGTCCCCTCTGCAGTGTACACAAGTGCAGAAGCCTGGCTCCTGAAAAACCAGTCCCCACACACCTCAATTCAAAATACTCAGCATCCCCACTGCTATCCGATGTACATGTTTAGTTTTGCAGGCTGAATATTCCTACCTGAAATATTCATACAATGTGGAGTCTTGAATATACAGCGCAGTGAAAACAAAACAAAACAAAAAGCAAACTAATTCCAGCAAGGAAACATTATTAAATCAATTGTTGGGGGGAGCTAATAAAGGCAGAAGTGGAAATGCATTCTGTCATAGTACTCACTGGAGTGAGTGAGAAAGGCCACTTCTGTATCTTAAATCTTTGCTTCTCAGCAAAGATTTTTAGCAATTATCCACTGTCACAAGTCTGAACCCTGCCATGACCATCTCTGAGGGCCAGAAGCAACTGCACTGATGCAGGTCTAAAGCTGGGGGAGGAAAAACAGGAGCAGAGAAAAGAAAGTACATAACAGAGTGGGTGCTGAGCCTGGGGCTGGGAGGTTACAGGACACCAAGGGGAAGGTAAGAGCCTGGAGGCTTCCAGGGTAAGTTCACAGATTTCATAACAGAAATCTGTGAGTTAAAGCCACAGTCATGGTGGATCTTCCCATCCGCGTAAGTCACGCTGTCCCAACCAACTTTCTGGCGTGGTATCTAAAACCAGTAATGTCCCAGGCTTCTGATGAAGTTAACAGATAAGCTTTGATGCACAGCAAGGCAAAGGGTACAAAAACAAACCACTGTCTATTTTCCGTGGTGCTGCAACACACACGTCTCCATCTACAAGGAAGGGTGAAAGATGCCATTTTGTGCGACAGCCTCGCACGGTCTGTTGCGGAGAGGGTGAAAGAGCAAGTCACGGGGATCTCACTCAACGGACATGTAGCAGTGTGAGTGGGACACAGGTTGTGCAGACACTCTCCTCACCATATTAACAGAAGAAGCACAACCTGCGTGAAGAAAATCAGAAGCCAAAGCAGCCTGTATGGTCAGTTTTCTGAATCCTGGATGCCAGACTTAGGGAGGGGAGAAGGATCAGGACAAAAAAGATAAAAAAGCCCTCAATTTCTTCCTAATTTTCATACAGAATTTAAAATATTGATGGCCATTAAAGTATTGCCACCTACTTTCTATATTCCTTGCAAAAATTTGTGGACACACCTTCAAAGCTGCCATGCACACTGGAGGATCACCAAGCATCCTAAATACGAAGCAACAGAGCCAGGAACACACAGAGAAATGGTCACAGTTTTGAACTGGGGGAAATTCACATCTAGCACTGCTTCTGTGTCCCTCATGTTTTCACTTTTTGCCCTCTGAAGTGAAACCTTCATCCAGCAGAGACAAAGGCCTACACCCCTTCTTAGGGCACATCTCGGCATGGGATATGGTGGGAAGGGATCTAGGCCTGAACTAGGGCTTCTTTGGAGGAGAGTTTGGGACTCATCCCATGGCAAGGTCAAGTTAACCCTGAAAAGTCAGAAATCTGTGAGGGTTGGACTCCAGAGCAAGCACCTTCTAACCTGAGCAAGACTGGTGGCCACAGAACGGCCCCCTGCCTTTTGCAGCCAACACAGGGACAACACCTGTGGTCTGCAATCTTCTTATAATGGCATATTCGCATGATTAGGCATTCTGATTGTAAAGTATTTGAGGCTGGAAAGGGAGAGTTGCTTCCAGCCCCATGCGAAGACGAAAGAGATGCCAAAGTTAAAGCTTTCTTCAAGTGGGCACACCTACTTTTAGCTGGTTCTGTTTGTCCTTCAGACAAACTTACCAACTCTCTTTCCCAACACAATGTTTCACAGAAAGCTGCCACAGGAGCCCAGGTGTATCGCATTCAGAATGCATTCTCCAAAAGATGCAAATATGGTACCCCCTTATTCTTAATGTGTTTTACCCTTCCTATTTATTTCTCTGCTTCTTCTAAGCTCTGCAGCATTTTACAATCTTTTAGTCTTAGCTTCTGTATGCTCTGCCCTTTTCTGCTTTGCCTTCCCTCTCTCTGTTTTTGCTCCTCCTCATTAAAGCAACCTTTTCCACTCATATGTCATTTCCCCAATAACACAAGAAAAATCATAGCTCTAAACTGATTCCACAGGTGTAGCACAGCTGATCTTGCATTTGTGTTCCCACTCTTTTGCCTGCATTGTCCACAAGACCTTCAGGACAAGTTCTGTTCAAATTTGAACCGTGCTAAGCAACACAGCACTCAGAACAGCCTGGCCTCTCAGCCTGTCCCCAACAAATGCACTTAACACTAGATGGGTACGTTATTTCTTATACAGCCATCACCCTACTTCCACTTAGGATTTAAAATTTCAGATCCACACATTAATACTTCATCTTTCCCCAGTGCAATGCCTCGTGCAATTTTCATTAAGGTCACTTTGACAGCAACTTTAAAGGTGGTTGAGCAATTCACCTCAGACCCCAGGCAAGAGACAAAACTCCTGCTGGTATCAGGGAAAATTCTTCCAAGGTAGAGCAAAAGGCCTCTGAAGTTGATCCTTTAAAAGATAATGCTGAGTGCCTCCCCAGCCCTTGCTACTGCAGCTCTGAGGGTTTGGTAAGCACTTGCATACCATGGTGTTGAGCATGGCAGTAAAACTTAAACAGATTGTTTGAACAGGCTATGACGTGGGCATCCTGTTTCTCACGGCACCATCCCCATAACATGAGACCGCTGCCAAGGATTACAGTATAAATTTCCCACTGCATCTAAGATGTGGTTGACAAATATCCAAAAAAAGAATAAAAATATTTATATCTTAAACATGTTGAATGGGTAAACAAGATTGTAACCAGGTCTCTGTTGTGTCCTGCCTACCAACATGCGGGCTGAAGCAAACATAAATGTTTACAGCAGCCACTGTTGTGCATGAGTACATGCCCGGTGGGCTCTTCTCTCCGCTGCCTTGCCCAGCAGGAGCAGAGCGAGTCCTGGGCAGGGTGGTGGCTGCCCATTAATGCTTGGAGGAAGGTCATCACCTGGCTCACTCAGCAGATGCTGAGCTTCTCAGGAGCTGAAGCAAACCATTCCCACAGGATGAGCAAAACACCATGCACAGCTACAGGCACAACTTGGTGTTTCAATTCAGCTCCGGAATGCTAGATGGATGCTGATTGTCCCTACAGGATTGTCTTTGGCCATCTTTAATAACTGACTTCATGAAGCCAATTTACTTCCTCAAGATAATTATCTAGTACTTGTGATCACTACCAAAAATGGTCAGTTAGTGGTCAGATTTGTTGCTAATAAGTATTCAACCTCAGTTCTCCCACCCTCACTGCTAGCCTTTCAAGGTCATCATCTTTCCATTCCACACCACCAGTCATTTTCCCCTTTACCATGCCTGCACGCTAGAAATCACTGAGCTGTGAAAACTAATGATCTGTTACCTAAGTACACCATGCCATATTTGGCCCAAACTGGCACTCATATTTTAAGGCATGCACTTTTAGGAATATATTAGTTTCAGGAATAACATTTCAGGAATATATTAGTTTTTTTAATTTAATTTTCAACTGAAGAGATATGACAAAGGTCTCTAAGCCCACGTACATCCCACCTACCTTTATCTGGAATGGTATTCTTCAAAGCTGTTCGAAATGACAACTGAAAATCTGTAAGGTGCAGAAAACTTGCAACATTTCAATCCCCCAGAACAAGTAAGTACTATGCATTGATTTTGGTGAGCAGTCCCAGGGAAGGATCAACCTTCTCAGAGATGCTAGGGCACATTTGCTGCAGTTAGCACCTTAAGCAATGCAATATTGTAACTCTAGGGGAACTCACATATTTAAGAATAGTTTTCTGACAGGAGTTGAGCACATGAGCCTGTCTCAGGTGAATACATGAGCTCGTGACTTGTCTTAGACTGAAGCTCTGACACTTCCAGGATGCAGGTCTGATTTCCAACGTAGTCTCTGTATTTCCAGCCCAGCAATTTACTGATACATCAGTACATACTAAGGGGAAAGATTCATTTCAAAGCTTCTAGCATCTGAACTCCTTCTGAAATATGCTTTTGCCATCCTGGTGAATGCACCTCAGATGTATTTATGCTGCAAATTCCTTGCTATAAAACAGCCCCATTAAATGGAGACAACTTGCAATCTACTGAACCGTTTATAACGAGACCCAACAATGAAAATCAGTTAAGTGCTACTAATTGTCTTCTTGTTAATTCTTCTGGTTTTATCATTACTGTATTTTTCTTTTAATTGGTATTCTCCCCTTTCCTTACTGCCTGAGAGACACAAACACACACAGGATTTGCCCATCTAGCCATGCAAATACAGCAATGGAAGATGACATGCCTGAAAAATGCCTATAGCACAATCTGAGGAGAAAAAACTTGGATTCTTCTTTCACAAGAAATCACAGCCATTACTTGTAACAGCGATATGCAAAAGCCATTAAGGCGGATGTATGAACTTTAAGCTGATGATATGCCGTAACCCATTGCATCTGAGGAAGTGTTGTTACAGTGAACGTTAGCGAGAGCATTTTGATATGGGCCACAGGATTGGCTAAGGCTAGTTTCATTGCTGAGTGTGGCATATT
The DNA here is from genome assembly GCA_013399715.1 of Alectura lathami. Taxonomy (NCBI): domain Eukaryota; kingdom Metazoa; phylum Chordata; class Aves; order Galliformes; family Megapodiidae; genus Alectura; species Alectura lathami. The sequence continues at coordinate 75,742 of VXAV01009810.1, read as the reverse complement.
TTTCATATTACGTAATGCTTATTGTATGTACTATAATGACACATAGCTGAAAGCCATCAGTAAAGGCTTTCACTAGGGATCCTGCACAGAAATCTGATACAATGATAAAGAGACAGTACTTGATCGTTTTTCCTTACACTCTTTTGTACCTTTTGGTGGCTGTTAGATCAGTAATCTGATCACATCTCCTAGGCTCACCTGCCACCCTTATGATACCATTTTTCAGACCAAACTTAGAAAACAGCTGCTGGAGAAGAGTTGCAGTCTCCTCGCTTGTGGAAGGTCACGGAATAAGGAAGTAGAGGAGGGGGCAGCTATCTGTCAGCTCACTTCCCATCATCACGCGCTGCACAAGCACCATCTGCTGCAGGATGATTTCTTTCAGCACATGCAGATTCCAAATCGGGTAGAAAACAGACTAACTAGCCTGGGTAATTACTGGGAAACCTCTCAAAATATGAAACCATATTAGGCAGCCTTTTATTGTCTATGCCAAATTTGAAGTTCATGTGTCATCAGGGCAGACTTGCAGAAATCTTCATGAACACAGTGTAATCAAGCTTTTATTAAAACTAGTCAGACGTTTTCACCACGAAAGCCAAGATTTCATTAGGAACCTTTCTCTGGTTACTCTGTTTAACTTTCTACATTTACAGAATCTTGTCAAAATTACCTCTTAAAGATTTGAGCCCGAATTAACTGATACCTTCCAGGGGGCTATTTGTCACCAAGAGAAAGTGCTCTAATTTGGATAGTTTAGGTTATTCAGATCTTATTTCCTTTCTTCTGAGAAACTTCAATGTACGTAAATGCTAGATTACTGTGCTGACGATGAGAAACAGATGAAGTAGTACTGCTTCCAATCCCAACCTCAGATACTGTAATTGTATTAAATGATCACTTAATTATTACAAAGAATAGAGTGCAATGCAAATGAAAGTTCAGAAAGTAAACAGTTTAATGTCTCAAAATCCCTAGTGCCACTGAAAGACCACAGAGGGCTAAGAATCCACACCAACTGGAATTTTAATAGACTAAACAGGTTTGAGTTATTATTAAAAATTAATGTGAAATTAAATGGCTGAGCACTACTTCAAAGCAGCTGGCTATACAGTTACTCCATCAGTTTGTTCATAAACCTATTTCCTGGCCAAATATTTTAAATTCAATACAATGTCATTACGGACTGCTGAATTGCATGTAGAAGTCTGCCTATCACTTCTTTCAAATACCACAATGAAGAAATGCTATCCTACCCTCTCTGGGCAAAACATAGTCTTGGTACCCCTATAATTCCAAGATGAAATCACCACAATCGGTCTAAAAATATTGTATTTTAAAATTTAATACCTCTTATTTTGGGGAATAAAATATTTGCAACTTGCAAAGGTCAGGAAAGGAAGCTCAAGTTTGTTTGTCCTTAAAAAGCAAGTTTCCATTTTGGTACGTGGTCATTTTTCACAACGCAGAAGCATGCATATCATGCAAGGTAGACTGAAGAAACAGAAAGGTGCGTGATGTCCCATACGGTGGAGAAAAGGGATAAAACCTAGAAGCAAAGCTGTTTGGCCATTGGAAGCCCATATGCTTATCAGTTCCAGATGAGTCCTTTCCTTGGTTTGCATCTTCAGTGCCTTCTGGGTTATTAGAAAGGCAAGGTCCTTCTAGCAGGCATCTCAGTAAGTTCATTTCAAACATCAAAGGCAGCGACAAAGATGACACAGTAACAAATAGGGGAAGGACATAAGAGCCTGGAGCAGCTGGAAGAATAAAGGAAGCAAGACTGAGGCTGGGCAGACAATTATAGGTCAGAACAAGAAATGCTGGCAGATCAGCATCAAGCTGAGCAGTGAAAGCAAAAAGGCAAAACTTGCAATTGCTTGCCACTGGAACAGAAAAGCAAACAAGCTAAGAGGAAGAAATTGGTGAAATGATGGAACTGTCATTATATTACCCTTGCCAAAGATTAAAGTCCCTTAAAAACAGACAAAATCATTGTATAAGCCAAGAAATGCACAGGAAACACACACTATTTATCTGTCAGTCAATATTCACAGATCAAGGAGGATAGAATGCCAGAATTCTTCGCTTGTATGGTTAGAGTTAGAGAAGTTGGAAAGGAGGAAAAAGCTAGAGGTATTGCAAGCATAAGGGATGAGAATGCAGAGCTCCCATTGCATGCACGCAACTAGCACGGGTGTCCAAACGTGTTTAAACTAGAGACACTGCAATAGTGTTATTAACTCTGCAGAGGGCAAGCATGGGAGCAGCCCAGCAGGCTCTGCAGGAACACAGTACAGGTTTTCTAGCTCATAACCTATGAACCTTGTTAGTAATCCTAGTCTGACAACAGTAATGCTCTCATTGCAGCAAAAAATAATGTAGGAGTATGGGGAGCTTAATGCTGTGCAGGATCAATGAGAACCCACCTTCCACTTTATATCAGAAAGTAGAAACAGCTCCAAGGCGGGAAGAATCAGAAAACTGCATCTCTTCAATTCAGTCCACGAAGTCTGACAACATCAAGGACAAGCTTTAAACAGAGCTTTACATATCTGACCTCCAAATACACCAGGACAGAAAAAAAGAAAAGAAAAAAAAAAAAAAAAAAAAAAAAGGCTGGTAAGGATTTTGGAGTTGCTGAAAACAAGGAGTGCAGCAATCCCGAGCTACAAAATCACTCCCTGATTCTCTCATCTCTTGGTCAGGAGCCAGTCAGACCTCAGGCCTGCACCCTAAAATCCTTGTCATAGCTTTTGCAATCTCTGTTTTTTCTAGGGTAAAAATTATATTTGCCCAGGCATCAAAATAGCATCATGATTTAATGTCAGATTATTACCATTACAAATCCAATGCACTTCAGTCTCAAGGTCGCTCAGCATTGCTCCAGACAAATATGCAGCGCTCACTCCAGTAAGTTTGGTGGCACAGAAAGCCACACAACAGGAACTCATCTCAAAACAAGCAGCTCCACCTCAGGTACAAGAACAAATCCTTACACAACAGTAACTACTTCAACAAAATCAGGAAGAATGTCAACGCAACAAGGGCATGAAATACGTCTTCCTATGAAGCCCACGACTGATGCCTTACCGTGGCAACTGCTCAAATAAATATAGGAACTGAGTACATGGAACTTGGCATCTGGGCAAATCATGTCTGTGTATAAAGCGCATCTATGCTACAAACTAAAATAATGCAGTCAGCCAGTACTGATTTACAGAACTGCAGTTCAGGTAAATCCAGTTTCTGTTTACCTGCCTTGAGACCAAGAAGAGATTGCATGCAGTTGAAGACTTTAGGAGACAAAAATATTAGATGCAGACAGGACAGCTAAAGAGCCAAGACCACATCATGATATGGATGTCATTTGTGCCACGGAAGCCCAGAGAGAATTGATTGGTTAGGCTTTCTGTGGTTTTGCACAGGCTTTTATGTGTGAAAAATATTTTAATAAACACTGTGCCCATGCCCTGAGCAACTACACAGTCAGCCTCAGAGCTATTGGAAGACAAAATGGAGAAGAATGAATCGTGACTCCCAAATAAGCAGTGCGACAAAACCGACAGCAAGCTGAACCCTGGCCTTAATTTCACCCCAAATGGACAGCATAGCACAATTCCTCTGGAGCCTACGCGTCTTAGCAAAAAAGCAAACACCTATACCAGAACACAGGGAATACTTCAACAGATTCTGTGTTCAGTCAGAGCACGGTCTGAGATGCACCATGTGTTCTACAAGGGAGAAAGGGAGGGAACAAAATAATCAGCCGGAGGGCACACTCAAGTGTTTTTTCAGTGCCTTTTGTAGATGAAGCCTTGCATCTTTTCATTGTCCCAACACTCTAGGCAGTTTCCATCAACTAAAAAGGAAAAAAAAAAAAAAAAACAGCAGTCCAAGAGGGGAATTATTTGGGCCTGTAGCTATTTCTGTTTTAAAATATAATAAAAATGTTGAACTGAAGTGAATTAAAAAACAGCTAATTTATACTGTGGATGATGTGGTCCACAGTCAAATATGAAGCATATTGGTGAGTCTTATTTTCCAGTGTAAAAACTTGGTCTGCATAGCAATTCAGACTCCAACCCTAAATATTTTAAAGAGCTATTTAATTACATATGAGAGACATTCTATACTTTTCTGTTATGGCAGCTGAAGAAGTGCCAGTGAACTTCTGCAGTGCTCTACCTTTGGAGGACACGTTGCAGTCACGTTAGAAATGCAGCAATAAAAATTAGGATCGGTCCTTGAAGTTTATCTCCATCATGAACTAGACTGAAAGAATATATGTATTTAACTCCTACATAGATACTCGTGGTAATTTTAAAAGGGTTCAAGATAGCTTGGTAGTTTGGTCATGAGCTGCTACAAAGCCACTCAAACATGCAACATAAAGCATAAAGTCATTTTTGAAAATTTAGTGTTAAGCAATGGACTTTATGTAATTTTATCTGCTTCTTAATTACAGAAAAGACTATAGCACATCTGTGGTTTATAGTGTTACATCATATGAATAGCGTTCATTTTAACAATTGTCTAAATGCACATTTAAACAATTAGCCAATGAAAAAATGTTTTATATGCACTCAAATGTAATTATAGTAAAAATCTATTTAAGTGATGCAAAAGGTCTAATTTGAACCAGGTGGATGGAGAATTTATTCTAGACTGTTTTGATTCTGTGGGTTTATATTAAAGGCTGGTAGAGGGAATAAAAAAAAAAGAGATGAGACCAAATCTTAAACTAAAACCATCAAAAAATATTTCAGAGGAATGCAAGCAGAGAATTAATGGGAATTAAGAAGATGACATGGATATTCTTTGTTTCAATGCATCCCTCCAAATTCAGCTTTTAGGAATGCTGTCCACCAAAGACTGCACTCCCGTTCTCCTCCCCATTTACAGCGTTGGTGCAGGACAAGGCGAGATAAAAAAGACCCCGCATGCTATACTATTTTCTACTACTGTATAGCAGACTTTAATGCTTCAAAATTCAACATACATATTATCATATATATATATATATCATATGCATCATTAACACATTATATCATCATGTATATGCATTATGCATGTATATGCATTATATCATCACGTAAATTATTCCTGCTTGTCCCAAACTCTCTCAGTCAATGTACATTGCTACATGTCATGCACCCATGCACACCTCATGCCGTTCAACAGGGCCAAGTGGAAGGTGCTACACCTGGGCTGGGGCAATCCCAGGCCCAGGATGGCGATGAGCACCCCTCCTGTGAAGATGGGCTGAGTGAGCTGTGCTTGTTCAGCCTGGAGAAGGGAAGGCTCCGGGGAGAGACGATAGTGGCCTTCCAGTACCTGAAGGGGGCCTGCATGAAAGATGGAGACTCTTTGTCAGGGAGCACAGTGAAAGGAGAAGAAGCAATGGCTTTAAACTAAAAGAGGGTAGATTTAGATATAAGGAAGAAATTCTTCACTCAGAGGGCGGTGAGGCCCTGGCCCAGGCTGCCCAGAGAAGCTGTGGGTGCCCCCTCCCTGGAGGCGTTCAAGGCTGGGTGGATGGGCCCAGGGCAGCCTGACCCAGTGGGTGGCAGCCAGCCCACGGCAGGGGGTTGGGGCTGGGTGGGCTTTAAGGTCTCTTCCAACCCAAGCTGTTCTACAGTTCCGTGGTTCTGTGTTTTCTGTGCTTTTATGCCCAGTTCCACTGAGTTGTGCAATGTAAGCTAGAAATTGCCTTGCTCTCATTGTCAAGGACCTTTGGATTTCTCTCCTGTGTTCATGCACACTTTTCTATCTTTCCTTATGAAGTATCTTCCTATATTAAAAAATAAAAATAAAAAGCCAGTAAACTTCCTCTTCTTCCTCTCTACCCACATACTAAAGAGGTAGCTTTACCTTTAAGTGCCAGCTCAAATGACTCAGAACTAAAGGACTACATATTTTGATTCTAGAATAAATGAAAGCTGACCTACTGCAACCTTCACTTGTACTCTAGAAGGAAGTTACAGAGGTATCAGCTCATATTTAAAATATTTTTTTTTTTTTTTGAGAGAGAGGAAGAAAGCTATAATTCACAAGCAGTGTCAGGGATGTCAGCTCACTATAACTTAGAAGCTGAGAAGAGCCACAGGACAACCAACAACTACCAGTGACAACGCACCACAAAGCAATGAAAGTACAAATGAAGACTGGCAAAGACGTGAATTTACAGGACTGAGAAAAGCAAGGCAGGAAAAAAAACTGAGGAGACAGAGAGACATGGCAATACTGAGCTGTACAGCCCAAGGGAGATCACCAACTCCATGACTAAATCCCACAAAAGCTTACAGAAAATCTTTGGTTTTGTTCTGAAAACTTGACAGGTATATGAGAATTATGAATATGAATAGATATGCTTTTGAGGCAGCTGCTTACTTAAGCAAAACATCAGGAGAGGCAGGAGTCAAACACCTGCCAACAAAAAGGATATGAGCAGGTTTCTCCTGCAGGAAGTGTTGCAACCTTAAAAGCAAAACAAAACAAGAAGAAACACAACAAACAGAGGGGAAAAGAAAAAAAAAAAAAAAAAAAAAAGAGGAGGACAGGGCTGTTGCAGCAGTTTGGGTTGGAAAGCAAAGCAGAGCTATGACAGTACTATTCTACTTTTAGATGTGCAGTATGCAGAATTGCCTGAAAATAGTTGGGCGGTGATGCCTGTTGCATTCTGGAGATTAGGATCAGGCAAACGCTTTATGCTGGTTGCCAGTGTTTGAATAGTTTTGAGACATTTCAGAAGATTATGTGATTCCAGCAGACTTTTTTTCATTGGTAAAACTACTGAGTGCTTTTAATAGATGTACAGTACAGTCAGGCTTTGTTTGATAAAGCACTGCTTATTCTGAAATATGCAGGATGCAGACAAAATGCTTCATCAGTTCACTGCCTTCCTATTAAGTTCTTTATTTAGGAAGAGTAGACTCCAGTCTACCCACTGCTTTGAGTGAATCCAACTGGAAAGAGAAGTCAGAAGCATCTAGCTGGGAGTTGAAGTTATCAGCTAAACTAACACACAGGTGATGCTAAACAGAGTCACTCCAGGGCAAAGCACGCCCTCAGAAGCTTGTACCTGGATTCTGAGCTGCACCCTCAGTTGTGACTGCAGCCTCTAGAAAAAGCTGTGAGGGAACTCTCACTCTCCTGAGCAGGATCCTCACCATGTACAAGAGGACAGCCACAAGCACTGCGGGAGATGAGCTCATGTTTCTGGCCAAGATGATAACCAAATACCTCTTACGATGACAATCTGGGTGATTACGAAAACTACAAAATCTCTGCATTCACTCTGTGAGTGATGACAGCTGAATGGCTTCAGGATTCCAACCCAGAGTGGACGAAAGCACCTGGAAAACTGATATTGGAGCACAACACTTACTTCACCCGAGACATACAGTACCCACCAGCTATAGAAATTATAGAAATGACTGACTGCCTCTTTTTCCTTTCTGGTCTTTTTTTTTTTTTTTTTTTAATTTCTGTCAAAAAATTTGAACTAGTGACTCATGAGCTCTGGATCCTACAAATCCTCCCCCCTGCAAGGAAGTTTAATCATTCTCAGCCACTCCTATCACATCTCAGTCAGTTGGGAAGGCTTCAGCTTTTAAAGGAAACTTGTGATTTTCATAATATTTTCCTCTCATACTGAAGTAAGTCATTTAAACCTCTCTGCCTTATTACATGCTGTAGCACACCAAGCAGTATGTGAACACAGGGAAATGGATTAGATAAATAGAAATATTTTTGTTATGACCTAATTTAAGGATCTTAAAAATAATATAACTACTTCAAAAACTGCAAGGCATCAAAAGGCTTAAAAATATTGCAGAGACATGAGAGCACAAGAGATCTGGCAAGTACTGATAGGGTAACATTTAACTGGAATGAGAAACAGGAGGCATTCAGAGACACATGGTTACCATTCACATCAATTTATGACCAGGGCATTTCTGTTACTGTAATACTCTTTGTACCAGGAGCCATATGCAACAGCTCTTTCTTTTCTGTGCAATGTCCGTTTCTGTCATATTGGCAAAAATTAAATAAAGCTTTGAATTTGGAATTCACTTGCTGCCAGTACAACGTAAAAGGTGGAGGTAGTACAGCTTCTGCTATTCATAAAAGAAATCTGCAGCACTAGGAGAAGGGATCACGCAGCTTTCACAAACACTGCAGTAAGTGACCAAGGAGATGGCTAGGAAACAAAACATCCTTAAACCACCCAATATCCAACTAACTTCAGTCCAGTCCAGTCCAGTTCAGACTGAAACAACCACCTTTAAGAAGCTGCCTAATGTTCCTGTCAAACTAATCACAGAATCATAGAATGGTTTGGGCTGGAGGGAGACCTCAAAGATCATCTGGTTCCAACCCCCCTGCCATGGGCAGGGACACTTCCCACTAGACCAGGTTGCTCAGAGCCCCATCCAGCCTGGCCTTGGACACTGCCAGGGAGGGGGCAGCCACAGCCTCTCTGGGCAACCTGTGCCAGTGTCTCACCACCCTCACAGCCAAGAATTTCTTCCTAACATCTAGTCTAAATTGCCCTTCTTCCAGTTTGTGGCCATTGGTTTTCTGGATCATTGGACAGAAATCTAAAATGAACAGCATGAAATAGAGCCTGCAAAGCACAGGCAATGCCATCTCTATTGCAATTCCCTCATTAGATTTAGAGTTCATATTATCTTCTGTATTACATTCCTTCTTACAGAAGCACTTAGACAGCACAGCAATCTGAGTAATAAAACCTCAAATTATAAATAGTAACAACTTTTCCTTATCAGGCAATGTGTCTAGGATCCCAAATATGGTGAAGCAATTAGTAAACTGGAAAAATAGTGAGTTGTAGGCAAAAATATTCCAATGCTTATCACCAAACTGTTTTTTCAGAGGGTTTCTGCCTCTACCTGTACACCAAATTCACATCATTAAGATGTGTGGGAAGAACTCCTCAGCCACCATGTTAAGCACATGATAAGCACACTTTGTTAAGCACACTTTGATTCCTGGGTGTAATTATTGACTGCCTGAAATCATTCTTTACTTCCCATTTTGCCAGGCCTATGGCTTCTCCTAGAAGCATTTCTAGGAGTAAGTAAGGAAGTAAGAAAAATCCTAAGCCTAAACATCACTGTCCTAACCCTAACCAAAGCTTGTTTTACCTCCTGCTGCTCCTACAAATTCTCCATCTGTCTGCATCCTTCTGCCATCTCCTGTACTCTCTGAGGGTATCTGCACAGCCCAATGGAGTACAGTAAATCTCTGCCTTTGTTTGTAGTGTAACTACACACATGCAACACACAAGCATAACGCACCAAAGGACAGTGCTAGCTCATTTCCAGTCTTGCAGGAAGCTTGTTCAAAACTAGGTGAGGTATTTCTGCACAGCTGTGCACTGCACTACAGTCAGGCTGTCTAAAGAAGAAACCGACTTTCTACTGCTTGCACAAAACGCCCTGTTTAGCATCATGGTTTAGGAGAGAGACCCCTCGGACACTGGACAAATAAAAATAAACGGTAGCAACAGACCCTCTTGTATATTGCTATAAGCCACAAGCACCCTCAGCTGGCTGCTGAGAGACATGGTTTCCCTTTCCCTATGGTAAAACAAGATGTCCGTGTGGCTCTACAATAAAACACATGCAAAGGAGTCCCAACAGAACACTGTTACACAGAAGGCTACACATGAGGGACAGAGACAAGTCCAACACATATGAGAACTCCAACACAAAATACAGACAAGAAAACATGTGTTAATACCTCATTGCCAGTTCTTTATCACAATACTGCCAGACCCAAAAGCAGCAAGGCCACACCTGCCATTTAAGGTTCTTCAAATCAGAAACATTTTAACCTGTAAGCTGATGAAACCTCAAAAGCAGAAGAGAATCACTGCTCCAAAGGAAAGCAAAACACTTTATTGTAACACACTTCTTCCTCCAGCTTCCCTGACCATTGCTTCACCAAGAATGTCCCCTTCCCTACATTTCTCTACCAGAAAGACTTCTTTAGAGAATAATAGCACATTTTCCAGATGGAACGTCTTGTTTTGCTCCTTTGTTTGTCTGCTTAAAAAAAGCCAGCCACCACCAGCAACCCCAAAATGACAAAATAAATAAATAAATAATTAAACAAACAAACCACTTGGAATAAGCATTCTTGGCAGGAAAAAAGAAATTAAGTACCTCACGCACACAGCCGAAAAATTGTTGGCTTTTTCACTCTGCTGAAATGCTTTATAAAATCAAATTCCCCATATGGAATAAAATGCCACAGCAGTTCTCAACACTTCACCTATATTTTACAAATATCTTAGTTACAAAAGGTCATGTAAATTTTGCATTCAGTTCTTCAGTGTACTTTCATCATTCATTATTATTTTTAAGGCAATCTTCAGACTATGGAGTAAAATGGATTCCATTTAAAGGACATGGATTATTGTATATACTGGAAAGTAAAGAGGGGAAATAAGGTCATGTATCATGTGCAACTTTTTCAGAATTTCCTACATGAGATACACAACTAAGTTCCACGGAATTTCAATGGGTCTGCGAAGCCCAGTATCATCTAGATGCTGTCCCCATGCCAATTAGGTAGGTGCCTGGAAAGTCCCTGCCACATTAGCTACAGACTTCTAACCAAGTCTTTACCTTGTTTGAAGGAAGTACTAGCCACAGATAACCCTTCTTGGTGTTGTACAATATGCACACTGTATTGGGACACGGGATTAGCTAAGGCATCACGTGCTACCGACATCCCAAATGCATGTCATGGTTTGTCTTCCATCTTACCCATTCAGCCAGAGAGTTTCACTATCACAGTTCAATTCCTACTCAAGGGCACAAAACAGGGAAAGAAACTTATCTGAAGTCAGTGAGACTTCTAAGGGTCTATTCTTCTAATAACTACCAGTTTTATCTGAAATTAGTAAGTCAAATATTAAAAAGAATCTTCCGTCCAGCTTTCAGCATTTGTGGCGATGCCTGCTTTTCCACTGGCATCTGAGCAGCTGATCAGTCAGAACTTCAGGAAGCTTTGTAATGCTGCCATGTAAGATATTATCACCTCAAACCTTCAGCAGCAGTTTAGACACACTGCAAACTGATGAGCCTAGTGCACTAAAATTAGAGAGCCAGTATGTATCACTTGAGCAGGACAATGTTAAAATTCACCACCATTTGCTAACCCACCTTGATGTGTTAAGCAATTAATAGCATTCACACTTGAAAAAAAAAAAAAAAAAGAAACACAACCCTCTCAAGGCTGCACAGCTTACCTATAAGCAAGTATCCCTTTGCTCTGTTTTTATAAAGATATTCCCATTTGTACGGATGGGCAGTGAAGGGTTTGCAAACGAGTAAATCCCCAAAGCTCCTTTAAAGCTACATTTAACAGATTTTTAAATTCAAGTTCCATATTAGAAGAGGGGATTAGTGTCACTGTTATAGTGATTACTGAACATTAGTATAAAAACTTACAGAACTTTGAGTCAGTGCCACTGAAACAGGGCATAGGGCTGTATGGGAAACTGTTACTGCACTTATAATAGCTCTCAATATGATCAGAAATGTAACAAATCAGAAAAAAAATCTCAGACCTAATTCATTATGTTCATATATTTTAAATAATGCATGCAGTGCATCACAATTATTTGCTCTTCCATAAACATCAGTGGTATTTCAACATTTAAGCAAAAAGTCTGCTCTGATTTATTTGCAGATTAAGTTGTATTTTTATGCTAAATGCTCAGCTACTCTTTACCCCACAGACCAAATCATGACATTTGCTCATATATGGTTATTCTTAGATGCATGGAAAGAAAAAAAAAAAAATTAAAAAAAAAGAAACATCCAAGAAGTTACTCAGTTAAAAGCTCTCTCCATCTGCCTGGAGTTTTATTAATAACTCATCACCATGGTATCACAGCATCTTAAGGAAAATAAAACAGACAGATAGTTGCTAGGCTCCCCAACCTTTAAGGATAAAAGGGAATACTTTTTGAGGAAGAGGGGGAGAAGCTGCTTTGGTCTTCTTTCTTTATCACCCTTGAGGGCAAGGCAAAGATGAGAGATGGGCCTTGGATTGTGCTCTGAACGCTGGAAGTATTGTGGCCATCACTCAAATGTGTCATCCATGACCTAATTCTCTGCACTATCACTCACATAAAAACCAGAAATCCAAGCTGTGGAGGAACAAAACCTAAACAAAAGGGAAGTGGATGAAGGAATGCATTGCTTTCTTCAGCACTCCAATTTAACCCTCAAAAGGACTCTTTAGTCCCACCACTGCTGCCGCATTTACCTTAACCAAACGGGAGCCATTTCCCGATGCACTGAGCTCTCCCCTGGTGCAGGCCAGGCTCCAGGCCCAGTCATGGCACAGAGCTCCCCTCACGGAGCCCCCTGGCCTCGCGTTGGAGCCACAGCTGAGGGAACAGCAGGGGCCAGGGAACAGCTGGACAGCAGGGCCTCTACCCAGAAGTCTCTCCAGCTTCTCAGAAGTATTCTGAAAATTACTGAGTTTGAAAGGTCAAGCTCTTTACCTAACACACAGACCGTCTCCCCGTCAATACTGACAGGAAAACGTCCCCATGCCCCTGCCAGGTATAGGATTGAGAAGAAATGAGCAGCTTTGCACATGCTCGTAAACATTATCTGTGTCAGTACACAAGGTGAGATCAAAATACACTATAACACCATAGGACATACAATATATTGAAGTATCAAGTTGAAATGCAGTAAAACATGTGGCAGACAGGGCTTCCTTGCAGAGCACATCCCCTTTCAAAACGCAGCTACTGCGAGCTTGCTCCTGCACATGCAACAGCAATACATAGTTTGGAGACTACAAGAGCATGTGTCCTGCTTGCAAATAATTACAGTCTCAGCTGAATTCGTTACAAGGGTGAAGAGCGATGCAGTCAGAAGTCACACCTTTAGTCAGTAGCTATTCCGCTGAAGCACCTGGGGAGCAGGAAAGCCTGACAGAACCACAGTGTCCAGTGCCAGGGAGAGACACTTGGACTTACAAGCCACTCAGCCTACCATCTGTGAGAGGTACAGTGAGTGGCTGCACCATTTCTTCCCCTCTCTTCCCCCACCCTTCCACCTGTTCAGATGAGAAGGTGAGCAGGGTTACAAAAAAACAAACCACCATGGGATGCGACAGATTCATCTCCAGGACCACCCCCTTAAGGTCCCAGCACTCTTTCCTTTCTCCTCACCTAATGTTAACCCCAGCAGAGACTATGCAGCTTGAGGCAGGAGAAAAGAAGAGCAGCCTTCCCCACCAAAGGCTGGGCATAACTGCCAGAAAGGGCAGGCCAGCTCTGGGCTCCCCAGAGGCTCTGCACCGCTCAACAGATTTCCTTTTCTGAAGGACTTTCACTCCTGCATGCTGTTTACTCAGTATTTGAGAAGGAAGGAAACTGCCCTTTATCACCTCTCTCAGACTCACGTTACTGCATGCTAAAGCAGAAGCCTATCACCTCCACCAAGCATAAAATGCTGTATTTTGCTCTCTTGGGTGGCCTCATTTTAAATTTCTTACAGTTACAAGAGACGTTCAGCACCAGAGGGGAACGTTCCCCTTGTCTTCTGCTGCCCGGCTGCTAAATGCGGGACACAAGAAGCCAGAAACTCTTTTTCTCTTTGCTAGACAGTTGTAGCTCTAAGGAGACACAATTTCTGCAACATTAGGTTGTGTGCTACTTGTACTCCTTTTAGGGTGGAAAAAAAAAGAAAAAAAACCATAGGTCAAAGTAAAAATCTCTGGAAACAAACAAAATCAGTCTGATTTACCCCCCGCCTGTCAGGCCGGGTGCTTTTCGTCTCTCTCCGTATTCAGAAAATATACAACTAACTCTATTTTCTAGAACTTCAATTGTTGATTGATGAGTCATCGTTCCTGTAAATTTATTTTTTTAAGTGATTTTGGCATTGTTCCTTGAAATTCCTCACTGGCTATGTAATGGAAATTTTGACCTCACATTCTGGTTTCTTTAACATCACAGACACTGAGATTGTGAGCCTAGGAAGACCAAGCAGTTGAAGGAAAGATACGATGAAGAAATCTGTAGCTTAAAAAGAAAGCAAGTTGTACTAAATAAGCTATCAAGTAAATATTTAGCTCTAAGGTCATTAGGTTATGTTCATAATAACACAACAACTCATTTATCATAATTAAGAATTCATCGGGGGGAGAAATACTTCCCTCCTTCCCCTCCCAAAGTTGATCATGTGGCTGAAATTGTTGGCAAGTGAAACCTGACATCTATCAAAGTTTAGCCTTTTCTTTTAATTACTGTCTGCTCATATTAGTTTCAAAAACAAATTGCAATTAGCTGTCAGAAAACAAAAAGCAGGAAAATGTAAACCAGAAAAGAGTACAAAGAAACCAAAAGCACCAAATCATTCATTCATGAGATGTTATATTGCATAGGGTAGCACAACCCTTCTAACGTCCATCAGCACGATGGAGGTCTTTTTAGTCCCCCACTCTTTCTCCATTTGAGTGCGACATGGAAAGTACAAGCCAAAACTTCGCAGATATGCTAAGTTGAAAACACATGCTGCAGAGCTTGAAATTTTGCACTTAATGCCACAAGAAAAATTAGGTGGGTTTTTACAGAAAGAATCAAAACATTTATCAAGTACCCTGATTAGCTAAATCATCCTTTAATAAATAGCACAGAAACTCCTCAATCCACCCAGTCTTCATTCAGCTTGCAAGAAACCCCCACAGTGTTCAGAAACAGATGGGGGTCCCTAGCACCTGCTTAAGTAAGAAGTGGCAAATTCATGACTCACAAAAGCTAAGCCTACTTAGAAGGAACTGACATTCATGTCCATCTTCCAAACGTTGAGACTGCCAAGTGACAAGGCAACATGAACTTTAACTGATGCATTCTTGGAAAAACTCCAAAGAAGACTTCTCCAATGAGAACACCATTACGGTCGCTGGCACGGTTCGTCAGAGGGCATCCCACCCACCCTACCCACCCCTGTTTAGCTTGCACCACCAACCACTTTTCTTTGGGCCAACCAAAGGCAAGGGAACATTTGGCAATGAGCTCTGATGCTGCTCTAACCACAGGGCAGCCCACAGTTGTCTCCTCACAGACTTCAGTTAGACACCGACCAACTCAAATGGCTATTTTAAGCCATGAATGAAAGGAGTCCTTGCCCTTCCCTGTCAACATAGCACTCTTTGAATGGAAAGTGTATTCCCAAGGGTAAAGTAGCCGTGATCACCTAGGCTGTGATCTGACACTCTATTGTCCACACCGCAGAGAGACCAGCAGCTGCTCTGAAACTCGTAAGCTTGTTTATCTTTGGTCTGTTGCCATGATGAAGTGAGTTAACTCGTACAGGTGTGATGACTGAGAAATTAGGTTTCAAAAAATATTCATGATAAGACGCTACTGAAAATTAATGTGTAATCACATTCCCAGCTCCTGTCATAAACTTACTGCCATTGTATTCCCCACAAAAGACAGCATTTTCATTACAAGGAGGGAGGATGAGACTATCAATTCATTTGTTCATTTTACCTTTCCGATCTCAGCGATCAACTAACAGCTGCCAAAACCCATTCTTACACACAAAACAATTTTCAAACTTCCATGTAAGAAAGTGTCTATGAAAGTAAACACTTCAGCACAAACTCTACAAGATTTTACATATATGGATCGGTGGCCCAAAGATGGCTGCAGATGGGTAAAATAACACCTGTCGCTTAGGGTTATATACAGAGGATTTGAATACGAGGTCGTACAGCCTCCCTTAGATAGAACCACTACTGGACATAGAAGGGAAATGACCAAGAGCTTTCTTCTTACACTGATTGATTGATAAAGTATTTCCAAATTCTTCCACACCATTCTCTTCCGTTTCCTAGGCAAACTTTCACTGCCTGAAATGCAAGCCATATACTAGGGGGTGTCAATCCTGGTGATGAACATTCAAGCATGTTGGGTAGAATATGGGAAAAAGTACTTAGCATCTGCGTAATTACTTGAGCTGCTGGGGAAACTTGCACCAGATGTTCCGTGATGTTACCTCAGCTGCCTCCCAAACCGTTATCACATCTGTTCTCTTCCTTACTGAACACCAGTGTTATTAACTGGAACCATACCTAGTTTACTCGAGGGAGAAACCCCAATATATCATTTATAAGCCTGCCAAGTGCCACATCTCTATTAGAAACTGAAAAGCACAACAAATGTAACATTCTAAACTCAGCAGCAGGTTATGCAAATGGAGCAGGAAATAAATATTCTCCTCAGGCTTCTCTCAGTCATTGGAAAATTCAGCAAATGGCAGAACAGCCTCATTTTTACACACAAGTAGTATTTCCCAGCTGATTGTGTGTGAGGCAACGTTTTAAATACTTCCACTCACCTAATATATTATGTTGCATGTCTAAGGGAATATCCTGCTATCAACACAATCACTGAAATACCTGAGCTCTGTGTTGTACACAGAAAGGGAGAAAAGTAGCTGGACCAGAAGAGGGCCTGACACCGAAAATGAGAAAGGTTTGGGCCTCACAGGGAAGAGGCTAGGTAGAAAGGTGTTCCTCTACCCAGCGACATGCTGATGTGATGCACAAGTGTACTTGATTTAACTGGGGTAACAATTCATAAAGACATGGTACCACAGGCTAGGCAGAAAGCACTCTAATTTCTGTAAAATAAGTAAATAGATAAAATAAAAAATAGCCAGCTTCGTTTCCATCCCCATCAACACTACTCCATGTCCTCCATTTGAAAACCTCTAACAACAGAGATTCATGGCCTGGTGGGAGAGGAAGGCCATTGCTCTCCAAGGGAGAAAATGAGAATGAAGCCTGGGATCCTGACTGGGACATGTTCAGAAAAGAAGAGTAGCTGGGCCAGACCATGGTCTGACACTGGAATGGAGAAGAATGGAAATTTGGCAAACCAGGGAAGAGGACAGTGTTTCTACTAAGATACTAGTATTAGCAAGGAAGAAAAATAAATAGGGAAGGAGCAAACTGTATCTTAACCTCAAGTGGAAACAACTTTCCACTCTCACAGGACACTACTGAGAGAGGACAACCTGTGCTCACTGCTTACCAAAGCACACCCATCGTACTCATTCTAAATGCAAACTTTAACTGTTCTGAGAAATCAGTCTCAGATGTCTATAGTTAAAATAAAAAAAAACACTTGAAGTTTCCTAACACTTGCTGTTTGAAAAATATTCTTTCTTCTCATGCAAGAAATTGCTTCTGAACCAATGTTGCATTTAATCCATTTTTCTAAAACATTCTCAACATCCTAGAACCCCTTTGTGAGGAGATAAGCTACCCATAAAAAGTAGCATGAAAAAACATTAATTATATGACTGAATAACTTGAAAAGTTATTTAACATACAGTGAACACAATCATCTATCCATTATTGGAAGTGAAGATATTTTTCACAAATTCAAAGACTGAAATAGCAACAGAAACAATGGTCTACCTAAACTACTAGAAATAAAGAGGGAAAAGGGAAGAAAAACTATCATTATTAAATGCATTACTGGAGAGACTAAAATCTTTCCAGAAGGTCTTTCTGGTAAAGCTAGTACTGAAATCATCTTCTGCTGTTCAGTTACTGAAAACCCCTCTGCCTATCACTGGTGTTGCATGCAAGATTTGACTGCACATAGCAACAGTGAACATATCCCAACTGTATCAATCAGAAGGGGGAAAAAAAAAAAAAAAGAAACACCAGCACACAATTCAAAACTCCTTACTCTAACATTTTCTGTTCTGGAATCTCAGAAATTATCCTAAGCCTAAATTGAGACATAAGTAATATATACAGTATCTGTGTATGGCCTAAGGGCGTCTGAAAGGAAATCTCTTCACAAGACTGCAAGTGTAATCCAGCTCATCTATTAACATCAGTGATAATAATACAAAAATATTTATAAGGAATTAGTAATTAATTATTCCAAACTCTCTCTTAAATTATACTCTGAATTTTTTACTTTCAGCCCAAATATTTTTGTAGTCATTTTCTAGATATATTGCACTATGCCATTCTGTATAATGCAGAGAAAATTACAATCAAAACATTCTAAAAGCAAAAGATGTATGGTTCCGCATTACCACTATGCTCCAGCTGATCCACTGTGTGACCTTGAGCAAATCCTGTAGCCACATTCCCATCAAAAATGGAGAAGGCTCCAGACTGGGAAATGACTGTCAGACCAAAAAATGTTTACAGAGCAGCTTGCAATTATCCAACAGAAGGCTCTACAAATGGAAAGTATGAGGGCATATGCGATGCTGTAGCCACGATTTCAAAAAACAACAGAGAACCTTTGCAATCATGAGAAGTGCATATGTTCCAAACATAACTGAAACTTCTATTTCTTGTGTATAGGCCTCTGTTTTTCATGACATATTTGATAAAGACTAGGTCTAGAGACATACATCTGAAGTTCATACTCCAAGGATCACATAAAAGCTGTCGAAGTACTTCACAAACTGCAGGCACGAGGTTGATGGAAAGAGGCAGCATCTTTAACTATATTTCATTTCTGCAACTAAATGTGAAGTTTCCAGGAACCAAAGTCTTTCTTAAGGTTTCTGTCAGCTTTGTAGAGTAAGATATAAAAGGAAAAGAGGTGTTCATCTAACAGGATGAGATGTAGAAGGGGAAAACAACCTGTGTCAGGTCAGGATGCAACCTAGCACACACAAACTCTCGATCTGACAGATGGAACGAGGAGCCCTTGTGTTTAACTTGGGTACAACAAACCAATAGATACTGGTGTCTATTTGCAGGAAGAGGGCGTCTCTCCTTCTGGAAGGAATCCAGCAGATATTTTTTTCTGCTCCTGCTTCGGCTGGTTAGTAAGATTTGGATGAACATGCAAAGAAACCAAATGTCACTCTATTTCCTAACATATTGCTTGTTCCATCCAAATTATTGCTCTCCGTGGAGAAGGCAACATTAAAGCTTGCATTAGCTTCTTCTGTAACATCTCAGTTCCAAGCGTCAAGACCCAGCAGCAGGGACAACAGGAGCTTTCATGCAGATGGAGGCTCAAGCTGTACCCATACGACAACTTATTGATAAAAGCAAGTGCTGTTTTATAGCATACACTGGCCAGCATTACTGCCAGTAATTAATTACTGCTATGAGCTATGCTAGCTACCAGAAGCATGTGGTGGAAAAAAATGACAACATGATTAGCCACTGTGTAGAAAATAAGAGGGAAACATACTAGCCACAACGTTGCCTCCAACATCTTCATAAAGTAGGCGTACTCACGTTTATCAAGAGTCTACTACTAAAGGGATGTCCAGAGACTGTATTTCTACAGGGTCACTTTTCATTATGATTCTTATCCTTGAGACCAAGCAAACAGGTGAATAAAAACTAAGAAAATAGAATGTAAAAGAAGACTCTTTGTTATCCTTGTTTATGCTGTTCTTCTCACCCGGCTCTGCATGAAAGAATCACACAAAACAAAGGAAGAAATACATTCACTGCTTACAAAGGCACTGCATGAAACAAAATCAACATGTTTTGTTCCCAAATGCATAGCACAAGCAAAGAAAAAGGCTACTATATTTCCCATAATTATCTTTCAGCATTTTTTTTTTTTTTAATTCAGCTGTATCCTTCATTGAACATGTAAATCTAAACAGACAGAGAATGGAAATAAGCATTTTCCCTCCATGTGTGAAATTCTCGATTAGCCTAAACAATTAAAAGCATCACAGTGCCTAATACCCATTGGTTTCTCCAAGTGTTCATCCATACTGGCACGTCTGCCAGTCGTTTCAGAGAAAATCTGGATTAAATAACATGATTCAGATGTGAAAAGACTGACAATAAACAGAATTTTAGTACCACTCAGTCATAAAACCAGCAAGCTTTAGTAATGCATGTCCACATTAGGAAAAATGTTAGGAAACTGTTTCTTTTGAGAACAATATGTTGATGTTTAACCTGTGTGTCCCACAATGAAATTTAGAGGAAATTCATTTTTCTCAATTCCCTTCAATATTTATAACTACTTAAAGCAGCCACATGTAATAAAGCACAGCTAAACCCCTCATTTTTAAAATTAATTAAAAACTTTTTTAAAATTAATTTATAAAGCTTTTAAAATTAATTATCTACTTTTTCCAATCTATTTTATGGCGATCTTTTTCTTAGAAATGCTCACAGAAGTACAAAGAAGGGCATTAAAGGCTTTTTCAAAGATCACGCATCAGGTGTCCTCTGATCAATACAAATCCTGTTCACGGCCAGCATGTCCTGATGCTAACGTAAATGATAGGCATAACCCTAGCATGGCAGCAACTCCAGGCATGTGGGAAGAAAACACGAGTAACCTTTTCTACTTTTTATAAGGGCCTTCCTTATTTCTCTTCAAATCTCTACACTAAAGTGTCTCTTGTTAGTTGCCCATAATCACTATTTTTTCTATAAAATGGATAACAACAGACTAATTGGTCTCACCGCATTTCTGGAGCTTTCTAGGCTATGGTGGACAGACGAACTTATCCTGCTGTGAAAGAAGCTTGTCGTATGCAAGTACAGATCACAAGAAGCCGCTAGCAGATGGTGATTATACCATGTCTGGGGGAGGCTTGGGTGTGCTTAGTCATAGTGTTCACAAGAAAAGGCAGATTACTATGGATATGCTGCCACAAAGACGCACAGATTTCATCAAAACCAAAATTCAAAGCTGAAAATAGATTTCAGAAGAGAATTTGAGCAGAATATTGCCGAAAACAGCAAGATGTGGCAAAGAGAGCATGACGGCGTGCCTTGTTCCTGTGCTCTTTCTGTGGCTAATGGCCACAGCTGGAGACAAGCTACAAAACTTGATGGACATCAGTCTGATACAGCACAGCTGTGCCTCCGTGCTCAGGAGATGTCAGATATAAAGAAGCGAATATCTTTCTTAGTTTAATGTCATTACTGATGGTGTGATCTTCTTATTACTTAATTATCTAATAGCAGTTCTTTTGTTGTTAGTGGATATGCTTTACGCAAATCTTATCCTGCTCTAGCTACAGATTTATGAATTACTCTAAGTGCCAGTGCTGTAATTGGACAGTGTTGACATGAAGCTTGAGTAGATCAGGAATTTCGAGAGGCACGACGCCTGGAGCCAGAGTTTTAACTTCAGCTCAGAAGCAGATTCCCCCTGCACCTTTTACGGTAGTCACCTCTGTTTCCTTCTCTCTAAACTTGCCTCCCAGGATGGTTTTGGAGGTTTAATACATGGATGTGAATCATCTTAGTATTGCCTCCTGCATTCAAGATAGAGCCGATAGTAAGCTGAAGTTTTACTCAAGTAAAACTGGAATTACATTTGAGGAAAAGCAAGCCTGCCACCATGTCCCCCAGAAGCAGTCTTGCGAAACACCAAAGCTGTGCTACTTTTAATCTCTGCCAAGAACTGCAGTAACCCACCTTTAAATGCGTAGCCACTTACTCTGGAAAGCTGCATGCTGACCTGTGGCACCATGGCTTCTCTGCTAACCACGCTCACGTCACCGAGCTAGGACCCAGCACTCAGCTGCAGCCAGCTCCACCTCTCTGCTCAAGCACTTTTGTGCAGTGTTGTTCAACTTGGTTTTTGGCATCGATATCAAGAAAATATCTTCAGGCACATGTTATTGAAGCAAATATTTTTTACATGATGATAAACAGCTTTACATTGTAGGAGCAAAAGGAAAAGGAAGCTACTGAAAGTACTATAACTGGAAAATGCCATTGCTTTCCATCTGGTGACCCCTAGCAACTCCAGGACTCACAGCAGGCATGCTCTCTCCACCTCTCTGTTCAGTTTCTTGTGACAGTTCTAATCACTTTCCTGTCTGGGCTGGCCAGTACGATCACTTCATCCCACACTGCAGGCTATAGATCCTCACTGAGCAATTTCAAACCTGCAACTTCCCTCTGAGTTGTGAGACAGCTTATGGGTGAATGTCCAGCTTGAATGACAAGATCTACAGTGATGAGCTACCTGTTACTTGCCTCTCAGAAGCAAACTGTTCCTATAAGTTCCAAGAACAGTTTCAGCAAGTAAATGGTGCATAAGAGCTGCCAGAAAAAAAATAATTAAACCTACATCAGTCATTTATTACACAGAAAAGAATTAAACTGCTGTCAGTCATATGTTTCTCCAGGTCTGCCTCTGTTTTGGTACCAGGTACATTGCCAGATCCATTAAAGAAAACGAGAGCAAAAGCAGCGCATGTGCTTGCATGTATGTGCACAGACACAAACCAAGTGTGTGATAGTCAGTCCACTGAAATCTCACAGTGAGACCCATTCCAACTATCTGCTAATTACCCCACTGCAAAAGAGATTATATTCAGATTTTGTGATTGGCATGAAAAAAAGACAAGTACGTGTCGTTAGTGCAAGACAAAACACGAGCAGCTCATCCTCATATTATCTGAAACCTACCACTTAGCTTCATTTCAGCCAAAGTGAACGAGACAGGTGGTCTGCCCATCACCGGATTTCAGCCACTGTGGAAAGCTTCTCATAGGTTTACAATCAACAAGAAAAGAAACTCGCTAAACTGCACTATGTTTCTGTTGAGATTATCTTATATTTAGGATGTCACAGGCTCCCTGTTACTGACTGCATACTGGAGAGCTGAATACTCAAAAGATTAAGGCCTTCCGCTTATTCTAAATGGTTAAATTTGTTTTCAGTTTGCAATTTGTCAAGGTCAAAACAGGCAAACGAACATGTATTTTTTTTAAACTGAGCTCAGACATCAAATCTTTCCACTACACATACCGTTTGTTAGCAAACTCACACATACTTTCCACCCATTTACTTTCACTGGCATCAAGCACAGAGAGAGCATGAACTCCTTTCCCCTTTCGCCTCCCAGCAGCCTTCCCTCCAGCCTTCATTAGCTACACTGTGACTAGTTACTCCAAGACTAAAAGCAGTTCCACATTTAAAAACAATGTTAGTCAACAACTGGTTATATCGAAAATATGATACTCATTGAGAGTACCCTTTAAAAGAAAAAAACAAGAAATCCCATGGTTGTTTATGAGTCTTTTAAGCTGCAAACCAGTTTATATACACAATTTATAGCACAGAAACTGAGTCAGCTTTTATGTAATCAGAGCTCCTCCTGAGAAGCACAGCTTCACGACGACTTGGAGCACATTATTCTCCACCTACACAAGCATGAAACACCGCAGTCATCACCAAGGGCAGCTCACCAAGCCTCCCCTCTAAAATCCACAGGAAGACATTTTCACCTTCCCTTCCCACTCAGAAATGTTCCTTATGGCTCTGGAAGAAAACGGAGCCCATCCTTCCTTGCCACAGCTACTGCCTCCCAGATGCTGCTCCCAGCCCGTGCCAGCTATGGGTAACTAAGTGCCTCCAGCCCAAGTGCCTTTACTCTCGCTCCCTTCCCGGTTTGCTGACAGGCTCCATCCTAGCTGAGAGCTGCCTTGACACCTCCACAGAGAGATCCGCCTGCCCTGGTCTCTCTGCTGTGCCAGAAGATGTTGGAAGCACAGACTAGACCCTGACCTCACTCCCAGACCCCTGTTCCTCCGCACCCTGCTGTGCTAGATCGGGGATGTTGGCAGGAGGGGAAGCTGCTCACTTCTGCAAGTGAGACCTCCCCTCTACGGAAGTGCAGAAACCCTCCCAGGAAAAGCCTCCCCTTTGTATTCAGAACAGACATGGGTTTAACTAAAGGCAAATTTCCCTATTCAAATGGGAAACAAGCAGAAAATGCAACACATATGAGTAAAACCTCATGCGTCGGAGAGTTCCTGTTCCTCGTAAGCAGTTATTAACTGCAGTAACAGGCAATGCAGATTCTCCCTTTTTTTTTTTTTTTTTCCCCTCCTCTTTTTCTTCAATTACAGCATTAAAAGGTCTTAATTTTCTTTTGAAGACAGAAATGAAGCATTTCTGCTCTGGAATGGCATCAACATCTGGACACCTGGCAAAACAGTTTTTTTTCAACCCCCTGAAAACAAACAGGAATATTCTTGCCTCTCTTCTTATTTACCAACATTATTTAAAGAGAAGAGTGTTCAGAAGTCCCTGTCAATGGTTTTTATTCTGGTTACATTGCAGCAAAATGCTTTGATCTGGGGGAGGGAGGAGGAGAGGAGCAGAGAACATCTGAAGTTCGCAATGCCAAAAGCCAAGACGCACAAAACTGAAACATTCCAAAGTTAAAAATAATCATCTTGAAACTGCATGAGCAGAGCTGTAATTTCAAGCAGTACAGCATGACATCATGGTTTATACGGGGCCAGCTCAATAAATCAAACGGTGCCTAATTAGAGATCCTACTGCAAATCTACATTATTTGGACAAATAATTAAAATAAGACAGTCTGTAACACAAGCCAGACATGTTTACTAAAATATGTTCTTTTCAAACTTTTAGCTTCACTACTGCTTACAAAGCTTTCACATTCAGTAAATTACAGACCCCTAAGCTTTTATTTCGGTCTGACTTCACTTTCAAGGAATTCTTCAATTAACTTTACATTGCTTTAAGCTCTTCATCCAATGAGAAAACAATCTGTGGTTTCTTACTTCTTCCAGTGCCAATGGCTACCCTCCATGTTTGACTTGCAGACTTACTGTCTTTTTAGAGCCAGGTTCTGTTTGCCTAAAACCAGCTAGTTGTCATAGCATTTTGACAAGTCTTCTGTAAAAGGAGAACAAAACTTTGTGCTGGGTAAACTGCTAAGAATAATGAAGGTTGTTCTGGCAATCTGAACAGATAAGTGCCAAATTTAAGGAACACACAGCAACAAACCCAAACCTGAAAGCCCCAACTACCTAAGTTGCTCTTCCTTCCCACCTCAAGTTTTTAAGTCTCCAATTTCTGCTCTTCTTCTCTCAGTTTTCTAAAATTTGTGCTTCTTCTCAAACATAGAAGCTATGACATGCTCAAACATTTAAAGCCTAAAAACTGCCAGTACTATCAGACATTACAATCTGTAGACGGTCAGGACTCCTCTGGAACTGTCAGACGTACAGTGGAGACTTTAACTGTCATTTACTGTGTAGCTAACGTTAAATCAAAAGCCAAAGACTTTAATTCAAAGCATGAGGTAAGCAAAAGGGACAGGATTCTTTGCTAATCTGCACTTTTTCTTTGTACATAATTTTTTAGTCTTGTATTAAAGAAGAGGGGAGAGTGGGGAGCTCTCCTTCCTTTCCCTCCTGATACTTGACATGCTAAATGACTAACACGTGAAGAACTAGAAGAACTGTTAAGACAATAACAGAACAGCAAAATGTTTGACAGTCAACAAAATAAGGCTGCAAATAACAAGAGATGTGTCTATTAGTTCAGTGTTAGTCCAAACAAGTTTCTTCTATATAACATCACCCAAGTGCAGACATAGAGACATCATCAGACTTCATTCCTTTCTCACATAGATTTTAGAGAAATTGTTCCCAAAAACTTTAAAATAATCATAGAACATTAAATATCACATGCACTGCACAGCAATGTTTTTAGACACATGGCACCATGATCAGCAGGAATGCATTTTTCAGACCTCCTTTTGGATTCTTTGTTACAATAAAATGCTTGTAAATTAAGAATGATTTTTTTTAATTTAAGACTGTTTTTGTGGAAGGAAACATTATGACTGACCTCTGTTAAATGTGAGCATTTGGAGCCACAGACATTTAAATTGCCCTATGTTCTCAGTGTGCAGCAACAGATTTCTCAGGAAAAAAAAAAAAAAAATCCCTGTAACTATTTGGACATACTTCTGAAAGCAACAGTGAAAATTAAAAAAGCAGCCTTCCCAAAGAAGCATCTATTTTTGCAATGTGTGCTTTTAAAGCACAATGCTTACGGAATGCAATACTTCAGTTCTCTTGTGTAAACTTGTACAGACTGTTTGCTATTGATCCTTTGAGTCATATTTTGGCAGTAAACTGGTATCTTTCTAGAAAATATAAGTACTACAGACCAAGTGATGTAATCTACATCTATATTTAACTCATTTTTACTTCTCTGTTCTTTGTTTTTAAAGAGTAAAACTCTGGAAAGGACAGGGATATCAAGCACAGTAGAAGCAAAACAACAATAATAAAAACCATGACAGAATACTTGCAGTTAAATTTATATTTAAAAATAAATAATCTGGACTTCATACTTCAATTTCATTCCCAGATCATGAGCCTTGTAATGATGAAAACCTTCAGAAGAAATGGATTGTTTGTAGGAACACAGGTCTTTTAAGTCACAGGACAGAACTCAGATGAAAGAAAGCAATGTTGCTGCCAGCACGCAAGACACGGGCCGATGGGCTTCTTTGCTTTTTTAGTGAAAGCAAAAACTCCTCTCAAGTTAGTGAGACCTATCGTTTCTTCTGACCTGATTCTTCTCTCCTCTCTGCCCTTAAGCTACTGCCTATTAAAAATTAATTAAAAAAAAAAGAGAGGAGAGAAGCAAATTGCACTGTGTCATCCAGCAAGGCAACCCATACAGCCTAGGCTTGCAGTGTGTGTGCAGCATACATACAAGCAGCACATGCTGATGCAAAATTCCCCCTCTATGTTTTTATTGCCCAAAGCTTGTGCCACAATATCAGGGTTTCTGGTCCTCTGAGGAGCGCATAGCACTGCATTTTCGGCAGAAGCAGGAATAGCCTATGGAGGAGTGCAACTGACACAGGAAAACTAATGCAACGGTCTTGATTGGTAGTTCAAGCTTTGTTCTGCCTCAAAGTCTCAAATGTAATAAATCTTTAACCAAAAGAAGAGATTGACAGGAAAGGAAAAGGCTGAGCAAGTCAGAGAAAGAGCACGAGAGCAAGGGTGCAAGAGGGTGCACACAGCAGATGGCAAACACGCATTTCCCACCTTCCTCCCATAAACTGACAGCCACTACCTAAGGGCTCAAACCTCTTCAAAGTCTGGTTACCCCTAAAAGAACATGATCAGGTCAATGGGCAGAGAACACCTGGCACGATCATACCCTCTGTCTCTCAGGTCAATTTTTCATACTCGACTGAAGCAGGGACTCGCTGATGCCAGCTTTTTCGTACCTCTCCCTTACTGCCTCCCTCATGCCATCTGCATCACTGCCTCTCTGCTCTCCCCTCCTTGTCACATTGCCTCCCACTTTTTCCTCCACGCCAGCTGGGAACCAGCGGTGTGGGAGCAGTTGGGCAGAGAACGAACACCACGCTCGCACTTCTGGACAGCTACGAGCTCTGCCTCTTGGCATACAGCATCTTACACTCCACAGTTTACTTGACAACATCACTTACTGCCTTTCAGATGGGATGGCAATGAAAAAGCACATTTAAACCTTGAGAAAATTAAAATTCACACAACTTCCACAGACTTTATTAGAGGCTGAAACCCATGTAAAATCTGTTTCAATAATAAGCGAGAGATTTTGGCCTTGCATTGCAGTGAGGATCAGACCAGATGACTGGAGAGGGCCCTTCTCACTTCACATGGTGACAATACAGATGCCAGTGAACTTTAAAGATTAGGAGGCCTTTTTTCCCAGTACGAATTACACTATTTCTTGTTTTAATTTCAGTCTTACACACAAAACCCAAAGGAATTTATGCACACAGCAGCCCAGAGCCTGCCTTTAGATACTGTCCAAATGACACAAAGTTTTGACCAAGGAGATAGCAATACCTCTGTTTCCATTAATTCTCTATTAAGAATCACAGGATTCAAAATATTGTTTTCCAGCATTACCTCATGCCTGGGCCTCTCACTGATTAATTAAAACTGTATACGTAAAGGAAAAAGAACAAAAAAGCAGAACTGCAGTAAAATGAACCAACAGTGTCCCCGATAAAAGAAACGGAGTGCTGTTCTCAACTTGTTTCCATAGGTTGATTGTGAATTGTAACCAGACAAGATCTCCTTTTTCAAGCTTCCAGCAACTGGCAAACATGTCTAATGCACAGGAAGTCGTATTTATAGTTCCATTACACTCCACAATATACCAATTCTCTTGTAATCAGAAGTTGTCTCTAGGCCTGCTAAATGAAAGACCTTTTTCCTTGGAATTACAGCTTTTTAACAGGAAGCTTCTAAATCTAGAGTTAGTAGTGGCTGTGGAGGGAAAAACCCATGCCAGTACAGCCCCTGCAGCATTACTAGACGGTAAAGACATACCAGACTTGTGTGGAATCCTGGGACTGCAACTCCTGTTAATTACTCTGTGGAACCGTGATTTCAGTTACAGTATGTGTTTAGCTTATCTGCTTGATATGTTTCATTTGCTATCTAGCTTTAAACTCCTGTGGTGTATAGAGAGATAAAGAAATTGCTACTACATAAGCTGAGGTAGAAACCTGAGCAGGGCCTTTGAGCATGCAGATACTCAACAGAAAATCTGAAGCTCTGCTTTGCCCTCCAAAGTACTGCAGGTGATAGTCAGCAGCTTGCTTGTGCGCTTGCAGTGTCACCCTGCACATAGAAAATTATTAAGTAAAAACCCAAACAGCTATCTGAAGTTCTAAAATTCTCTTCCAGCAACCATACCAGTATATTTAAAAGGGCACAGCACTCAGCCATAGATTTTTTTTTTCCCTCCACTTCATTACAGAGAAAAATAATACCATTACTAAAGGGAGACTGAAAAAGAGATTAGTACTTTACCAAAGAAGAATTTCTTTGAAAGTGAAAATCACTGCAAAAGTTGTTCTTACCTAGAAATGGAGGAAAAAATAAGATTAAGAATCATCACTTGGAACACTCCGCCTTCAGAACACAAAGAATTCCAGAACAATATTTTACAGACATCATGACAGCCGTGGAACAAATCTAAAGAAAACAAACTACACCAGAACAGGAAATTGCAATTTCTTTGAAACAACAATTAACCTTACAAGGAAACCACTACCAATATAAACAAACAAGTAATAAAGGAAACTGTTTTACCACAGGGAAACCTGTCTTCACGCAGCAGAACAAGGGAATAGAAAAGGAGTTTGCCTGAAGAGATGGGTTTCTAAAGAAAATCTGAGCATTTCTGCAGTGAGAATCATGCACACAAAGCCACCAAACCAGTGATTTTCAAAGTTTCAAAGAGGAGGCTGGACCACCTACAGAAATTCAGTAGCTTTTAAATAGATGACTTAAATCTAAAGTGAATGTAATCTTCTACTGCTGGCACTTACACATCACTGGGAGGAACCTGAAGGATCTCTGGTTTTCACTAACAGGTTGAATTGCTTTTATAATCATAGCTTTTAATGCCCAATACATGTCATTTTAAATAACTACAACTAAACTAATCATCTTGGTGATTAAAAAATGGGAATCAGATATGGGAAAATACAAAAAATCAGAAGTTTTTTCCTACCAGAACAAGACAATATCTTTTTTTTTTTTTTTTTTTTTTTTTTCATGAGAAACATACACACAAAATTAAAAGCAGGTCTCATTTTCAGGGTTTAAATAGTTACTTATTACACAGACACTCATCCTCAAACCTGAAGTATTAATTTTTGCTTACTTTTATTGCCTGAGGTTCTTATATAGTTGCAAATAAGCAGTAGCCCTCCTGTATTTACTGATATTCCAGTGGGAGAAAAGTTCATAGGGGTATGAGAAAGCTGTAACTAAAATAAATACTAAAAACAGAAACATTTTATTTCAGATGCTATTAAGTCAACTATCTGCAAATAACAGCATTTCAGACATCGTCCTTATTTGTTCTTGTTTATTGCATTGGTCCCCTTTGTGGTTTCTAGTATTTGGCAACAGTAACGTATACAGAAAAGCTAGCAACACAACAAAAGCTTAGCAAAGGCAATCATAATCTGAGTTGTTGTTTTGTTTTTTTTTTTTTAAAAAAAAAGGCACAATTCAGCAAGGAGCTCTGTGAGCAATGGAACAAACGTGGTTTGGCTTTGTGAGAACTTGCATCCTGAGGGGACTCCAAAAATCTTCAGTAGGCTTGCAAGCTCACGCTGCAGATCTCTGCTCAATGGAGCGCTACGATCTCTCTCTTGTACCTGGAAAGCCATTGCCATGGAACTCATTGACACGTGACATCATCAAAATCTCTCTTTCTCGACGGGTCCAGAATTACTAGGAATGACTGGCATAGAGACAGATAAAAGCCCTTCTTCCCTAGAAGAACAAGCTAATTGAAGGAGCTACCAGACCTATAACTGAATCCTTTTATTCAGCTTTTACAAAGTGGCACTTGATCACGAAAAGCACTTCCTTGCTCTCTGGACTGTCTTAACGTTATTTGTGACTTCATGCTATCTTTCACGCACGTTTTTGAGTTTTACTGCAAGAGAAACATCTTTAGAAGATGCTAAAATATATCCACAGTCAGCAAAACCCAACGCGCACCTACACTGAGATTTTGGTAAAGGAGGAAATGGAAAACATTTGTTCTAGAGTTCTGAAACACAAATACCCCCAACCCCCACTGCATTACCATCACAAAGTGATTTTTTCCTCTCTCCTAAAGGGATTTGGGAAATGGAAATTTCCAAAGCAAGACAAATGGCAGAAAATAACAAGTACAAACTAAGAATGTCACAGAGTTACACTCAGGAAGCCTAAGAGATTATCTTTGGAAACACCTTCTAAATGGAAAAATGGCAGCAGCAGCTATCCTGAGAGATGAGGGAAAGTCAGGCCTATCTAAAAACAAGAACATTCCCCCAGTTCCCAGGAGGAAACACATTAAAAAAAGAAAGATGCTCCAGTCAGGAAGGTCGCTGATGGATAAATGATGCACTGTACTCACCCTGTGAAACCAAAGAGTAACAATGCATTTAGAAATAACTCGCATCAGCCTGCAGCTGCCTGTTTGCTACCTGAGTTCTCCAAAGGCTCCGATGGAGATGAGCAATAACCAAGAGCGCTCAAATGTCCAGCAGCAACCTGCAATGCAGTGCTTTAAGGTACAGGCAGACCGCCACCAAGCCTGCAATAAACGCAGAGGTAGAGCCCTGGCAGATGTAGAGTCTCAAAACAATTTCAAGAAATCCCAAGGCAGATACCATGCCCGGGCCCTCCTCCAAAGGAAAGCCTCAGGGCACGGACCTCTGCACTGCCCTTCCACTGAGTCACCAGCACGAGCCATCTCTCTGTGGCATGTGAGGTCTACTCAGCGTACCCACTGACCAGGTCCCCAAGATCATCATTTTCTTCATTTCCACTTCCCCTATTCTTTGTTTCTTTTTAACCCAGAGATGCCCCATATGCTTTTGGTGTGTTGTAATGAGGGATTTCTCAAATGATGAATGGATACCAAGAATGTGCAACATCTGAGAGCAGACTGAAAGAAGAACTTTTGTGCATTATCCCTCAAGCACAAAGCACAAACATCCAGTTTATGAAGTTATCTGTAGGTGCCCCATGGTCCTGGAACAACTCACAGAATCATCTAGGGTGGAAAAGACCTTCAAGATTATGAAGTCCAACCACCAACCTGACCTGATGAGTCCCATCAACACACCATGTGTGGATGTGGCACTAAGGGACATCTCCCAAATACGTGCTTGGATGGGGACTCCACCACTTCCCTGGGCAGCCCCTTCCAATGCTTGAACCGAGGTAACTTCTGCATCAGAAGCGTCTGCAGCAAGAAAGGCAGACAGAAGAAAAATAAATTACTAATCTTTACTGTTTTGGAGACTTCACAGGGCTGTTTCTGAATAGGTTGGACTCTAATGCTGTCTTGTTTATACATGCTGATCTCTGGCAAAATACAAGATGAAAACTACTGAGGTACCAAAAAGACAACACAAAGCATTTGGAGAAAGCTACCCAGCTGCAAACAGAAATAAACCTCACGTGATTTGGAAAAATACCCTATGATGATAGCGAGCACTGCTATGGAGCAAGCTGCCTGAACCTTGACAGGACACTATGAATGCCAAACAAAGAAAAGGCAATAAATCCTCACATAAATCTAGATTTAGGTAATCCAGTAAATAAGACAATGAACTATAGTTCGTGCCTTTTAACTGACTGACTTATTTTGGCTTGGTACCCTTGTTATTAGGTTACCTGAGCCAGGGCCCTGTCGTTCACATCTGCTTCCTGCTTTTTGGGCCCTTCCGCAGCTGGGACTTCCACTGACCTAGGGCTGGACCCAGCCCAGCAGCCGGACGGAGGTCTCAGCGCATGGCTGGGCTGCTGCTTCCACACCAATTGCAGGGCAGGCAACATCCTGCCTCGTAAACTAGCAAGAGAAGTGAGGGTACAGGCTTTACCTAGGTTGTTTAAGGACAGTCTCTTCCTGCTCCTCGCCCCCACCTCCTACTTCATTCAGCACATTTCGATTTTGAAAAACAAGTTCTTAAACCTCATTTGGTTCCATTTTGAGTCGAAAGAGCTCAAAAAGGGGGGCTAGATGAAAAGCTACAATTTTGTTCTGCAGCCAAGGCACTGGCTCTTCAGCAAGAAGAAAACAAAACCCAGAAATACCATGGCACTGCTCAGGCTGAAAGACAGAGTCTAGATACACAGCTTACACAAAGGCACGTGTCAAACAATACGCTTGATTTTTTTCTTCAACACTGACTCACTGAACAAAACTGCACTACTCTTACATGTAAACAATTGCTTACAAATCAGCAAAACAAAGTGCAGACAGCTTTAGGCTGGACATCAGATTTGCCATCTCCACTCAGGCATCTGTGTAATTATAACCATTACCTCCATTGGCATGTTCTTCAATGCACACAAAGTCTACTGTGTGTTGCATTAGAGAAGGGAGGGGGTTTTTTACTTTTATTTGTAATACCTTTGTGTTAAATATTTACTCATCTGGTGCGCCCTTCTGCAACCAACAGATTACTGGATGAAGTTGCTTTCCTTTGAGATTACATTTGCAAAATGTATCAGTAAGTGCATATAAAATTTTATCTCAGGCATCAATGCAGTCTTTCTTAGAAGTAGTTACAGGCTATTCTTTATAGAAATAACTTTTTTGGTTAATTGTTCACTTTGACCATTCCTTGTCTCTCAAGTGAATGTTATTTCCAAGAAATGTCATTTATTTAAGTATCAAGGTTGTTTACATTCCACACAAATGTTGCGTTCTCAGGCTTTCATTGTTGAAAATATCAAAAAGTAAGGGAGATGATGCTGTGCTTGTAAAAACATTCTTTATTAACAGACTGTGTCTCATGGCATATTGGGTTTCCCACAAGACATTCTTCCGTCTATCATTTTAGAACTTTTTCCCACACATTGTGTTCCTGATACAGGCTTTGGCAGGTTGAGAGATATGCGCTGGCTGGAAAAGGATAGCTTGCTTTCAGCATACCCTTCTACTGTTAAATGTTAAGCACTTTGTGCACAAAGATAATTCAGATTGAGTAGTGCATACACAGAAAAGCAGACAGCTGGAGCTGAGGAAAGCTAAGGTCCTGAAGGATGTCAAAGACGTCATGACAGTTTTACAGAGAAAACACGGTAATCATGAAAAATAATCAGCATTTCTTGCAAATTGTCTTCATGTTGATCCCTGAAGAGACACTTAAGAGCACATTTCCAGCAAAATAATGCAGACAGTCTATGAGGAACATACAGCTGCAGAAAACATACACAGAGCAGAACAAAACTGAAATTCACCTACAAAAGAGGTGCGATTCCTCCAGTTGTCTAACCCACAATAAGGGAATTTCGAAGCCTTGGAAGTGTACCAGAGAACATGCTCTTTTTTTTCTGACCAGTATGATCAGTTTCCTTACTACCCTGTTGAGGAATCAACAGCTGAAGCAAATACGACCATAACATTTGTACCTGCAGTTATATGAAGTTTCCAAAGCTGGAGGCAGCAACACGAACTTGTCATTTGTATTTTGTATGTTCATATACATGCGTATGCACAAGGAGACAGAGGATGCTTTATTGACAGCAGCTGACTTATGGTCCTGCTGCAAAGCTTACAGATGCCATAACACTATCACTGCTAAACCCAAGAACGGGATAAAGGACAGTGTTGATAAAATCAGAACTCACGTAAGGACAGAGAGGGATTCTAAGGCTTCTTGGCCCACAGATATCTGTGGTGATTTTCATTTAGCATTACTGTCAGCTATCTGTGGAAAGCGCATTTAATGTTTCATAAACCTAGAGTTTAAAACAAAAGCGCTTCTAATCAGATCTGGCAGGAAAGGGAGAAATGCATACATAGAATGAGGTAAGTGTGATCTTGCCCAGCTGAAGAACAGGGAATGGCAGGGCTTCAGGCCATGACTCACACAGACACTAAACAGTAGAGAGCTAGAGATAATTCTCAGGTAAACTTTGCCTGAGCCACTACGTCATCCCCCTCTACCCTTCCTGCATTAATCATGTCATTAGCAACCTGATGCAAGCCGAGAAGAATGTCTGATTTACGGGGAGCAGAGCAATGCTAACAGAACAAACACATCGGCAGGTCAAAAAAAGGAAAGACCAAACCAAATTTCATTTTCGCTCTAATCACACGCTAGAAGAACGAGAAAATTAGGAAAAAGAAAAACACAAAACAAAAAAAGGTATCTTCCCACAGAGGGATTGCGTACTTGGTTGTAAGTTCCTGATGAGCCAGTTACTGACAGCACAAATACAAAAGGACATGCAAGAGTACACAGATAGAGAACTAGCCTGAGCATGCACCCAAACAAGGCAAAGAACAAGAAAAAAAGCTTTCTTTTGAAGTTTTCATCACAGTTACATAATTTCCACATTAGTCTAAGTGTTTTTAAACATCCTCTATAGCATACAGTTGTGAATCAATTTACAGTAAGTACAAAGTGTACTGCTAGGAAAGATTTATGTCCCAGTCAGATATTTTGGTTACTCCACTGAAACAAGGATGAGGAAATACCAGGGCAAGAGAAAAAGCAAAAGTTTCACAATTTCTTTTTTAAATTATTACTCACTCTGGATTGATAGCAGCCACTTTAATAAACATTGCGATAGTTTAAAGTACTGTAGGTGGTTATTTCAGCTTAAACATATCAAAAAGGTAATGGCCATCTTAAGAAACTGCAGATTGCTTCTGTTCACTCTGAAACAAATATGAAAACACTCTATAGGTTACATTAAAAGTGGAATGAAATTATCCTTAAGTTTCTTGAGAGTATCCATTGCATGCATGTTTGCTGAAGTCTCTCTAACCAAACGGAAACCCCAGTGCTTACGAGGTTTTGTTCAGGTTCTCATGACTTCATCTGCTTCTAAGTCTCCCTGAGTAGGCTGCCTATTTTCTGACTGTTTCCTTCCCAGAGAACACTCCCTTCTCTCTCACTTTCCTCTCATTTCGTCCGTGTCAAAGTTCCAAGTCGCTAAATTGATTTTAGCTTTACGACTTTAAACCACAAGGCTGCAGGTCTAATTTTCCTCACAAAGCAAAGCTCTGCAAATAGAAAAGCAGAGTCAGGAAATAAACTATTTTATCTCCTCCTTTTCTCCTTAGTCTTTGACTCACTCAAGTGACTGCATGGAAGTTACTGATACCTACACACATCAGCTCAGCTCAAAACAGATAACCATTTTGTTCTTGCTAATTATTAATGGCATCCCTTTCTCCATATTAAAAGTAACAATAAATACTACTAATTTGATAGCCCAAATATTAGCACAAACCATCAAAATATTAGTGGAATATGAGATAACAAAAAAAGAAAAAACAACATCCTAATACTAACTTGGAAAGCTTCTCTGCTGAGCCAGGACTGTAGGATTCCCACTAAAACTGAAATCAAGATGTTTTGAAGGTTTTCTCAACGTACATAAATAGGCATGCCTCTTGCCAAGCTGCTTGCTTTAAAGTCAACATTCAGTTGAGACAAGCGAGCAACTGTTCTGTCCCTGATAGCTATTAGGAAGAAAAATGCTAGTAATCTCAAATCTGAAATAGGCAGTCATCTGTTTTATAACTATTCCCTTTCTCAACAATTTTTGAAGGTCAGCTAATGACTATGTGGGCAACAAACAGTGAAAAATCTCTCAGAAGAGTCCCTATGTAGACAAACAGGGTGTGCCAGAAAGCCTAGGTTCCTAAGCCTCATGTTTGTGCCTCACTCAGCACAGGTGTGAAGGACAGTTTCACAAGTTTGGGGCTGGGAAGGGGTGTGAGTGACTGTTTAATTCTTTTTGAATTTAAGACTTTCTGAAATGAATAAAAAGATTGAGAGATACGATGCCAACAGCTTAATGCATATTCTGTAGTGTATATGAGCACTGGGGAAAACCTGCCCTCTGATAACCCACAAATTTGATTTTCAGATGCCCTGCGGAATATAAAACCAAGACCAGAGTTTGTTAAACCTAACCTAATGGCACCTTTCAAAACAAACCCTTTTCAGACACTTCTAGCAAATAGTCCTCTTCCCACCCTGCATCAGAAGCCTCATCTTCAACAACAACAAAGTCCTCCCCTAAGGAAGGCTTCAGTGATATCTTCCAAACCCGCCAATAATCTGCATTACATACTACACCTAAGAATTTTAAACTGACCTTTGTCCCCTTCAAGGAAGTCATTAGCCTGCCTCAAATGACCCGTACATTGTGCAGAAAGCCAGAGCTCCCAGAACTTGTCTCTAATACACGGTTTATCTGTCCCTTGGGGTGAGGCTGGGTGTGCCTCTACGCTCACTCAAAAGGGTGAAAAGACTCCTGAGTGTCAAACATCTGGTCCTTGAAGGCCTTCCCCTATTCCCTTCTCCATGGCACTGCCTCCTTCCACGTTCACAGCTCACACGTTACGAATACCTCATCCAGGAAGCTGCACTTTCCTAAAAGGAGCATGCTTGGAGTTTACTTGGTGGTTACATGCCCCATGCAAACACAGCGTCTTGTCGTGGTGGGAATCAATCCTGATACCTCCTGCCAACTTAAAAAATCTATCCCTAGTGAGGAAAAACAAAAACAAAGAAGTGGAACAGACAATGGCTACAGAGACTCCAGAGGAATCTAATGACTATAACAAAAGGCAACAGCGGCATGGTGACGAGGGTTTATTAACGGGTCGAAAAGCAGGCCTGAAATGACTCACCCGCAGAATCAAATCCCAGCAGGACCGCCTTAAGTTTCCTTCAGAAATTGCAGGCTTTCAAGCAGTTTACACTCAAGATCTCTTGGACAAGACCATTAAAGGGAAGGATCCATCTGCTCTTCTAGATCAGAAAGCAGCAGGGCAGCATCACTGCCCCTGTTAGCAGAACGGGCTCAGAAACACCAGGCTGCACCTTCTGAAGAAAGGAAGCGGGTCGGAGCAGAACGCACACAATGCCAGCTCCTACAAACTGCTACCATTGCGATCTGAACGGATTTCCTAGTGAATGTAAAACTGTGGCAAGAAAACGCTGGTCAACAGAAGCTTGTGCAGCAACTGCCATTACAAACAGAGCACATACACAGTCTGTAAGTGTGGAAAAATGTGACAACACTGCAGTGACTTAGGTATTGTATCGCATTCATTCAGGGAAAGTGTGTCTCAGCATTTTAAACACAGACTTGTTGCCCTACCTTTGCTACTGTAAGGAAGCACATATACCATATACCCTATATACTTCAGTAATTCAGCTTTTTACTAATGCGTATGCAGGTGATATTCCAAGTATGCAAGCGACAGCAGCGTGTTGAGATTTCCACATCCGCATGTAATTTTACTCACTAAAATGATTCCTCCAACCCATCTATGCAGGACCAACTATCAATTACTTGCCTTCATTACCTCATTAACACTAAGGATAAAACAGGAATTGAATAAAGATCTTAATTTCCTAGTTTCAATGATGAAAAAAAAACAAAAAACAACAACAACAACAAAAAAAAAACAAGAACCAATGTTCTACCCTTTTCAGTAACAAACTCACAGATTTTCAAGTACAGCTTCCAAAGCAGTAAGATGTTGACTTCCTGGATGCTCCATGTGCACCATGGGGCCTCTGAGGGGTACAGCCACCACAGTTAGGTTTCTGTGCCTTCAGATTACGAAGTCAGATGTCAAATATTCTGTACATTTGATAAGGAGATAGATGTCTACAGGAATGCTTCAATAGGATGCCTAAAGATGAAGGAGACAGAGCAGAATACACTGAGATCAAAAAGGGACAG
This sequence comes from Alectura lathami, assembly GCA_013399715.1. Lineage (NCBI taxonomy): Eukaryota > Metazoa > Chordata > Aves > Galliformes > Megapodiidae > Alectura > Alectura lathami. Next base: position 37,646 of record VXAV01009810.1, on the reverse strand, counting down.
TCACAGACCCAGTGGGAACTATGAACTGAACTGAACAGAAAAACTCAACACACCTTGGAAGGGGTTGGGTTATGGAACAAACTTCTGCAGTTGCCAAAACAAACACTTCCAAGCCAAAAGTTAAATGTGTTGCAACCCATTACTCGAAGAATGACTTAAAATTGTAAAGTGCTACTCAGTTCTTAAGTAAAATTCTATGACAATGTGTCAAGAGGCACTATATTATCATAGTACGACCTTACGTATCTGTGAAAGCTATGTAAAAAGTTTCCTTTCTTCTTGCTTGGAGAGCTGAATTCTAGCAAGAAAATCCTGAGGTGCTTCCTTGGGGATTTAACAAATGGGACAAGTCACTAGTTTTAGCAAGTGCAGCAATTCACATCTAGTACTGTCATACATCCCTTGCTCTGGGGTGTAATGATGCTAGAATGGCGAGCACGATTGTCACTCTGTTGCATTGTCAAGCAGTATAACGGTATTTGTTATCTTATGCAATAGCTAATAGACAAGTGATCAGCTGCCATATTACCTGGAGAAGCATATGGAATAATATGACGATATCACTGGAGATTACCTGACATCGACATGGGAGAAGAGGCAGCTCATCATGTCATAAAAGCAGAGAGAAATCAACACAGCCTGGTAGAATTTTAGAAATCTAAGAGTTCAAGGAAGAGTTATCCAGAGCATATGAGCTAATGCAGACTAACTGGTGCCTTCTCCCTCTGCTATGTCATTATCTATCAGTAATAGATAGTTTAATACTAGAAACATATTATGTGGCTTTCATTCTTGGCAATAATTCCAGAAACTGTGGGCAAATACAAAACATAACCTAGTTTGAAACAACTCTTGTGCTTATATTGAGTTGCTACTAGTAAATAACAAAAATTGCCTTCCTGTGTCCAAGTAATCACATCTTCCTACCCTCTCTCTTCTGTTACGACCTTGGATCCTCATCTAAAACTGCAGATTACGTTCATTCTATTCCTCAACATGTGACAGGGCCAAGTTCAGTTTCACTTAGGTCTTCTTTCCAGGGGCCTGCCTTCATCTCATGCCTTACCTGAGTTGCATGGTCACATCTCCATGGAAAAGACAAACAGTTACTAGCATATAATTCACCATGAACGCCGTGGCATTCCTTCCACTCCTGTATCTGCCTGGCCATGCGGTACCCTTTTCAAAGGATGCCTTTGAGAGTGGTGACCTAGCTCCACGAGCCAGTGAATTCCCAACGTGAAATGCTGGCTGCTAGAACTTATGGAGAGGATTTGTTCTCTCCCTAGCACAGTGAGGTGTTTTTGAAATGACCAGAGGATACCAAAGAAAGCGCAGAAGGAACAAGTCTTTAAATGAAGCAAAATCTGAGATTAAATAGCAGTGCTTTATCTTAGAATTATTACAGGCATGTGCTAGCCTTCAAAGCAGTAAATTCTAAGAGCATACTGTTAGTGCATAACTTTGGCAGTACTCTTACTGGATATAGTCTGTTTGCTTACATTTGTTAAAAGCAAAATTTATTTATGCTTGTTAAAAAAAAAAAAAAAATCATAACAA
>VXAV01009810.1:10503-35997 GCA_013399715.1 Alectura lathami | reverse complement strand
CTAAGGAAATCCAGGGAAATATCCCTAACTACCAACAGAAGAGCTCTGATCTGGTAGGATTTTAGATATATACATATGTATATAGGCATATTTTTAAGTGGGTGCTACTAAGGCTTAAAAACATCAGCTAATTTCTCATGTATGACTTTTTAAATAAGATGAAAATAATGGGAACCTGTACACATAGGAGACTTTTCACAGGTTGACTATCTAGTAGGAAAAAATGTTACATGCTTTCAAAACCAAACCATTCCTAGTTTCTTGGTAAAAACTTGGAACACTTTCTCACGACTCTTACACATAGTTGGTATTGCTCTGTTTATCCAATGATTTTAAATGCTAAGCTATACAATGCAATGTGAAAAAAAAAAAAAAAAAACAACGAGGATTTTTTTCTGCTCACTAGAGAACTTTAAGTGAATTAAAAGTTTGTTAGACACTAAATCACTCATTGAATCTAAACTAAAAGTGAAAAAATATTATAAATGGAGTTGTATTTCTCCTGTTCCACTTTATCAAGCTAAAACTCCCTGCAAAATAGTAAACAAAACTATTTTTAAAGTATCTCAATCCCCCTAATGTTTAAAAAAGTCAGTTCAGATAGGCAGCAACGCCATTACATCAAAAACATACAGTGGTTAACTCGTCTGTTTTTGTCATTTGTACACTAGAAAAACAAGCAATGTTTTTTTGGACAGAAATAATGTTTCTGAGAACACATTCTGGAATTTCACTGTTCTTTTTGAATTAATATGGATCTTACAGTAAGTGGCCCTCAGAGAGAGCACATTTCTGAGGTCTTTGCATGAAACATACCTTCCTGAAACACTTCCTGTCTTGCACCCGTTTTTGGATATTATCACTGTTGTCTGACAAGAATGAGGTCAGCTAGGATTTTAGGGATACTTTACAGCAGCTGTTGGGCATTTCTTTGAAACCCCATAGCCCTTAACTCCTTCACTGCCTCACCGAAACAGCCTTCGTAGCCTTACAGGAACACCGCAGGAACAATGACCTTTCCCTGAGCAATCTCCAAGTGCTTAGCTGAGGGAAATAAAAGACTGAGCTTTTCAGGTGAGCAAAAACGGGACAGACTGTGAACAAGCCCCATGATATAAAAAGGAGAAGTGATACCACCTTTGTAGTGGCCAGGCCCAAACCCAACTGGGGAGGCAAGACAGTATCATTTATGCAGGTAACAGACATTGTATTGAAAACAGCAGTCAGAGACAGCCAGGTTTACCGTAGTAAGGTTTATCGGCACTCTCCCACAGAGACCCACTTGGCTGGCTCTCGGCAAATAAAACTCTACAGTTGCTCAGTAGCACCAATAAAGCTGAACTAAACCTGTATTAGTGGGAAAGCATACTCTGAATCTGCACAGAGCTTAGGTATAATATGCTACAAAGCCTCCTGACATTTTAAAACAAGCTGTCTCAGGGCAGAAGAACAGTCATGAAACATTTTAACTCGCTGATGAAGCAGTGATCCCACAATCACTAACATGAGCTCTGTCCACGGGTGAATCTTTCAATAGCAAGAGCTTGATCGACATCAAACATGCCTGTATTTCCAGTAAACAAGTCAGAATTTGTGCCCAGGTTATACTGGCGGCGGTAGGACAAAGTTACTACGACACAGATTGATGATATCTGGAATACAAGCTTTACTTGTGCAAAAGTTAGCATGTTAAGGAAGTCAGCAGAGTAAATTCACTCCACCTCAATGCAATGTACTGCATGGCCTAGGTTTCCCATTTGAGAAGCTTTAGAATGACACAAGACTTGCTACCATGGCCTGGGAAAGTTCCTTTGATGCTTTTTGATGCAACGTATCACTCTAACTGCTCAGAGGGTGTTGGATGTGGAGAGGAGTAGAAGTGCTCTGTACCACACCTGAATCTCTGTGGACAATGCTTTAAAAAGCCTCAGCTATGAGACTGATGAGAATCAAAACACATGATCATGCTGGGCAAGTGTTCTGGTAGCACGTGATTTCCACGCCTCCTTACTTCCCTGTGCCATGTGCATCCTCCCCACTTACATAATGGGGAGAACACAACTTGTTTCAAGGATACTGTTATGCTTTTGTGATTTAAGCTGGGATTTGGTTATAGGGTTGGCAGAGTTTTAACAGTGCTGTGCTCCTCTTTAGGCTGCACACCTTTCACACATTGCAAGGTTTTGGCAGCAACTCAGCTCATCCGTTAGCATACTGTAACACTTCAGGGTGCACACCAGGCCTAACAAAGCATTTACAAACTTGCCTTGAAAAACAAATAGGAAGAAAGCAAAAAAAAAGAAAAAATCTTTCCCCAAACTGAATCTGTCTTGCAAAAGCATTCGGTATGCCTTTGGCTGGTTCCGTCCCCACCTGAGCCAGGGCGTATACACACGCAATGCATTCTACATGTGCCTGCAGGTCTGCGGGGCAGCCCTCTGTGCTCCTTTCCAAATGGCAGCTTGGCAACAAGCAGTTGCCACCATGCACCTTATTGTACACAGTAAGCTAAAAGCTGATACAAGATGTGAGCCCACACAGGCTCAATTTAACTCAACTGTGCCTACAGTAAACCCAAGCAAAATACAAAGACTGATGTGAAAGTTAGAAATTTCCTAATTTCACTGGGCTCAAGAATCAGATGACAGCCTCCTAATGCTAAGATGTGCTGCAATAAATATTACATTAAACTAAAGAAATTGTTAACGTCAATCTGGCATCAACACTGCTGGTAGCACACCAGCTTCTGGTCCCCTTGCCCTCTCTTTTACTGGAAAGGTAGTTCCTTTGTAAAATCCCACGGCAGGCTTGGAACTAGATGATTTTTAAGGTCCCTTCTAACCCAAGACACTCTGTGATTCTGTGATTCTGTGGTTACCACACAGTTATGGACAGCCAATGGAAAAGGCATAAAAGTCCAACTTGCTGTAACAGAGGCAAGATGAAACAAGTTTGGGTTTCTTTCTCCCAACCCATGAACAAAACCACCAGATGCACGCAGTGTACACTATACCTCATGGGCTAAGGTGCCACAGACAATTAGTAAGATGGTTAAGGCATGCTTCCTTTAAGCTGATAATTATTATGTAGCAATACACTAATAGGACTGGAGTGTTTTGAAAATAAATTATCTAGAGCAGGGAAGAGGCAGACAGAGTTGAGTAAGGCAAAGCTGCTAATCCCAGCAAAGGATTTCCAAATTATTTGATTACATACATTTTAAGTCAATATTGTAACATACAGAAAAAAAAACTGTCAATAACCAGATAAGTGTTGTGGAAGGAAAAAGACAGAAAAAAGGAGGAAGAAACACCGTATTCAGCCATTTTTGGCACCTGACCACACTTAGCATCTCTGCCACAAGAAGGTGCTCAAGTTGAGAGCACTCAAGTGAACCAGGCAAAAATATTATACCTATGTAAATGGGCCCTATGTAAATGGGCAAAAGTGTCAATTTTCGTAGACTTTCCCCCACCTCTCTCCTTAGCTGAGGGTGATACATTTTTCCAGATCAGATAATAAAGGAGTAAAACCCACAAGCAAGCTGGAAGAGCCCCCAGGTATAAGGACACTGACAGCACAGGATTCCAGCAGCTCCCATCCAGAATTTTTAGGTTGTCAGACATCATTTCCTCACCTAGACCTCTGAATGAGAAGAATTATACATTGGAAAATTATACATTCATTGGTAACTCTATCTGTGCTGTTTCAGCTTAGGAGTCCCCCAGCAAAGCCTTGTGGTTTCTATTAGCCTACATCCCTCTTTACAGGGCAAACATGACTTACTAATTCTTGGGAATCAAGAAAATATGCAACTTCCCAAAGCCAAAAATGAAAACATGTACACTGTTATTTACATTTATTTTTCTGTTGCCCTCAATTGCCTTTTTTTCCATAGCTACATTGATTAGAGGATGTGTGTGTGTGTGTGTGTGTGTATATATATGAAATTCAGGAGACTAATTCAATAATAGCAGAGCAGAAACATTTGGGGTTTTGAAACAAACGCAAAAGCTACCCTACTCCTGCAGGCTCCAACAACAGTTCAAAGTAATTTTGTCTCGTGTTCCATACACACTGGCACCTACCTGCTGAAATGCATACCGCGGGTTCTTCAGGGACAAATTATCTTGATGAAGTGGGGAAGAATTGTCCAATCTTACAAGCAGTTTAAATGATTACTTTTAGCTTTTACCTACAGATGAATCAGAGATTTCATCTTAATATAGCTTGAAGTGTCTGAAAAACTCTGTTGGCTATAATGAGCCTCTTCATGGGGCTATCATAGAGTTTGGGCAGAAGTATCTCAGCATTAAAGGAAAGGGGAGAGAGGTCAGAGAGAGAGGAAAGGAGGAAACAGCACTGGAAGATGTAAGAGACACCAGCTTTGTGCAGGGAATCCAGTCTGAGAGAAAGCAAAGAAAATACAGTGCAGGACATACCAGCAGCTACAGCTACTTCACTTAATCATGCAGGTCGATTTAAAATGTTCACAGCACCTTTCTGCAGCAAGCGTCCCAATACCTGCCTTAAAACACTTGTAGTTTGAGCCATGTAAATGTTCACTGTTTCACTCAGTTAAACAAAACCAGAGGGAGCAGCAGGAGCGGAGCATGAATCATTTTGCCAAAGCTAACAGGAAGGCAACCCCTGACAGCTTGGGTGCAGGTTCTGTCATGGAAATCTAAGGACCAGGAAACATAAACGAGGCATCGAGGGAAAACCTTCACAAAGTCTCATGAAGACTGCAAAATAATTTCAAAGTAAGGTGGAAGAAGTCTCATCCCCTGTGATACCTAAACCTCAATGGAACAAAATAGTGGAAAGTAACCCAAGGAAAAAGCCAGAACTGGCAAGTTGACAGGCGATATGGAATACATTTTTTCTTGCATCTCTGATTTCTATTAACATTTTTGTGGTTCTGGAGGCTGCAAGGTAGGAGCTTCAGTTCATAGTCCATGAACATAAGCCGAAAGCCTCCCACAGTTCCACTTGGTAACGCCAGCTTAACGTGCTCATATACACACAGACTTCTGAGAATGAGTCAAGTTCCCACTCAAACATAAATTACGCCAAAAACCGCCCAAGATTATTTCAACTAATAAACACTTGGTTAAAAAACAAGTCAAATCAACTTGGTCTTTACATCAATTTAATTGCCTCTTACCACAACCACTGGCTAAGCAGTAGAGGGCTGCGAGAAACACCAAAAGATAAAGCTGATTGAAAACATTCTCCCAATGTTCCTCTGACTGTCATCACTTGCGTGGTTTCACAAAGCTCATGACTCCCCACTCTGTAAAAAGACTCTTCTGCAACCAAGCTCATGTTGTGAAAAATCACTTTAAGGATGTTGACTTCCTCACTGAAAGACTTGAATTTGGGAGAAATACTGCACCAAAATGAAGTTCTTCAAGGGCAGGTCCAAGTTTTACATCCTATCATGGCAGGGTTTCAAAGCCCTCTCAGAATGTTGTCCTTTGATTCAGCATTCACGCAGTCATTCTCCCAAAAGACATCTCCTCACAAGAAATACTTCAAAATATGCACAGTGCTACCCCACGTTTATACAGATGCTCTTTATTAACATATTTATTCTCTTTATAAGACTGTGACATTTGGATTTCAGATATTTCCAAATTCCATTCCAACTTCCCTGCTGATGTTTGTATAATGAGTATTAAAAAGACAACCGAGGCAAAAAATAAAAACAAAAAATTCAACACAAGGACACAACCACAGTGCAAAGTAACTTGCGATACAGAGGATTTATTAAGGACTAGATCCCCAGATCTTCTCCAAATTCCTGTTCTTTCCAGAGTTTCCAGTATTTGGGGCTTAGAGAAAACACAAGGCAGAGCTGCTGTAGTTAGCTCTTGCCCAAAAGGCCTTTCCAATATAAGTTGCATTTTTAATAGATTGCTTTCACAAGTGATTAGAAAAAAAGCAAGGCAATTTTCTACTCAACAGATAACCGTAATAGACCAGAAATACATTTGTCAGTTAAAACAGCAACTGGAATAGCATTGCCATCAGCACTCTTAGCGTGGATAAAAAACCGAAGTTCTGCCACACTAAAAGCTGGTTTGCCTGACTAGGACAGAGCTGCATTTGAAGGGCTGAGCTGAAATGTACCTTTCCATCACAACAAGCTTTCTTCCTGCACAACTACCGTGCTGATGCTAGCAGTGAACAAATACTAAATTCAATCACTTCAGAGAAGACAAAAGTTCTTAAACAGAACCCTGTTCAACTGAAAACACATGTATCCAAACATCAAGTCCTGTCTCCATTTGCAGCTCAAGTATTTCCTCTTCCAGAACGCTAAAATTTCATTCCCTCTGTGAGATCTCTTGACGACTCATGGAAAGATGAATCACTGTTCTTCATGGAAATAATGACTTGCGACAGCTGTAACTGCTGATATATGAAGTATCGCAGGGGCAAAGTTAGCCTGACTCCCTGCTGTAAATAATTAGTGGATTGCAACAAAATGTATTTCACTATCTAGTTTTAAAAGGTGCTGAAGAAAGTAGCCTAGAGTCTCACCCCTATAAATGCGTAAGAAAAGCCAGAGGTTGAACTAGCTCCAAAACCTTCCTGACAGGGGCCAAGACAGATGCTTGGGCAAGGAGAACACGGGGAGCACCCTCAGGGTGATCTTTTCCTAGCCTGCCCTCAGCTGAGGTTTGAGCTGCCTCCAGAGCTCCCTGCTAAGCAATCATGACTGAACTGGTCCTCTGTGAACCTTCTTACTGAGTCTGGCCTTTGTGATATCCTGCGACACTGACTTCTAGAGTTTGACATTGTGCTGAGCAAGGAAGTACTTGACTTTGTTTTAATCTTGTGACTTTGTTTTAATTTTGCCTAAAATTGATTCACGGAGTGTCCCCTGATTATCATGCTATGAGAAAATAATTATTTCCATTTACTGCATCTGTGTCACTTAGATTTTTGAGTCCTAAGTCAGGCACCAGGTCTATGTTTTCCTTCTTGTTTGAACAGTCGTGGTCGGGTAGTCCTAGCAGACAGAGCACAGGTAATCCAGTGCTACCTTACATTTTATGGAGACAAGGAACCGTAACTGCATAGAATTCCAAAAATATGCTTGCGCTATGGCACAATGATGCTTTCTGGTTTGCCTTAATTTCTTTGTTAAAGAAATTAATACTGGTTTCTGACCAGTACTAGGTACTGAGCTGAGTATTCCATGCACAATGAAGAGGGATCCAGTACAAGCCATCTTTGCTGAGTAACAGTTGTTAACAGCTTCTTCGGGACTTCTTCATGAGGTATCACCAACAGCACCTTTTTAAATGGGCTGACAAGCCATGTATTTTAATAATTTTCCTGCTACAACATCTGGCAGTTCTGCAGGGCCTCAGCAAAACAAATTCAGATACATTGCACTGAAGATGCAGCTTGACATCTCTGAGAGGCAACACCAATTTCCTTGGGAAGGAAGAGCACAGAGTGGGGAAGGGAGTTCTCTTAACTCCGTGCTTAGGGACTCCAACAGTCAGGCTCTGAATTCAGACTCCTACAAAGTGTCATGGTCTCAGTCCTCACATTTATCCCTCACACAGGGCAAGTGTTCACATGCATATTTTTATTTATATATATATATAAACAGGAGCCCTATTTGAGGGTGCAGCACTATTCACAGGCTTCTAGACACTGTCCAGTTCATCCTAAAATACTGGCACTCATAACTTCTGTAAAACAAAGTTGAAGCACCAGTATCAGTGGCCACTTCCCAAAGTTGCTGTATGCATCTTGCCAAGGGCCCCTTCCCTTCCTCCTAACGCACCCTCCCTCCTCCAGCCCCTCTGCTGGGCAGCCTGGCTTCCCCAGGGCAGCGGGTGCAGAGATGCGCTGGGCTCCAGCACACAGTGTCAGCTTGGGCCCAGCCAGGCCTGCCCGTTCCACAGGGACACCGACAGGGCCTGGGGCAGCTCAGGAGCAAGGCTGGCCAGCGTCACCAGCTATGAGACGCTGGCCCCAACGCTGCCTCTGCCATACCTGCCAAGCTGAGGAGCAGATGACCAGGGCCCATGCTTAGCGAGGCAGCTGCAAATTCGACAAAGCTCCTTCTGACAAGTATTGTACAAGCCCCTGGGGAGGACGGCCTTAAATCTCCACTGGGTTACGTCTTGCACAGGTGGCCTGTATAACTTCACAGGATCCTGTTCTTAATACTTTTTTTCAAAGCTTGCACACTACATTTATTACTGTAGTTCTGACTAAGCCTCCAAACTATTTTTATGGGCCCCGAACAATAGTAATCATTTAACATCAGGTTCAACTTGCTAACCTGAATTATATCTAGTCCAGATCCGTAAAATCCTACATCTCTGACAAATCCTGCTGATCACAGAACATATAGGACATCAGCTGGGATACTGTTGGTTTAACAGATATACGAGGAACGCCACAAGAATTTGCCACAGAACCTTTTAATCATTCAGACCCTGAAGAGATGCAACATACTGCAATAGTCTCACAGCAACAATTCCATTTTGAAATGCAGAATGCAGATGCGGTGAGGTAAAGACCATGTTCCTGAAGGAAGCAATTACTCTTGTCAGTTTGTTCAAAGGCATTTAGAACTGTGTCTAGGATCTCACATCATGTTAAAAAGGTGCATGTTTCATTCTTCAAATACTGATAAAACAGCACTAGAACATGCATTTCCAAAAAGCTACTTTCATTTTACCAAAAAGACCAAAGACTTAATTCTCTTGATGAGCAGAAAGGCAATTCAAAACTATTCCATTTTAATTAAATTTCCTGAAACAAATCCGAATGCTTAAGCAGTGCTACTTACTGCTGAAGCATTTGCTTAGAGCCATATACATTCTAAGTAATAAATAACCAATATTAAATAGCTGGGTAAGTTTCAAATCTGCAGTCCTGAACTGCAAAGAACTGGAATTATGACAAAAATAATCTCACCATGCAAAAGTTCTGAGGATAAACCTACAGACTTTGTCCTAGGCTCACATAAGGTAAGAAAATTAGGCTTAATGTGTATGATAAAATGGTATTACTGTCATTATTAATACCAGTGTTATGGGCCACAATCTGCTTTACTTTTTGCCATATGTAAGCATTTCTCCTTCCAATCCCATCAGCTCTGACCCTAAAAGACAATCTGGACAGTCAGTTTTACTTGTCAGGTACCATGAACATACCTTCTCCTCTTCTATTCCAGTCATTTTTAGGGTGGTTGTTCTTTGCTGTTTTCTTTTTTCTTTTTTAAGGATACACAGCAAAGAAAAGTAAGTTTTCTCCTACTTGAAGTAAGGAGAAGACACCTTACTGTCCCTAGAGTTGTTTCCTTCATTAACAAATACACTTGCATTAACATTAGATCTGATAAAAGCTTCATCTTGAGACTGGCCAGACTACACTAAAGGAAAACGTGTTTACCTAGATTTATACTAGCAACAAGGGTCACAAAACCACCCCCCCCAACCCTGTAATTCAACCTTACACATGCAGCCCCATGGCCTTACACAGGATGACCTGCACGACGGCAGCTTGCAGAATTCCACAGTGTGCACTCTGATGCTGGCTGGGTGTTTGGTATGAAATGATGCAGAACAGGTTCTCTAGCCTTTTGTTTGAAAGACTTTCCTTCATTGAAACTCCAGAAATGTGAGCAGAAAACATACCATTTTGGTGTCAGAGCAGTCTTAGGATCTGTGATCATTCCAACCAGAATTGCTTCATACACAGGCACAACTTGCTGTTAGGGCTGTGCATTGTTTCAATCAGGGCAAATCCACTCCATTGTTGACACGTTCAAATACTTGTTCATTCACTCAGAATGGAATTGTTTGGAATACAGTGCTAAGAAAAATTATAGAGAAAGAATATAAATATTATTAATTTGTGGCAACATGTGATCACAATGGACAACACCTGCTGTATGTTAGAATGACTCCTTCACAATCATTGAGAAATCAAATTGGGCTGCTTTGTTGGCTTTTTGTTTTGTTTTGTTTTGTTTTTTTAATGCTAAGCAAAAGCTTCTCAAGCGAACTTACATGTTAGAAGTTTGATTAGAAAGTGTCTTTTTCATATATGTTTATAAGAGAGATATGTTCCTGTATAACACTGGGTTAGGAGGGTATGTTCAGATGTGGTGCACGGCTACTTTCAGAAGTGGCATTAATTTGCTGACTTAATGTGTAACAAATTAGCACTGTTTATGTGCAGAAGAGGCACGGTACTCTCAGGAGCTAAATATTAGCTTCAGATAAAATAATTTCAGTGAAGTCTTACTGAGCTGCTGCTCTACAGAGGCCCTCTGTGCCCGCAGGATGTGAGTCATCGCTTCGCTAGGAAGGACTTGCACATAAATGCAAATATTGATAGTCACCTGCCCATGCCTTCCTCAACACACCTAGAACACTGCATACCTGTCTGCAGCTGCCAGGATGATATCACCAAGAACCTAACATGGCTGCTGCTGAGACCAAAACAAGCGACTCTCCTGCCCATGGCAGGGGGCTGGAACTAGATGGTCTTTAAGGTCCATTCCAACCCAAACCATTCTGCGATTCTATGAGTCTGTGACTCCAGAGGGACTTCACTGGTAGATCACCCCACTAATCATACACGCTGCTCAGGGGTGCTTGCTTCCAAAATCTTCCGTGATCGTTGCAACGCTGAACACCGTCAGCAGAAGGGCCTGATCCGCAGCCCGTGCTTCCTGCCTTGCCTGTGTCCCGTCCCGCCCCAGGCTGTCCCTTCGTGGCACAGACATGCCGGGGAGCTCCCTGTGAGTCCCTCTGGTGCCAGCACACAGGGAAGAGAGTTCCAGCTGAGCAGGTGGCAACTGGTGCTGGGGAATATCGAGACTTTGCTTGGTGTATGAAGACTGGGATATCAAGACTTTGTTTTCATGGTAATTTTGATCACCATACTTCACAAAAGATAAGCAGATACTTTAAATGGGGCTGTTCAGAGCAGCCTTTACAGGGGCATGGAGGAAAAGGCACCTAGGCCTCAGAACCCTCCAAACATCACGGCCTTGTGAAACGCCCCCACATCCCGTCATGCCTGTGAAACCCCTTTCCTCAACACCCATCGGCCACTGGGCCACAAGATGGCCACGGCCGTATTTTGTCTGAACAAGTGGAAAAACAAAGAAAGGAACAAAAGACAGCGTGTGCTCCTGTGCTCCGTGCCACCTCTCAAGCACGCCCTGCCCTTTCCCCGCTCCAGAGGTCTCAGCTGCGCTGTGGTCAAACCCGGGGGAAGCCCCAGCTGTGGCCACAAAGCAGCATCTTTGGGGTATGAAGCTCCCGCAGCAGCATTGTGGGGTCCTCATGTAGCAACGAAAGGAATATAGGAGTTTTCTCCACCTGCCCCATGCCAAAACACAGCTGATGGCCTCAAGACAAAACTTCAAGCATGGAGGGGGAAAAAAAAAGGTGGTTAAGGACACACAGGAGGTACATCTACCTCACTTACTGAGCTCCATTCTACTTCCTTTTTTTTTCTGTGAGGAGGCAATTTAACTTTACTACTTTAAAGTAACTTCCTATTAGAAAGCTGCGGTTTCCAGTGCATTTTTATTGCATTTTCCAAAGTTGCGTCATCAGAGTGGGGCATATTCCTATGGGAGCTGACTGTCCCAAACTGTAAGCCATTACAATAAATAATAACGAATGTCATGGCCAGTTAAACCTGCCATCTGAACACATACAAAAATTAACATCACTGTGTTCAGTGAGTTTTCAGACTCTGTGCTTTTCACTTTTTCCTGGCAAATGCCTATAGCCACAGTCACCAACTAACAGGAACAATATAAAATATTCATAAGCCATCACTCAAAGTCATAATTTTACTTTGGCTTACTTAAGGCAATATTAAACTCAATGAAACAGTCTTCAAAAACTAAAAGCTAACTACAAAGCTGACTTGAGAATCTACCTGGAAGCTCACGTTTCCTTTTGTGTTCAGATGTCTGGAGGGGAACGTGCAGCAGATTATTAAGAAAATCCTGCTGCCACAAAATCAGCTGGCAGGACCACGGTAAACAAGAGTAACAAAAAACAAGAACTGAAAAAGTCAAAGAAAACCAGAGAAAGCCTCCAAAACAACCAAAAGCACAAATCCAAACTCCTGTTATAAAAAGATATTTGATTCAGAAAACCAACACAACAGTGACTTCTGCTCTCACCAAAGTCTGGCTTTCTCAAAGCTGTTTGGGAAGTACAGCACCCTGCAGCCCTAGGGTGCTCCTAAATATCACGCAGCATCCAAACAGCCAGCACAAATCTCGGTGACAGCACCAGGCAGCAGGAGTGGGACAGGATGGCAGGGATATGGGGCACAGTCAGTCAGTGCTCCTGGCCCCGAGGAACGGAGCAAAATTGTGCCATTCACCAGTATTCCTTCACCCACCAGTAGTCAAACCCTAAAACCTCTCTTCCATAGGAAAAGACATCAGATTTTCAGAGAACGAGAACAGAGAGACCATTGGAGATCTGAGGGAAATAAATGGGGTTTCCATTAAACTCCTGGGAAGTGATCATCTAGGATATTTACCTAATTTATCCAGATTTTTCATTTGAATACTAAAGATGGAGAACGTGGGGCATGGGGACTGGGATGAGCAATCTTCCACTGCTGTTCATTAGCGTGCTGCAGTTTTGTAGCTGCAGCTGGAAGAGCAAAATGGCAGAGCAGATTTCTTGCACAACTAAAGGTCATCTCATTCAGAAAAAAAAAAAATGTTAGCCTGCTGTTGCATACTTATGTATTGTTATTAATGGGAAAGAAAGCAAAGAGAACAACACAGAATCGTGCTGGTTTTGTACCACAGAATATGAAGAAAAACTCAGTATTTTTCCAGCTATAAGAATGCAAAGTACCAAATCACAGAATATAATACAGATCTGAACCTTAGCATATATAAAGAAAATCCAGCCTGCAGCTACAAGAATAATCTACAATCCAGGAAAAAGAAATCCGAGTGATTTCACATCTCAGACAAGTCAATGAAGGACAGCAGCAGAATATATTAATTAACAGGGAATGTATAATGAAGCTTAGGTGAAACCAACTAAACAAGCAAAACCAAGCTCACACAACCCAGTCCAACAGCCTGGAAATTCTAGCTTTAGTTACAAGCCTGAAATTCTACTTAGTATTGTTCATAGACACTTGGTACTGTCATGACAAAAACAGTAAAATCTCTGTTTGGGGAAGTGAAATGCTGTTCTATACGGCCTCTCTGAGTTAAGTGCTTTCCACTACCAGACAGCACACAAACCATTGCTCTGGTGCAAAAAAGATGCAGTTTATGAAGGCAAGCAGATATTAAGAAAAAATTAAGAGAAAAAACATGGTTTGGCAAGAACAAAAGTTAATCAGTTTTCCTAAAAGCTGTCTAAAGGTGGGGAATTCCAGATTAGCGAGAAGTTCACAAACTTTCAAACTTTGGCTAAAATCTGTGTTCTGCATTGCTTAGACGCAAAAATAGATTAGAAGAATTTGGAGAAACCAAACCAAACACAAAACAAAACAAAACCAGCAATAATCAAATACACAGTTTCAGTGAAGCCTCAAAAGCCACATCTGGACATTTCACATAGTTTCAATAGCCATAAAAGCAAATAAAATTGTGTATTAAAAATGTCAATCAATTAATTCTTATACTGAACTCTTGAACCTGTTGGGCCAAAAACAGTTGTTTGACCTAGATCATCCCACACAATGCAATGGGAAAAACAAGAGTTTCATTTATGAAAAGTTATTTTATTAATCTTCATGGAGTTAGGGGGCATCTGTAGATTCCCTCGCCTCCTCCCTCTGCAAACAAGCCTTCTGCTCCCAGAGTAGGTTGCAAATGCTCAAGTCCATGGAATAATGATGCTGATTGTCTCAGCCAGCTCTCCATAGACATGAGTTCACAAGAGAGGCAGCCATGAAGCTTCCTCAGACATTAATAAAGACTTTTGATCTTTCTTTGAAGAAACTTTTCACAGGATATTTAAAAGCCTGTGGTTTATTTTCATGTGTGGAGAAAAGCAATGCTGAGGAGAACTCTCCCACACAAAGAACTGTCTCAACAAAGCTATGCTTGTCAGAAACACCCTTGAAGAAAATTAATATGTACTCACTTTGAAGGTACACATTTTTATTCTGGTAGTCCTACTGTTGTCTTTGCTGCCTATTGTATGGCACTTGGTGCAAATACCAAGCAGACCAAAAATGAGTAAAATGGAAATGGAGATGGCCAGAAGCCTTAAGAAGTTTGGGTCTTGGATAGCCAGACCAGTTGCTGCGGGGTAGCAAGGTTATTTACAGCAGACAATACACGCTAGATAACTCTTTCTTATATCAGCTTCCTCTTGATAATCCTGGAAAACAAGTGCAAAGCACTTCAACTTGATTGCTGCTCTTTTGCCGAAAGCTCATGAAGACCGCTTCTTTTGTGTCTGCCACACGTACCAGGCATTGAGAATTACACAGATATGCACCAAGCACAAATTCTTTAAAACACTAAGTGTGTGCATAGACATAGGGGAAGTTAATCGCTGAAGTCAGAGATGGAAAAACTGCCCTGCACTGGAGGAGATTTGTCAGACTACTAAAAATACCTTAAGAAAACTGGATCTTAAATTCTGTCAAAACTGTCATGGATTTACACACCTGCTTTCCACTGATGAGACACTACCTTCAGGTACTTTTGTACCATGTTTGGTACGACGAGATATTAATTTTGACCAAGACCTCTACAGGACTTCATTTAGTAAGTCTCCAGCAGGAACAGGGGAAGCAAAAACCAGCACCACAGGTATTGGTCCTCTGAGGCAATGGGGCCATGCAGGAATCCCCTTGTCAACCACTGTCAGTTCCAGTCAAGTCAGAGAGACAGGGCAAGAGGTCTTGGTGATGACAATTCTCCAACATCAGGAAAACTGAGGCCTGCAGACAGAGACAAGAGACTGCCACAGAGAGCAAAAGCTGATGTGCTGGGTTCAGCCCCAGGCACAGTAGCTGCTGCCTTCACCTCGGAGCTCTCCTGGGAGCTGTGCAGGTTTTCGAACAGCAGAGAGGAGAGGGCTAGGGATGCAGCAGGAATGTGGGGCTGCTCCAGCGGCTGGCGCAGAGAGGATGGGAGGAGCTGGGAGAAAGGCAGAGGGAAAGGATGGGGGAAACGGATCTAGTGACGCTGAGGGTGTGTAGGCAACCAAAGACAGAACTACAGAAAACCTGTCTCCACTAATATTTCTCTCCTTCCTTTCTTCTTTCTCTTTGTTCTCTTTTTTTTTAAATACATTTCATTATATATACTACAGTACTTAAGCTAAATTCAAACTGAATTTTCTTGCTATGTAAACATCAACACTCCAGCCAACTTCAGGACATGCAGGGAAAAAGGTGAATTTAGGTAAATAATACCTAAGATACAAACATTTTCTTTTCATGTAGCACTATTTCCAGTTTTCACTTTGGATAATGCTGTAATTACAGAATAATTATGCACTGGAGCCAAAATTACAGCAGCTGAACATGAAGTATTAAACCACAATCACGGTATTAAATAATGTTAACTGGTTTTTATGCTCATAAAAAGTGAGAAAATTCTATGTTTGGAAAGCGAATTCATTTAGTTGAAATTGAAACAGCTGAATTGTATTTCAGTGTACTTTACAAATAAAACTGTCATACTTTTTTTTTTTTTTTTTTTACTGGTGAACACATAATATGGCATTATAGTTTTCCATATCACTTTGAACTTGATGTTATAGTAACATTTTTTCATATGCATCAAAAATCTCTCTGCAGTAATCCTCATCAAGATTCCATTTTCAGTGTCTAATAAAAAAAACTAGTGTTAAACATTTCACTTTACAAAGAAAAAATAATGAAACCCAAGCAAGCAAACAGAAAAAGTCCCCTACATTAATCTCTCAGATGCACTTCAGAGTGATTGTGTAACATTGCCAACTGCCCTCAATTCCCAGAAGCAGAAAGTTAAATAAATTCTAGATATTTTATTTTGATTTTTGATTTTTCCTCAAACTTTGGAACCCATGAAAACATGTGATGAAACCAGCACTGTCCCATTGCAGCAGCATATTCAAGATACAGTGCACATACAACTCCAGAGTCATCCTTCCACTAAAACTAAAGCTTGATCTGCACATTCTGCTCTTGTGGCATGTGAAGTACCTCACCGAGAAGATAAATCACCTCCAACAAATCCACTGTGTCTAACCTATTTACTACATCAACTGTGCAAGTATAAAGTGGCACATATACTATAGGTTTCTAAGACTACAGACTAGTACTAGGACCAAAGACTAGGAGAGCTGCATTCACAAAGGGCCTGTGGAAGAGATGGATGAAGGGGTCAGCAGGAGGAGAAGGCGATGCAAGTGCCTTTGCCTGTTAGCTACACTTGGAAGTCGTTCCAGGGTACAACTCAAGACACGGGAGATTGAGACCATGTCAGAAAACATTCTCAAAGCACCGCATTCTGAACCAGAACCCGCGTGGAATCCAGGTCTTTGTGGTTTCAGAGCAGCCACTGAGTTTTGTCAAAGAAGTTTTGCGTGATACAACACAGAGTCCAATCACTACACAAGTGCAAAACGCTACAGGACCCAAATGGGAAGGAAATGAGAGGTGGTGGAAGTTGCACAATACCTTTACTGTCAGCAGAGTAACATGACAATTCTCTGATATTCTCCAAAAGACATCCTACTGCCTGAGAACAGGCTTCCTAACTCCAGGGGATGAGAAACCTGAGTCATGGTGAGGGGAGCATAAACCGTGACCAGCACAAATGACATCCAACTCCCACCCATGCACTTTTCCTCTCTGGAAGTGTTTACATCCTCTGTTGAATCCAGATTTTTTTTTCCCATCTGAGTAATTCCTCTTCCGAACAATGACAGCACTGTTCCTGCAGGACTCCTGAGGGCTTCAAAGACCGAGATTTGAAAAGATCCCATGAGAGGGAAACAGACTCCTAATCTGTTCTGCATTGCTCCCGCTTGACTCTCTGTGACTCTGCATGCCAACAGATGGATCAGGCTACACAGGTAAGCACTCCTTCATCATTTTTCCCAGATAAACAGTTTAATCTTGCAGTTTCCATGCCAAGATGGAAACACTTATTCCAGAGTCCCTGGGTGAAGATCCCATTAAAGGAAAGACGTCTCTTCTCATTTACTGCCCAGCTTATGCCCCAAAACAGCACAGGAGTCTACTGTGAGTAAGAGCACAGCCCCAGTGAGATAATCAGCCATGCTACAGCAGAACATGCTGCTGGAGAGATGCCACCACAAATGGTTTTCAAGGAAAATGCTAAAGCAGTCTGCCCAAAAGGAAGGGCTGTATCTTTGGAAGCGGTGCCAAACTACCACAAAGCACAGCATTCTCCACTCAGGAAAGGCTGAAAGTCGTAACAACCAAGAAACACATCAGCATCAGTCCCAGACAAGGCTCAGAGATGCCGTGAGACGGCCAGATCCTGGGATTCCAGTTAATAAGACGACGCTTTCATCTCTTCCTGTTGCTCAGCGTGGTTCAATAGCTGGCCCACAGGCCACACCAGGACTACAGAAAGAGAACAAGACAAACGCGCCGCTTGCCCTGGCAGAGGACAGGATGTGGCCACTTGCCAGAAGCCCCTTCCTGTGCCTGCACACTGCCTGGCACACAGCCACACACCAGAGCAAGAGAACAGGGACGGCAGATTAATCTCTCCTTAGACAGGTATGTCTAAGGCACCAACTTGAACATGATGCTTTACAGCAGATTTTCTACATGGGAGTGGAAGAAATGTCCTTTAGCAAATAAGGAGAGTGCCCAAAAGCACATTCACAGTGATGGACAGGGGGTTCCATGCCTATTTCCAAAAGAAAAGATGTGCTTTGGTGCTCTGACGGTACCTTGGAATACTGACCTCAACTCCTTCTAATTTCACTCTGTTGGGAGGGACCCTATATATTTCAGCAAATCAGAAGCATTACCATAGCCCTTTAAGAGATGTTAAAAAGCAGAAAGCCGTAACTCCTTGCTTAGTCACAGATTTTTGGAAGAAACAGCAAGTTCTCAACCATTCAGGATCCTTACCCTGGGATTAAGAGAAGATTTGGTCCTGTGAGGGATTTTCTTAGCTCATAAGTCAATCGCTAACTAAAGAGAAAATACTAAAGGGAAAAATAGATGGAAAAATAATGGATGTCTCTTAAAACCTACAGTGTCTGAGGTGAAGTCATCTCTGAAGGATATTTCAGTCTTTCCCACAAAAGTGCGTGGATTTCTGAACCACCTGCTTGTTCACTGCTGCCAAAGAGACAAATGCAGTTTCATCTCCTTCAGAATATGACTGAGAGGGTGGAGACCAAGCTAACATCATAGAAACATTTGGTCATTTATTCATCTGGCTCTTCAGGAAAGTATATTTTGATCCCTCAGATTACTTGCTCATCACTAAGAAGAAAATGTCTCTTCTATGCGGAAAGTCGGCATACATGTTCAGAGATGAGTAAGCCCTTTACAAAATAGAGCAATAAACAAACTATAAAAAGAACAAAAACACTAAGAATAAATTCAAACTTTGCTGAGTCTGTTACTTGCAATAATTTGGTTTACCAAAGTCTTTCAGTGTAAGCCACCTTTGCTCCATTTTGAAACTGGGACCAGTGCACTAATCTGCGCTGGATCTGGCAAGCCTGGAAATCATCACCTTGCGACTTCGAGCAAGATCCTGCTGCAAAATCATCAGTAAAACAAACACCTCGTAACATGACTCCCAACACAATACTGCAGAACACTGACCCTGCATTTCAGGTAGCACACTTACAGGCAGCAAAGGTCAACAACCACAGCTAAAAGTTTGGTTTGTTAGAGAGTGTCCTGTGGTGCACAGAGTACAGGCACATGGTTCTGAGGTCCAGTCCAGGGACTCGTCTGAATTAAATACCCACTGCATGCTTGTCTGTGATGTCAGGAGATGTGACTTTGTGATCAGGATGGTTCCTTTCAGTCTTCATTTATTTTGATGCAACCAGATCACATTCTCATCATATGTATTCTTGTTCCTTCTGTTCATGTAGCTGCAATCCCTGCTGCATATTCATTGATCCAGATCATAGCTGCAGGCTCAACTAAATATTCTCATTTGCTTTCTTCCTTCTTAGCAGCTGTTGACTATTTTCTATTTTATATTGCCATCCTTCTTGGTGGTACAGAGAAACAAGTCTTAAGTTAGCTCCTCTGCAGACGTTTGCCACAAAATGCCACGTTTTATACTCCAGGAGCAACCACAAAGACTCTGTTCATGAACTACAACCACTATTACAAAAAGAAACACTTCTTTCTCCCTGTTTTGCAAGTTACCTTTCTTGCACACAGTGGACACACAGATAGGTAAAAGGGGAAATTTTGTACTCATAAAGCTAATCTTGAGAGCTCAGGAGGGATGAGACACTTGTTAGCGTGCCATCAGACAACTAATATGCACAAATTTCATGAGCCTATTAACATTTCCACCTTGCAAAAAAAAGAAGTTTCTCTTCATTAACCTTCAAGCACCTGGAAAGAGTTGTTCAAAGTAGAAAACAACCTAACCTACCAAAGCACACAGCTGGAAAATTTCAAATGACACTGCTTCCACCCTGAATGTTACATCAGGGCCAAAGAAGATAATAACATTGCAGAAAACCAGCATCCTCTAGGATCCAAGGAATCAGCTCTCTACCTCAGTGCGAGGGCAGCAGACAGCTGCCAATAATCCATCCAAAGTGTCAGAAGCACTCTGTGTGTTAGTCCCTTAGTGCTGCATCTATTGAGGCTCACAGTTTGCAGGCAATTTTTTTCTCCTGTTTCTGATGTCCTGCTTTGCTTGCTGCACTAACAGCTACAATGCATTCATCTGAAGCTTCCAAATTGCCCTTCCTTTACTGTAAAAGGAACGATGTGGGCTTTGCAGATAAGCTAAAGACAGTGTGGCTACCACCTTGAAACTGAAAGACAGCAAGTCATTTACAGAACAACATGATTTCTGTGCATGAACATTTGGCAGTTTGTGTCACTGAAACATCAGCTGAGATCTCAAAGAAGTTGGCAAATGCCTGCTCTGGCCTAAATGACATGTTCTGCACTTTGCTCCTCACCTTACAGTCACAAGGGCTCCAGTTCCTTCCACCACTTCACAGAGCTCAAGAAAAACTTCCAGTCATTGGCTCTGTACTTGACATTCTCCTAACAAAAAACACAAAATAAGGCAGAACAAACCCAAAGTCCAGAGGCTTTCTTTGGAACTTTCCTCTACTCTAAAAACCTGTACAGGCTTCATGCTCCCCTGGTCTTCTACAGCTAGTGCCATGGAATTAGAATCACCTGAGGCAAGCTGTAAGGTCAGCCTATTTTAGGTTCGATTTTCTATAATGTCTCCTTCCCATATTGATTCTCCATACCAGTAACAATAAAAGGGGAAGGTGCAGAAAGTAATATGTGAAAGGGTATGTGTAGGGCTGTACTTGGTAAAAACAACACCTCTGTGTTACAGAGGTTTTCTTGAAGATCTCAGGATGCTTTACAGAAAAAGATAACATTTGTGAAACCTCCATGAAAGACAAGATATTAACTGCCATATCAAGGTTAATCGAGCAAGACAGCCTCATCAGTAACAGAGATCCTGGTCCCCTGCCACCTAGTCATCTGTGCTATGCTGCTTAGAGCAGTACCAACACAGCTTCGGTTTCCTGTAATTACAGCGTGGTGCTGATGGCCCACTGTATCTAATCCCTGCAGCCCCTTTTATCGTAAGCTTGGTAACAGTGTGCCCACCCCATATCTTCTAAAAACCAAACAGAATCAAAATCACCATGGAAAATACTCCCACTTATCCACACTAAATTAAGCTTTAGACAAAAACACAGAAAAGATTGACCAGTGGAAGTATTTATTAAAGCTGTTTATCAAATGCATCTTCCAAGACAGTATCAGCTTTGTGAAAAACACTTAATTTCCCTTCTTTTACAGAAAAATGAAAGTAACATAGCAGGGAAAGAGCAGCTGAAATTTCATAGAGCACAGAGACTGAGAACCTGTAGTCCTGAATTTCTTCTCTTTGCTTATGAACACGCAGTCTGACTTTAGATATGTTGACCTTATTGGCACTAACACTATGATGCACACAGACAACACTACAGACAATAAGAACGCCAGTCAATGTACATGGAATACAGAAGCCTAAATAAATCAACAGCTAAAGAGTATGTTAGCCTACTAATACCAGTGCTTGTGCCTCTTTTGTCAGGTATATTCAAATAATAATCAGCTGCTTACAGCGCACACTAGCATGCCACTTCACTCTTTAATCATTCACGTTAGTTGCTAAATCTGATAAATACTACATTAGTGGGTTTAATAGCAGACACTGGCATTCAGAAATGCCAGAACAGAACGCAAACGAACTGTAGGTAATGACTGCTCAAGAAGAAAAGAAAAATCCCCTTTGGGATTTCTGCAAAGGCCCCGTCTCCACAGGAGGGTGACCTAACGCAGCAGGCCAGCTGACCTTCTCAGGCACCGGGTGCCTCTGTCAGAGCAATAAGCACTGATCTGCCTGATCAAGGAGCAGGCACGACAGGCTCTGAAGAGTCACCGCTGGCCCTCTTCAGCTCTGAAAACTGCATGACACACGGCTTTGAAGCCAAGAGCACGTGTACAACAAATGTAGGAGAAAAACAGGGGGTGGGCTTGTCAGGATTGCTGAGACTCATGCCCTTTCAAGTTCAGGATCCTGTTTCCAGGTGCAGCTAACTAAAAAACAAAAAAACAAACAAACAAAAAAAAACCCTTGAAAAGGTACAAACCTCTTTGTAATGCACCTGTTTCACTTCCCTTCAGCACAGAATGCCATGATGACACTTGTCACAAGTCTGACAGCAGCTTGATGTCCAATCCAGCCTGCCGTTGCAACCTGGCACATGGGGTGGGGTAGGAAATGGAAGCACTCCTCCCACTCTTTACTCATTTTGTTGCATCCTGTGCTTGTGACATCAAGCTCAAAGTGAGGTCAGGTTATCTGATTTAACTCGCAGCCTCTGCATCTGATCCTACAGTCACCGACCACTAACCCACATGTGAAAACCAAGCAGACACTCAGCATTTTACGCTGAAATCAACAATCTTGTTCTGAAGTAGCAATATTCTGTAAGCAAGATGCAGAAGGTGAACAAGCCAAATAACCAGACCACAGTGGAAGAAGTCACAGAACACTCAGTCATAGAATCATTTAGGCTGGAAGATGCCTTGAGGAAAGACAAGACTTTCACTTCTCCCATCACTACAGATGCTGTAACTTCCCAGACAATTCCAAAGATATTCTGTTTTCTGCCAAGGGGCTTTGGCTGAACTACAGATTTAGAAACAGATGCAACCATTTCTGCAATGTTATCAAAGTGCTAAATGTTAGAAGGAGTTACATAAACAAAGGCAGATTGCAGGCATTAAGACTTGGACAGGTATATCCTTGAGGAAAACCTTTGGCAAATCTTTGTAGTTTCTGTAGCCAAGGATCATAAAAGGATGAGTACCAATTTAAACCAGTTCTCATCAGGAATCTTCACTGTATGCCTGCTATGAGCAAGTTTCCTACATGCATCCTAATAAGTTCCATCCCAATGTGAGATTGCTAAAGCAGAGCTTCACCAAACAGGTATCCAGTGCTCACTGCCACACAAATCTGACACGCCTTGGGTTTTGGATACCTGGAAAAACAAGTTCTCTTATGAAAGATGAGCTATTGGGTCCCTTCCAACACTAGCCACTCTATGATTCTATGATTTTATGATTCTATGATTTTATGATTCTATTCTGAGTGCTTCAAATTAGACTAGAAGAGATTTCCTTCAGTATTATAGGAAATTTCACTTGCTTTTCCTGTAATGTTTTTGATATTTTTTTCCTGCTCTCAACCACCACTCACGCCAAACCAAAAGCTTTTTCCCCCAACTATGTTCTTGCAAAAGGATGTGCTTATAGCATTCAGTGGAAAATCACCATGGTTAAAGCGTGCAGTTGTGTAGTTTAAGATTTAGATCCAGAACCTGGCTGAAGGAGGAGTTCTGGAAGAACTTTATCAGCCACGGATTTGTGAGGCCCAAAAGCAGCAGCACAATCATTTCCTGTTATGGGCCATAACAATTTTCTGGAGAAAATCATCACTTCAAGTCAAACAGCCACCATGGAGCTCCAGCCCTTCTTTCCTTGTTCTTTTCCAAAGCAATGTCAACATGCTTTCACCAATACAACTTCCAGCAATTAGCCTCATGCTTTAATATGAAAAAATGTGCTTTATCTCTAGTTGGAATGTGTATAATTTCACCTTTCAATCACGATTGGGCTTTTGTCTGCTAAATTGTATCCATGACACACCACAGCTTTCCTGTAGAGGTGGACTATAATCCATTCATACCCTAATCTTAGCGGTGATAAGCAAAACAGAGTTCCTGAGGTTAATCAATATTTATACAGCATTAGTCATTTACATTAGGCATTACAGTATATTTATGTAACAGTGGCACTTCAAAGGGGCCAAGCTAGGTCTACTTGGTTAGGTGCTAACACCTGTGCGACAGCCTCAGCGTTTAGCACCAAAGAAGCAGTAATATTTTGCACTGCGTGGTTAATGGGGGGACATTGTGACCACTGGGGAAGGAGGGGTATGATGAGGCCCATCCTGTAGTCTGGATGTGCTAACGCCTACACTTTGTGAAAAGGAGGAAATGCAACCGTGTAACTTGTAGTGGGGGAGGACTGCTTTTGTGTTCTCCCTTGCAAAGAGAAAGAAAAATGAAACGTGGCTGTCCAGTAAGTGAAATAGGAACAGAAAGAACAGAAAGATCTTCCTGGCGAGAAGCTCCTACCCCTGAGTTTGCCTCATCACAGAAGGACCTACCTGAAAGTAGACAGCACATGCTGTCCCTCAGATGGGGCATTCAGTCTGCAGAGGTGTGTGCAGTACTGCTGCTAAAGGTGCAAGGGCTATGGCTGGGGTTCTTCCAGAGGGGCGGGACCAGTGAAGTCTCCCTTCAGAGCTACTCGACACCCAGTAAGGATGGCTGTGCAGGCCAGTTGGTTCACGCCAGGCTGCCAGCTCCTCTCAAAAGACAAGGATCCTCGTGTGGGAGGGGCAACCACTGGTCTGGGAGGAATAACACCCACCAGAAAATAGGGTAAGGGTTTTATATGCTCTGTTAGTTAAAACTTTTATTTCCCACCCCCTTCCTTCAGCTTCAGGGAGAGGAACCATGCCTTCCAGAAGTAACAGCGCAGAAAGCCCAGCGAGACCACAGTCGTGCCAACAAAGGCCAAAAGGCCACCATAAAGAAGAGACAGGTTATACTGGGAAAGGGAACGTGCAAAGAAGGCCGAAGGAGAAGGACGACATATCCCAAGCCAGCACCATCCTAAGGAGCCCTAAGGCTGAGAAAAATAAAAGTTCCTACAAGAAAAGAGAGGACCTCTCTCGTGATGACTTGCTATTTCTTCTTAGTGTCCTTGAGGGTGAATTACAGGTGACTTACTGTTTTATTTTGTATTCCAAGTTAAAATTGTTTGCTGTTTGTTTGTTTTTCCTCTCCTCTGCACTTTACTGCAAACACATGCTGCTTTCCTAAGGAAACACCCTACCTCATTTGCTGGAGGAAGACAAATATAAACTGTGAAGCATACAAAACCACAAATTATCCAGATATTGAGATTTCCAGTGAGAAGGAAGGAGATACTTCTGTGGCAGCCCAGCTACACAGGAGCAGTGACAGCCACTTAAAGATGCTCACAAGCAGAGAGAGAAGCAACTGCCCAAAGCAGCATCGATGGTTGTACCACATGGTTTCAGAGTTTACTGCCTAGACAGCAGCTGGGTAGTTCCATCCTCAACATATGCATGTGTATTTACATGATACTTGCTAATGGCAGTGCTTAGCAGAACACACATGCTACATGATGTACCGATCTTTGGGGGTGCTCACCTGCCCTGTCTAAATTTAGATCAAAATTCAGATGTCACACACTCCTCCAGAACGGTCCTCTTTTTTCCACTCAAAAAAGGAGACACACACAGAACATATATTTATATATTATCCACATTTGCACGCGGGCACTTCAACTTACTAAGTTTAGAACTGGAATAGAATGAAATGAGAAACTGGAAAACAATTAGCCTGATAGGAAAATTTTGGATTGTGTCCGACATTCAAAAGAAACCACTAGAAATGAAAAGAAGTGGGAAGTCATTTTTTATTCCTGATTTTCCACCTCTGGTAATGCCAAGCCAAATCTCTAAAGATCAGGTGACAATCCAGCCATAATTAACTTTCAAAGTAAGATGCCATTACCCTCTAATTCCAGACCATTTAAGGTGCACCAAGATCGCTCTTTTAGCTTTTTTTCTGCTGTGATACAGATTAGAAATAGAAATGGATCTTTTCCTTTTTTTTT
>VXAV01009807.1:0-19278 GCA_013399715.1 Alectura lathami | reverse complement strand
AAAAAAAAAAAAAAAAAAGCATTGGCTACAGAAATCTGTGCAAAAAGCTCTTGTTAGATCATTTTCATTTCTGAGGGTTTTCATTTGCATTTTCTCACCCATCCACTTGCACTGTGAATGGGGTTGCAGTGGTCTCATTAAAAGGTCTTCCACTGTTTAAACCACTATTGCTCAAGACTGTTTGCTGGAACAATGGTGGCT
Source organism: Alectura lathami (assembly GCA_013399715.1). Classification (NCBI taxonomy): domain Eukaryota; kingdom Metazoa; phylum Chordata; class Aves; order Galliformes; family Megapodiidae; genus Alectura; species Alectura lathami. Next base: position 19,077 of record VXAV01009807.1, on the reverse strand, counting down.
TCACAGATTACAACCTCTGTGTGAAGCTTTTGTAATCAATGGATTAATAAATGGCATAAATCTGTAAAAAAAAAATCAAGATCAATCAATCCCACTGAAATTTGTCAGCTGTGAATCTGTAGAGAACGTACTGGAAGGCACGGATGAGAAGAACCTAACTGCAAGCACACACCACCACCCCACTGATGTTTTATGGATTTGTTTTTTCAAAATGTTAAATTACTCTGTCTACAGAACAGCAAAGTTGCCTCTAACATTCACTCCTCTTCCAAAAAAAAACAAAATCACTAAGCACAGAGCAGAATAAATACAATGAAGCAGATAAACTATAGAACCAGAAGGAAAAAAATGTCAAATTTAAGAATGACGGAATGCCTTTGCTTTAACGTCCACAAGAAAAAGAAAGCAATCACTCCAGGGGAACCAAGCCATGAACAAGTTTCCACGCAGACTGGATATACCCAGCTAAGTCATGAAGTCAAGGGAAAAGGGATTTTCTGATGGTAACACTGATAGATGCTTACAGAAGAGACAGCAGGAGCTGCCACAATGTAGGGAACGAAGGGTAATGAATGCAAGCAGCAAAGACTCCTTATGCAATTTCACACATTGTGTTGAAAAAGGAAGACTAGTAAGTGAAGATTAAATTGAGGCAGGAACAACAATGGCACAGCAGTGACGTGGCAAGGAAGTTGGGGCTGGAGCGCATCGAAGCAGGCAGCACAGCAGTGACTGTCACACCCCAAACGTCCCCAGGGATGGCGGCAACCTCAGGGTCCCCTCTTGATCCTTTGGTGCTGTTCCCAGGGGTGGGTCTCACTTCCCTAACACCAACCCTGACTGAAATCCGCCCTCACACCGCATCACTGCGCTGTCAGGTCCATCCTGTTACTCAGCACCAAGTGTCCTTGTTGCAAAATCCCACCCAAACACGCTGCTCAAAGACAAGGGTATGCTACAGATAGGTTTGGGATGAGCACACCTGGAAACAGGGAGCTGTGGCCCCAAGGCAGACCTCACCCCAGGTCTGGCCAGCTGTGCTGCTGGATGAGCCACTTTGCCCCAGCAAAAATGCTGTCTGTGGCCTACAGATGACGAAATTATGCATAAAGAGGAATTTCTAACAATGTTCAACTTGTGGGGTTTTTTTGGCTTGCTTTGGGATTCATTTCAGTGGGGAGCAAACCCACCACGGCTCCTGCTGAGAGGCAGGGCTGGATCCTGGCAGTTCCCGTTTCCCTGAAGGGCCAGCAGTACCATGCGGAGCTCTCTGAGCTGTGAGATTGTCTCTTCGGACGCATGTTTCTGCAGTGACAGCATCAGGAGGAACAGAAGTCAGGCATCAGCGACTGCAGGAGGCTCCGTCAGAGGATTTGGTTGTTCTTCTAACACCACAGTGCAGCTGCGAGGACCCCAGACATTTAAGCCATGTACATACAAGCGCTGGCTGTTTTCTGAAATCCTCGGAAGCCTTGTTAAACACTCCCCTCGAGCGTTCCCAGCAGTGACGCCGTGCAGAGGGCAGCAGGGCTGGCAGCTGGTGGCCAGCAGCGACCTGGCCTGAGCCGCGGTCCCGCAGGACCCGGCGCGGAGCCGCCTCCTGGGGAGCTCCGTGCACGGAGCAGAAGGGGACAGCCACTGCCTTGCATTTCAGCGCACTTCTGCTCTCCATCGCTTGCCTCTAAACACATGAGAGTCAAAAATAGGACAAAGCACTACTTCAGAGATGCAGAAACAATCACCATAAACACGCTTTTAAGGTAACCTACTCTAGAGAACCTAGCAGAGGGTTGGACTAGGTGCTCTCCAGAGGTCCCTTCCAACCCCTGTGGTTCTGGGATTCTGAGATAAAAGACACTAATGTAAGCAGGAAGATGCCTCAGGCTGCCAAAACTATTGAGAAGTCTTCAGAAAAAAGTCCATCCTTTAACCCTTTCATTGCGACACTGAATTCTGGAGCACCAATACGTGACCCAGAGCTCTGCTCCAGACACCAAGGTATCAGCAGTATATAAACTCCTATCAGTCATGGCAAGAATGCAACTATTTCCACTTATAAAGCAAAAAATATGGAGGGGTTATATTTGTTTTGAGTAAATGATGGGCTGACTTAAGTACAACACCTGAGTTATTGTCTCTGAAATCCAAAGAATAACCAAAAGAATCACCAGTGTCCCTTCACAGCTCCACATGAAAAACTCTTCTTATCTATTACTCTCCGTGGCAGTCAGCAGTGCTGGCAGAGCAAGGAGGAGCATAAAGTCTAGTCAGGAAGGTCACTAAGTCTAGCAGCCAAATTCCTAATGACTTCATTAAAAAAAAAATAGGATTTTACCCACAGAACGGGGAAGGAAAAAAACACAAGCTAGGAAGAAATAAGGAAGACATCACAAAAGGTTACTCAGTAGGGCAGAACACAGCCGTACTTTCTTTTACATGCTAAGAACAAGATAGAACAAGCGTTTCTCATGGGAAAATCCTGAGCCATGTGTACAGCCACGGACATCGAGTCCCTGTGCCAATGCCCTGGCATGCTGGAGAGCATCCCTCCCAAAGGTCCCATCAGAACAGGACATTTTTTTTCTTCACAGCTGCTACGTGCTTTTCAGGTAACCCCCACAATCAAACGGGTAACCACACAGAAGGGAGCGGAGAGGATGTGGAAAGAAATTCAAACTCACTGCACTGTACAAGTTACTCGGGTCCCGTGCCACAGCCAAACTTCACCCAGCATAAGTCAGAACCAGACAGTGCCGGGCAGGTGCAGTTATGTGACACTGCGAATGACCTTACACCGCTCACGATGCAGCCCAGCAGCCAGCCCAAGAGCAACTTCAGCAGTCCTTCAAACTCCTAAGATATCAGACGATGAAAAAAGTGGCAAAAACACAACACGGAGCGGTCACAGGTGAGGAGTTCTAGTTAAAAAAAAAAACAATCAGTACAGTGTGGGGCTGAAAAGAGCAGCTTCCAGGTTGGGACCAAATCATCCTCCCTCCATGCAAGCTGTGCTGCCAGCTGAGAAACGCTCAGCTCCATACCTGCCGCCATCAAAGACTTCAACAGCTCGGTAAAATCTTACGCACTGAAGGGGAAGCTTTTGGTAAGAGAGTGCTCGCCTCTGACTTCTGGCCAACCTGGAGAACGTGTTTGCGTGTCACGACAGCCGCGCTGCATGGCAGTATGTTTCAGGGACAGACCACGTCATTCAGAACACGCTACTGACGTGAAGCCTGGGCAGCACCGACCCCTGCCGCAGGGCGACCTGTTGGACTAGGCCGAGATGTCCGCACCAGCTGTGCCAGGGTCTCTGCAGCGCAGCGAGCTGCTGCCTGAAGCTGGAAATCTGAGAAATCCAGGGAGTATTGCCTGTCCTCTGCAAAAACCCGTGGCACTGGCTACCACACATGGTGCACTCGCAGAATTACTCTATTCCTATGCTAAACGCACGAGCAGTCGCTCAGCAGCGCTCCTTCAGAGCATCTCAGCGGTGCAGAGGGACAGCGATGCGTTTGCACATTATCTCGCACATAATCCTGCCCTGCAGCGCGGGCCTGGTGAGCAGATCCCCGCTAAGCCCTCGGCAAACCCGCGCAGCAGCCTCACCCTGCTCCGCTCCTTGTGCCGGGGGCACAACTGGCAGCATGAGAGAAAACCACCTCTCGGGTGCCCACTGCAGCATAGTTAATGCTGCCCCACAAAGCGAGCCTCCTGCTGCCGGGCTGCCCGGGGAGAAGCGTGGCTCAGCGGGCACGCTGCGCAGGCACCCTGGCACACAGCACCGGGGCAGCGCTCCCAGCCCGTTCTGCCCCCCCGGTTCTGCCCTGGTCTCGTCGGGAGGCAAGTGCCAGGCACAGGCACACCAAACCTGGCCAGTGCTGGCACACCAAGCTGTGCTGACTCGGCCCTGCACTGCGGGCAGAGAAGAGGAACTGGCACAAGGTGGGACACTGGAGATCACGTCCCCTGAAGGATGAGGGCTGTGCAAGGTCTCAGTCCGAACGCTCACAGAGCCTCGTGAGCTAGGTCACCTGCAGAGCCCAGCGCTCCTCGATAACATCATCGGAGCTCTAAAGAAGCGGCACCGCCCGCGCAGTGGCTAGAAGGAGCCTCGCACTGAAGAGCTCTGTTAAGTCTGGGTGAACTGCACATCCAATTTTTCATATCTCAGACAGCTTCCATGAGTTTAGTGATAAAACTAACAACTTCGGGACCATGTGCAATAACTACAGCTTTATAAAAACCAGGAGAGGACAGGATTAACATGATACTATGCAATGGATACAGATTTCCACCTGGAAATTTTTATATCTGGAGCAAGCCAAGAGCCAAACAGCACAGGGCCCTGTGCCCTCTGGAAGCACAAAGTGAGTAAAAATTAAAGTTTAGATATAAAAGATAAAGAGTGCCTGCCTAATGCAGATCCCCTGCACACATTGGAAAGAGCAGCTTTAAATAAAGAACAGCCTGAAAACACAGAACCAGAAGATCCCAGAAACACCTCTGTAAGGGGAACACCACCTGGAGCAGGCGTGGAAGGGCTCCTGCTGCAATGCCAGAAAGCGAAAGCTCACTGTGATGATGCAGGAGCAGCGCCAAGCGCCAGCAGTCACTGCACGCAGCAGTCAGCAACGCCTCGCCCCCAGAGACCCCCTTGAGCAGGCCTTTGTGCTGCTCCTCCTCAGATGCTCAGGAGCAGCAGGCAGAGGCCAGGGTCAGATTTAGCAGCACTGTCCTGCTGCAGACACTGCTCTCAGTCCCTCTGATTTATCTTTGCCTACAAAAAAAAAAAAAAAAATCTGAGGCCCTGCTGATCTGCAGAGCCCATTAAGGAGCACAAGAGCATTGCTCCCAGGCTGCCTAAGCAGAGCCAGGCAGCAGCAGAGCCTGAGCTGGGCACTCTGTGCTGCCTGCGGAGCCAGCAGCATCAGGGCAGAGATGCAGGCTGGTCTGGAGCCGCTTTCCTGCTGCTCAGGTCAGCCTCCACGCTGCCAGGAGTCACCAAGACCCCAGAGACAGCTGGTGGCCTGGGGCTGAGGGGCAGCTCCGGCACCGCCTGGCACCGGCCAGGACACCAGCACGTGGTGCAGCCAGCACTGAGTTACCCCCTTCATGGTGGTACCAGAGCACAGGGCTGTCCCCTCCAGGGCTTTCTACTTGTTCACTTTCAGCTCCCTCCTTACAGGCTATATAAACAATTTTTCACTGCAATCATGCAATTGCCAAAAGAATCAATTTTCAGTTGTACTTTTCACCCAGCGTATCTTAACTGCTAAAGAAAACAGGCTCTTACAGCTTGTTTTATTCATACCATCTACTAATTTGCTGTTAATCACTAGCCTCCTGCTGAGTCACATCTTTGGATCACAGCTATTATTTTAGCAGGGCGATTCGATCATTTCTGCTTCAGAGTGAACTTCCCAGGGCACTCAGCAGTTGTTTCCACACTGCTCTGCCCACCTGCATGACTGGCTGGTTGCAGGTGGGAGCAGCATGCAGCAGCACCTCAGGAGCAGGGCAGAGCATGGCGTTACCAGATCCTCCTGTGGAGCTTACACCGGTGTGTGGCAGGGAAAGCAGCTCCGGTCTCACCCAGCCATGCTGTGCTCTGGAGAGATGCTGATGTTCTGAGACGAGGCCACTCTCCAGGCCTGGTGCCACCCCCAGCCCGTGCAGCGGCCAACACCTCTCAGTCCTCATTAGAGCCTGCGGGCCCCAGGAGCTCTCACAGTTATGGGGAAATCCAGGTGAACACTTCTTTTGAATTCACCCCATTTTCCAGGGTCCACACACATATCTGAAGAGCTTCCAAAGGAAAACAACTGCATTCCCTTCCCTACAACACCTCCCAGCATCAGCCGATCTCTTGGTGGCTGGCCAGAGCGGGCAGACCATGGACCTGATGGTTCCTTCCTTTACGGCCCTCCCAGGAACACCGATCAAGAGAGTTTTAAGACAAGCAGAGAAAAATATCACTGCCAGGAACAGGGAAATTCATTTATGCTCAGAGCACCATGGGCCAGGATTTATACACAGGAGGAGCAGTCTCTCCTTGTTAGGGTTGAATAATCAGAAATCAGAGCAGGCAGAAAGAAAATAGGCTGCAAAAGTGTCAGACTGCTCAGACAAGGGAGGTGCAATTCTGGCAAAGCATGAAGATTAGCAATGGAAATAGAAATAAGAAGTTAATTGCTTCTTCCAGCCTCACACCGCGTGCTCTGGGGTGGGGTGGGGAGCCCATAGGCTTTGAAGGACAGAAGCCAGACCCCGTGTCAGCTCTGCTCCTTGGATTACACGAATCTTCTCAATCCGCTGTGTCACAGATGCGGGGCTACCTGTGACAATGCACTGAGCTGTTTCACCAACGTGCAGGTGCTGTGGGTACCCTTCCCCAGTGCTCAAACTCCAGCGCTGCTCCTGGCAGCTGGGCAGCTGCAACATCATCACTGATGTAACTCAGCCCGACCGAGCCTCTCATCCCTTCCTTCCTGGTGCTTTACAGACAAAGCCGTGAGATTAACAGGCTTTTTTCCAGCTAAAAGCACTAAAACCACTAAGCCAGGGAATGAGCCTTCCTCACAGCAAAGCGGCACAAGAGCCAAGTGAAGGGCAATCACCCCTGTATGCAGCGTCCTCCGGACAGCGCCTCTGCTCGCAAGCACTGCTGTACTCCACGTTTCTTCCAGCTTAGAAAAAAATCCTCCATCAACAGCTGAAACCAACGGGGCACGCGCGTGCTTGCAGTGCCACGGGCAGCAGAGCAGCGTGTCGTGCTGCAGGGACAAGGGCAGCACAGCACAGCAGAGCGCGCGGGCTGGACCCCTCGTTTAAAGGCTGTCCAAGAGAAAAACCAGAAACAGCAGAGTGCTGGCCAGTGGCACTTAAACATCTGGCTCCGACATCTGTCTGGAAAGGGCACAGTTCATTTCGGGGTGATTTCCTTTTCCTAAGGCAAGTTTGCTGGGACTTTCTCTCCCCAGACTGCACACTCCCTAAGATTTGTCTAAGCTGGTCTGGCCCCTCTTCATTTTTGTTGAAGAGGTGAAAAATGCAAACAGGTGCTTTCTTCTCACTGTGACAGCAAGACAGCCAGGCACCACGAAGCCAGGGGAGGATTTTAACAAGGGAAATACCCGCTGCAGGTGCGGACCAAGCCGCCCCTTTGCCTGAAGGCAATCTGTAGGAGATTGCAGAGGAGAAGCATGCCGGTGCCTTTCCTCTCAGTGCAAGAGAAGGCAGATGGAAACTTAGAGAAGCCGAAGCAAAGACAGCTGGATTTGCCTCGTTCACTTCCATGCATCCTTCAAAGAGGATGCCACGAGCTCTGACTGCTGGAAGGTTCCTCCACAAACCCAGCCCAGAGCAGATCTGCCACCCCAACACAACGCTGAAGAGATGATGCCAGTGGGTTTTAGAGCTCAGCACGGTGCGGAGGCACTGTGTGCTCCTGCTGCTAACTCCCAGCAGGGAGCAGCTTTCCCCTGCGCCTCCCAGGAGCCCAGCTTCGAGGAGCACCCCGGTGCCAGCCCTGCAGGCTCCGGTGCAGGTCAGCTCCGCATCCCGTTGGCCACAGAGGAACGCAGCTGTCACAGCCTCGCTGCTCAGGGGGCTGTGGGGTGCCCCGGAGCAGCGGTGCAGGTCCCCTGGCACCTCCACCTCCCAGAAAGCTCTCCTAAGCCTCTTAATCACCTGTTCACATCCAACCTGCCACACCTCCCTGCTCTCATTTTTGGCAAGCGTTCATTTTCTAAATGCCAGCTTTTCCCAGCAATCACCTCCTCCTGTTTTTGCCCTGAGCCCTGTAGGATTTCCTTGTTCGGCTTAGTTTCCTTGCAGAGCTTGGGCACAGTTTAGCCAGGCTCCTGATGGGAACTTGGAAAGCAGCACTCGCAGGCTCCTTGCTTTGCAGTTGCTCTTAATGGAGAAAAAAAAAACAACACAATTGCTCGTGCTTTCTTCAGATACCCTCTGTCAGTTTGCTCACCTGTACCTGCACACATTGGCCTCAGTCTCCTCCCGCCTGCCGCACCTTCCCGTACCATGACTGCCACTGTCCTGCGTGCTGAGTGCAGCGGGCTTTATGCCCCTGCACTGTCCATGTCCCCGACACCACCTGCTGGAAGATCAGCTCAGGCAGCACCATTTAGCGCTTTGGCAGTTTTTATCTTTACATCTTGTTCTGCTGAGACATTCACTGAGCTGTCGGAAGAACCGAGCTCTCCCAGAAAAGCCCCCCTCACCCATTTCTGCATCTCCCCAGCCTCGCCTGAGGCATTTGGGCAGCATCCCTGTCTCACGTAGGAGTTGCAAGTATTTCTGCAGCACTACATTTATTTTATCAGTCTGAGACATCACCTGCAGGAGCTCTGTAGTTCTTTTCCCAAGACGTTTTTTTTCACACCTCACAGCATCCTTCACATACAACACCAATTCCTCCTCCTTTTACACTTGCAGCCTGGCAATACATCCACCTCCCTGAAGAGCAGATAAAGCAGTTGCTTTTGCTTGTCCCTCAGACATGAAAAAAATTGTTCCTGGCATGCTGACTGACAAAATAGTCTGAACTGGGAGATGTGATTTTTTTAGAACACTTTCTTAGACAGCATTTAAGCCTTAGTAAGCCCCAACGTTAATTTCAAGAAAGACATTTTTCATTAGACAACATCAACAGCAGTAACTAGAACGTACAAGCAGCTGGGGCAGACAGCCCTGCCGAGCCAACGCACCGACTGCCTTGCTCTGCACCACTTTTAACCCCATTAAAAAGCACATCAATATCAGCACAGTGAAGATTATGCAATTTTAAAGAGAAAAACACCCTGCAAATAAGACACTCCCTACTCCAAATGAGAGCCTCTCTCTGGAGGGAGAATAAGCATTCAGCGCCTTTCCACCTGCCATTGATCGCCTTTGGAAGGAGGCAAACAAGTCAATAGCAAGAAGGATGGCAGGAACCAGGGGCATCAGATTAAGAAAAAGGTATAATGAAAGAACAGCAGCAGAAATTATCTTTATAAAGTGGAAGTTAAAATCCATGATTTATGTACTTACAGGGTGAAATTATTCACTGCCAGGAAGTGCAGTGCTCATGTGCAGATCAACGTACATCAGCAGTCCCGCAGAAGTTCAGTTGACTGCATGGCTTTTCACACAGCACATGTGATTGCTTAAATGGGATAAGGACAGAAATACTGCTCAGTTCACACATGATTTCAGCCAGTTTAAATGAGAGTGAACATGAACCCAAGACAAACTCATCAAAAAGCCCTGACAGCAAACAGGCAGACACAGCCTGCACAGCCCTGAGAAGGGCACCAGCAACATTCCTCCCTTCATACTACCTATTTCTGCAGGAGCAAAACGAAAAACTTATCCCCACTGTCGCAATAAGGGAATTGACCAACATAAAGCGCAGTTATGCACATGACCTGTGATCCCCAATGTCACTTAAGGAAGCAGCCACGTGGGTTGCCTGTCCCCCTGCGCACCAGCTGCAGGTCCTGGCTCAGACAGCAGGCTGTGCTGGGAGCAGAGCGGGGGCTGCAGCGCTGAGCACCGCGCAGGGCACGGCTCAGCCCCAGCCCCAGGAAAGCCTCAGCTGGCGGCTGCCTGCTCAGAGCCAGCAGGCAGCACAGGCGGCACCAGACCAGCTGGGCAGCTCTGAGGCTACGGGCAGTGATTTAAACCCGCGCAGCACTGTGCGAAGTGGCAACCACCCCTCCCTCAAACAGCTGCTGCCGCAAGCTGCCTGCTCTGCTGCAAGCAGCAGTCCTAAACGAGGAGCTGGCCGTGCCTGTGCTCAGGCTCTGCCCCAAGAAGAAAGCATACAGGCTTCACTCCTAGCAGCTTCTCAGATTCCCACACGTGCTCACAACTCCTGCTCCAGCCTAGTTCTCAAAACCACAGTAAAGCAAACAAACTGGCCATGGTTCTACCGAAGTGCAAGGTTCCACTAAAAGAGGGGAGGAACAGAAATCCACCCACCTCTGAAGCACCCCTCTGCACCCAGCTGCTGACTCAGCCCACGGCCAGGAGCCACCAGCGCTCCCCAGCAGCACCCAGCCTGCCAGGAGGGCAGGGGGCCCCTGGGCTGCTGCCTGGAAGGCCCTCAGCCCCCCGCAGGTGGTGACCATCGGGCTGCACCAAGGGTGGGCTGCTCCCACCGCACTGCCCTGACCACAGCACCGCGGTCTAACCCGGGCTTCACTCTCAGCAAAGCACCGTGTTTAGCACAGTAAGGCTGCACATCCCATCCTGGGTGTGCCGGGACCTGGTGCTGCCCCTCATCGATGCCTCGCGATCGTTGCGTGGCCGAGTTGCTGCTTTCCAGCAGCGTGGGTTGCTTATGTCAAACAAACTTCTGAGGCCTCAAGTTTTCTACCTTGTACAATTATGAAAAGCAAATACTTCGACAAATTGAAGACGACCCCGAGGAGCTGTGGGAACGGGAGGGCAGGTGTTGGGGGATCAGAAGATTATCTTGCTGGTTGGTTTTGGTGGTGACAGTGGCTGACCCCGTCGCTGAAATCACCCCTGCCCCACGCACCCCGAGACCCAGAGCACCTTTAGGAAGCGTCTGCAGCCTGTGCACAAGCCCTCTGCTAAATGTGGGGCTCTTCAGCAAATTGTTTTTAAAACAGAATTAGAAAGATTAATTTAGGAACAAAGGGACATGTTTTAATTGCTGTTAGATACTTCAAGGCGTGTTTCATGGGACTATTAATAAAGGGCCCCAAGGGAATGAAGAAACCAACACATCACATTCCAGACAAGAATTAATGACCCCATAAAACACTCCCCAGTGCACCCTAAAGCTAAACTGAGAATATTTATAAATTAAAAATTAACATTTCCAAGCCTCCTACTGGCAGCAGTTGTACTGCTGGAGAGGACAGCAGTGACAGCTTTAAATCAACAGAACAAAACAAATCCCAACAAGACAACGGCCCAGCCACAGCACTCCCAAGATTCTTTCTTTTTTATCAGTTCCAGCTCCCGATAAAGGACAGATGTAAGTTGGTATTACCATGCTAGGAGCAAGCTTGTTATTTCTGAACCCGCTCGCAGGACCCAGTGTAATAGATTGCTGATGTTGATGTGATGTTGACAATCCTTTGACCTTGCAAAATTTCACAAAGAAAAATGCACAGGCCATGGAGTGAGCTGCAATTTTTTTTAATGACAGGCCGGTGGAGATTGAAGGAGCAGCTCCCAACCATGCATCAATCACTATTGTTCATTGCCTTCGAAACTGAGAAAAAGTGTTTGATAAATGACAGTATTTTTAAATTTACCCAATCAAAATGTGTTTGGGCCCAAAATGCTAATGTTGAAATCTCGCATTTGCACGCATTGTTTTGACAAGGAAAACCACATGTTTTGCAGAATTTGCTTCACCGGAATGAGATTCATTGAAGTTCATAGAATGAAAACTCAGGAGTCAAGGCTCGCTCCTAACAAAGGCTGGCGAGAGAGCAATTCTGTCTCACAAAGCACGTTGAGGTGGTAAGCATCAGCCATGCTGATCTGCATCGCGGGCGGTCTGGGGCTGAGAGGCAGCAGTGACCTGTCGTGGTACTTCTGCCCCTCCAGAGGAGTTGCTCTTTCCTTTGAGTCCTCATTTCTCATGCAAAGTCGAACATTTTTTCAGAGCGTTCCTGCATTTTGCCCTGGCACTGAGCAGGCTGCACCCTTCATCCACAGCCCGGGTGCTACCCAGAGCTGCAGGCTCCTCCAGAACGTGCTCCTTCCCCCTCTGATCGCAGACCAAGAAGAAAAAACTGTTCTGTAGTCTAATAAGGGAACAGAGGTAACAGTTAGGACAACACGTGCAAGGCATTTCACTTCAAAAGTAGAACTATATTTGACCCAGCCTGCGCAGCCTGAGGACAGCCGTCAGCTGCTTCAGGATCTGACTAATGCAGTGCATCAAGGAAAACAAAGGAAAAGCTTTCTTTTCAGACATGGCTTTTCTCACTTTTCCAGGGCCCTCCCTGTTCCCAAACCTTTCATTCCTGCCTTGTTGTACAGATTCTCGCTGAGACGAAAGCCGCACTTTTCAGTCCCCTCCGCAGCCACAGAGCCACATGAACAAGGCCTGCAGCCACATCGTGGCACCCAGCCCAGGAGAGCTTGCTGCGGACCGGCTGCACAGCATGCAGACCCCACCCGGCTCCCCCTTCCCTGCACCCCAAAATGACCCCCTAGTTCTGTGACTCACTGCAGCATGAGCGGGAAAAGCCCCTTCGGCTCCCCTCCGAGCTGACGTGACTGCAGATGCAAATTATTGCCTGTTTATACTGCAACAGCATCTGCAAAACCCCTTTTTGGTGCAGATTGTATGTCGAGCACGGAGCCTGGACTGCAGCTATCCAAACCCCATCGAGAGCACTGCTGCAGCCAGCAAACGATCCTGCAAAGCTCCCACTTCCCAGCCAGCTCTGGCAGCGGGGACGGGCTAGGACGCTCCCCGAGCTGCGGGAGGTGCTGCTCACAGCTTTCTCTTCCTGGGAAGGCCACGCTGTGCCCAAGATCCGTGGGCATGGCACCGGGCAGCTCCACGACTGCTTCACCGCCAGCACCCACTGGGTTTGCTTCTGTGGCTAGAGTAAGGGACGAAGGCCAGGAAAACAGAAAAAAATTGTTCTCCAGTCACAACTCTACTTGTTCTACTTTAAAAATTATGTTAGCGATCAGAAGAATAAGCGTAAAGCTGAAGAGTGCCAGCTTCCCTTGAACACCTCACAAGGGATTGCAGACTCCCCCTGCCAGCAGCAGCAGCGCTTCCCGAGCCTGTGCCGAGGAGAAGCAGCTTTGTGCCGGGAGCCCCAGGCCGGGCCTCGGCGGGCAGGCGATGGCCCAGCGAAGCCGATCGTGGTGTGAAGCTGGACGGAGAGCCGGCGGGCCGAGCCCACTGACAGGGCAGGACAGACTGCCGTGGGACTCAGTGGATACAGGGGCTCCACGTGGTGATCACCAGCAACGTGCAAGGCAGAAGTATGTCCGGGAAGGTGAGCTTTAACGTGCTTTCGTAACAGGAATGGTTGTTCCTGCTGGATCTCCAAAGAAAACCTTGCATTGCCCAGAACCAAAATCCCGTGAAGTTACACAGCAAAGGGCTCCGAGCTTTTGTCTCTGACTCTGCTGCAGCAGCTGACGCTCAGGCACTCAGGTTGGGCGTGACAAATTCAGCCTCGAATTTGCTGGGGATCTTCAGCTTCCCCAGAGCTCGCAGGTGGAGCTGCAGGCGAGCTGCCAGGCTCAGCCCCCCCTCGCACGGCTTTCCTTAAACATGAACCTGGAAAAACACAATGGGCCGTAGGATACAAAACTATTTATAACCACATTCAGTGTCTGAGCCTTCGCCTGAATCCAAGGATGTGAATTTTCCTCCTCAAGGGCTTCTGAAGGAAACTGGACTCTCTTAGAACAGGAAGCGCAGGATAAAAACTTGAAAAGCCACTTTCCCATGAAATTGCCTTAACTGTCCACGTCTGCTGAGCTTCTGAATCGCTTAAAACTCTATGCCAGTAGAATATTCACACTCCTGGCTCTGGCACTGCTGCACAATTTGGCACGGTTGCAGCTCGCTAGATGACGTCCTGGGGAAGAGGCTGCAGCAAGCAGCTGGGTGGGTCACGAAATCTCCGCACCGCACGCGCCGGTCACTAGGCCTAACACCGCACAGCACACGGGTGAGTTACGGCCGTGGTGCAGGAATGGATTTCCGTGTTTCAGTGACTTCTCCATGCTGCTCTTTGGTACTGCTCCACTATAAATTTTGCTCAAAGGACTTGCACATTTGCCAAGGTACATATTTTCTAATATCACCTACTCGCTGCTAAATTATTTGCAGCAGCTAGGAAACATCTACTGTACCATATGTTGTTGGGATAAAAACAAACACACACACACAGACAACTAGAAAACAAATGTTATGTTAAGAAATAACGTTTAACTCTAAGGAGAAACTGAGGCTTTCTTTTCCTGTAGCTGCCTCAGGCTTCGCAGCAGCCTCTGCAGGTTTTGGGGCCCTTGGTTCCTCAGCCAGCATTTACCTTCTGCTTGTTCTGTCCCGCAGAGGACACCGTGCACACCCCCAGGGTCAGGTCGAGGATGCACCAGAAGTGTCCACAGCCTGCAAAAGTCATCGGCTAAGTGCAACGCCTCCAGACAGTCTCATCCCTTGCTCAGGGCCCTGAAGACAAGTGCTCCGTTGACAAGCGCTGCAGTGACCTTAATCTGGGAAGGTCATAAAAACGGCAGAAAATCACACGTATCCTTAGCTGACTTAATGAGCCAGTCTGCAGAGGGTCACAGCGGATATTTTGGTATTCACGACCTTGAGGTTCTAATTCTTAAGTGATAATGAGACGTAACCTACACGTTTTACAGCCAGGAGTCTGGTAATGGAGAGTGATTCTTTTCACCTCGGGAAGCCTTACCCTAATTTAATACATAACAACCAGAAAATGATCTTGGATTTCACACCTTTTTTTGTGCTATCACATTCTGTGACAGTGCGGCAAACTCCCGTTAGGTACCGCTCCTCACTTCTTCAAAAGACTCTTTGTCTGAGGGAAGAAGAGCTACAAAGCAAAGCTGTTCCTTAGTAGGAAAGTGGACAGGGAAACAAAGCCATTGGATAAAGATTCGGTGTGCATATTCAATCGAAAACCCTCACTGCTTCTCACTGAGGCAGAAAGCTGCAGGTTCATGAGTGTATGAGGTCTGCAGTAAGTGCAAACCAAGCACAGATACACACGAGCATACAGTAAATAAAACTGTTTTAAAAATCACATTTTTATAAACAAGATTTTGAAACGAAAATCCAATTTTTAAATCACATTTTTAAGATAATCTACTTCTTTAACACTTCTACAAAAAGAAAACGTCATACGTGGACAGCACTACCACGGAATACATTGGTGCAATAAGCCAGGCAGTGCCCATAACCGTGATTGTGGTGCCCTTGGTGTCTGGCTGCCAGTGTCACGGGATTTGTCCAAAGAGATAATGAGCTTATACTCTGTTATGAAAATTAGCCACAAACCACACAATCTAGTTTACAAATGGCTTGCATAGTTCAGGATTCAAAAGGTGTATCCTTCTCCTACGAGTAGGAGTAACTGCAGCTTTGTACTTATTCTGGAGCCTAAATAATACCGATAAATCCATTAATCTGACACATCTATTAATTGACTCAGGAGGCAAAAGAAACGAACGCGCCCTGCCCGGGGAACACGGTGGCCCCTGAGCCCTCTGGCTGCTGGGCTCAGGCTGGGGCTCATCCTCGTGGTCCCTCTGCTGTGGCCTTCACCGACGAAGCAAGAGCTTGGCACAGCTCCCCGCGGCGCTGGGTGGCCGCCCAGCTCTGCCCCTCACTGCCTGGCCTGGCAGCCCGCGTGTTCGATGGGCCACTAAGTGCTGATGAAAAATTGCTGCTGTTTGAAATATTGCCCAAAAGCACACCAAGTAATGCTTGTTACATTCATGTTTACCTACAGTCATATTTTCCACAGCACTCTGCTGGCTGAGCTGTCATTATCTCCCCAGAACAAGGAGGAGCCGTGGCCATCTGCTCTGCCACCCGCTGCTGCCCGACGGAGTGCCACCGTCCCCGTCCCACCTGCCCCAGCCCCGCTCCCATCTCCTCCCCGCACACCTCCTGCTCCTCGTGCAGCGGGGCTCTGGGTCCCAGCGCTGCTTTCACAGCCCCTGGCTGTGCCTCCTCCTTCTGCAAGGCAATCAGCGAGGGCACATCGCCACTGTTGTGCCACTTCGTTCCAAATTTCATGTCTCTTCCCATTACGAGGCCTGATGATCTGTGAAGACTATAAACCATCCACCCAGCAACACTGGTGGCTGTTAGAGCCCGAGCTGCTGGCAGGTTTTCCAGCTCCACAGCAAAATGCCATTCCTTTCATCTGCTCAGCTTCCAGCTGCCAAGAGCAATGGTTTGCATCTGTCAGTGCCATCTTGTTTCTCTAAATTCAAGCCTGTCGCCATTTGGAAGCATCATAATCAACAGTAAACGGTCTGCGGGAGGCTGCCGTTCGGAACACTCCAGTTAATCTTCATTTCAAGTTGTGGGCTGCAGGTTTCCAGCTGCCTTCTCAGAAGGAAGCTGTCCTTGGAGCGGAAGGGCCACGCAGCGCGTGAGGAACGCCTGCGGCCGGGTCCTTACAGGCGTTGTGGGTGCTTAAAGGTGGCCTTCAGTCCGGCCATCACCAGTTGGCTGCATTTACTTCAGCTGTGAGAAGGTTTGGGCACTGCCCACAGATGCCATTCTGCCCGTGCCTTGTCTTCTGACAAGCCTCTCAGTCATCCTAAGCCTTCTTCCCCCCACCCAGACAAAAACTGATTAAGCATGGTTGTTATCTACCTGAAAATATTGCAGTAATTTTTTCATCTCCAATTTTTTAAATAAAGATGTATAAACAAACCTCCTACAGAAATATGAAGTTATGTTCCTCTGTCTCTGAATCTGAAGAAACAGATATGCAGAGATGATTTCAATCAAGCACCCAGAAAGTTTCTTTCTAAAAACACTCAATTCTAAAATCACATCTTCCAATTTTGATTGGAAGGTCTCCAGAGAGACCTCATAGTGGCCTTCAAGTACCTAAAGAGGGCCCATAGGAAAGCTGAAGAATAAATCTTTATCAGGAGCATAGCGATAGGACAAGGGGGAATGGTTTAAGCTAAAAGAGGGGAGATTTGGGTCAGGTGTGAGGAGGAAATTCTTCACCCAGAGGCAGTGAGGCCCTGGCCCTGGCTGCCCAGAGCAGCTGTGGGTGCCCCATCCCTGGGGGTGCTCACGGCCAGGCTGGGGGGGCCCTGGGCAGCCTGATCTGGGGGGGTATCCATGTGATCTGTTTACCAGGGCATTGTTTCTCCAGGCCATTCTCGTCTCTTTCCTGCTGCTGATCTGTCGTGCTCCTTAGCATCTCCTCAGAACGCAACCCTGAAGGCAGAGCAGCGGGCTGGAAACCTGGCTGCACAGGGACCCAGCACTCAGGTGGGCTGCAGCAAACGGCCTCAGGGCTCCAGCAGGAGCTGGAGGCAGGGGGACCGGCCTGGGCCCGTGCACAGAGCCATGCCGGCGCTGTCTGGCTGAGCCTGCGGAGCCTCACTCCCCGGCAATCACATGGATCACAGACTCCTGCTGCAGAAGTGCCCTTCAGCAGCCGAACAGCTATTAGCTTTGATTATTCTGCCATTATTCAGTCATTCTCTGCAGAAACAATCTCCATTTGGGAGTGTACTGAACACGAATTGTTTGTCTGCCTTTGGAAAAACTGCAAAACCAGCTGACCCAGTCTGGCTGTTCTGAAAAATTTGGTAAATACCGACATCATGGAATCATAGAATTGCTGGAGTTGGAAGGGACCTCACAATGTCACCGAGTCCAGCTCCCGGTCTGCCTACCCCAGATCTGGCTGAAAGACTTCCAGCAGGTTGCTCCCCTGCTGGGTACATCATTTGTCCAGAGCCTCCCTCAGCACAGGGACTACCTGAGACGTGGTCCAGGAGAATGACAGGGAGTGAAGGGAAGGGAAATGGTTGTTGGATCTGCCTGCGTTGTCCCATCTGTAAAATTAAAATGTGGCTGCACTTTCACAGATGTATTTCAAATTTTTAATAATTATCTAGCTACTGGGAACTGGCAGTTAGTGCAGAGAACCTGGCAAAGCTGTCCCTCAGATAATGGTCTGGTGGAATGCTGGTACAGACACGCAAACCTGTTGCTCCCAAATACAGCTGTAGTTGTTGTACTGGGTCACACCACGGGTCCAACAGCCCAACAACTGTCCCTTAACAGGCCAAGAAGCAGACGGCCAGAGCAATGTGAACTGTATTTTAGCCCTATAGGACACTCCCATGATATAATGCAAAACAGACGCAATTTTTTGTTACTGTGTTCTTACTCTTTGACATCTTCCAGCCTAGGACTTCTAGGAGGAAGCCCTGACTGGAACACAAGGCACATCACAGGACGCTCAGGAGAACAGGGAGCACGATGGCTGCAAACACCTCCTATAGGTAACACATTTGCCAGATGGGATCTGAGCTCCTGAAGACTTCCTATCTGGTGCTAGACTTTGAAATTAGACATTAGAATGCTTCCAAGTCTCCACACATAGCTACGTCAGATGTACTGCAGTCAGTAGAAATGCTCCCGTTAACATCAATGAGTTTAGAAGCAAGCCCATACCGTGCACTAAAGATACATCACCTACTTGGTAACATACGTTTACGCACAAGACAAGATGGGAGATCCAACCAAAGATTTCAAAAAAGAGAAAAAGGAGATGCAAGAAAGAGAAACCACAAGTCCGAAGTTCCACGTATGCTAACATGTTTCAGAAAGGCAGAAATATTTTAGGGGAGAGGTGCCTTGAAAAAAAAGTAATTTATCTAAAAGTTAAAAAAATCATATTTCTGAAAGTTATTATGCAGTATGAGCACATTCCTGGTAACATTGTTACTGGTTTATGTCTATTAAATCTAGAGATGATCATAAAATTATTCCTTTCAATGCAAAATTGCGCTAGCATCAACCTGGGAGAAGAGAAAATGCTTCCATTTACTTGCTTATTTCTCCCCTGGAATGTAATATTCAAAAAATTTAATTCCAGATAAAGGAGAGAAAGCAATGGCCACCCACCAGCTGGGTGGCAGCAGCTGGGTGTGCAAAGCAGCACTGCTGCACAGCCCCAGTCGTAGGATCATGGGATCAGTAAGGCTGGAAAAGACCTCCAAGACCTTTAGTCCAGCCGTCAGCCCATCGCCGCCGTGTCCCTCAGTGCCGCAGCCACACGTTTCTTGAACACCTCTGGGGACTGGACCCAAGCTGCCACCCACAGGGGTGCCTCCTCCAGCTGCACAGACAATGCAGCGCCCGCCTGCCCTTCAGCCTCGCCTCTGCTGTGTGTGCAGCCCACCCACGCCCTGAACCCAACTGCTCCGGTGCACCCAACTGCACCCGTGCACCAACGGCCCCATGCACCCAGTGGCACCCATGCACCAAATGGCACCTGTGAAGCAACAGCCCCACACACCCGGTGGCACCCA
>VXAV01009805.1:21802-36633 GCA_013399715.1 Alectura lathami | reverse complement strand
AGGGGGTGCTTGCCGTCTGCGGCTCGAAAGGCACCTGCCGCAAGACCGCAGTGGGAGCCTTTCTCGGCCTGTCTCAGGCAGTCTGCGAGGACTCCACGGGTCCACGTGTCCGTGCTGCAACGTTCAGTTGAGGCACGGTACGTATGGCATGGATTAGATTTGGAATAAAGCAGTTTGCTGGACTCCTCGCATAGGACTTGGAGAATGTTGAGGTGCCTGCAGTTAATCCGAGGCTCCTAACGCAGTGGAGCTTGACTTCTATGTGTACTTTGAAGACCTAGAGCTTGAGAAGTGGAAATCACCCCCTCCTCTGCCCCTGCAGTTTTCCGAAGTCAGTGCTCCTCGGGGAGATGGAGGAGGCAAGCCGTTGGGTGGCCCCTGCGAGCCAAGGCCAGGCAGAGCCGTTTGGGTTGTCGCTCGGACAGACCCGGTGCTGCATTCCTCTCCAGCCTGCGGTTGCTCAGCAGCCCCTCCGCTGCCTTCCTTCTGCAGAGAGGAAAGTCTGAAGATAACGTCCTGTTTGTTCTTGCGGGGCGCCACGAAGGGCAAACAAGGGGGGAACAGACTATCGCCTTGCGTTTGTTATGTTTTACTATTTAAACGGGACTGTAGCTTGCGATTAGCAGCCTGTTCAGTAGTGCCGGCAGTACGCTAAAGACTTTTCCAACACAAAGGAATAATGAATGCCTGTCCTGGAAATTTTGTTCTCAGTTGAAGAACATTTTATTTTATGAGAATGAATTTTGAAAGATAATACCCAATTATGTCAGAAGAAACTGAGAGGCAGCACTATTCTGAAAGACACAAAATAAGTTAAAAAATACATTAGAAACAGAGCTAGACTCACTGCAGTACTGTCGTGTTGCCTTGAAGCTGAAGGCTGACGTGTTGTCCCCGTTCAGCTGTCATTTGCAGTGGTTCCCAGACTCCTTGACTCAAGGACTAGCAAATGCTTTCCTGAGCAGAGGTCACCATATGGAACCAACCCTAACAGCCTTGTAACTGTTGTGCAAACACAATCACGATTAAAACTCAAAGAATTTTATATGTACAGTTTTCTTTTACACCATCACTTTGATTTTACTTCGTTAGCATACAAAGGGGAAAAATGATTCAGTTTTTATTGACATTTTCTGTGGTTTTTCACATCCACATTGCTAGAGCATGTTAACGTTCAGATAAAGGTCTAATTTCCAATGACCTCTTTAGTGCTTTTTTAAAAAACAGAATGATTGAGGAAATTAGTAAAGTGGTATAGCTACCATTGTAATATTAAAAAAATAAAAATAAAATAGGTAATTAAAACTCCTAAATATTTTTTGCACTCAGCTGAGGAAACTTTTTTTATCAAATCAAATTTTAAGTTATTAGCAACATAAAGATGCCTGCCAGAATCATTCCGTTCTTTGAACTGTCTGTCTGTATTAATGCTTAAAACTGCTTGATACATGAATATGCTTTATTTTGGTAGTTTATTAGTACAGTGCATTTTGCAATATCCAGTTCCATTGCACTGCCGTCTGAGCATGAATTGGTGCTCTTGGGTGGAAGCAAAATTTTCCATATTCTTCTTTCCTGTTTTTCCCTCTGTGTTTTAGTTCTACCAAAACAGCTTTAAAGTCAAAATAGGGCATGGAAAGCACATTTAGCCACAGGGGGGAAGAATATTGACATGCAGATTGTTATGTGAATCATATATACTAATAGGGAAAAAATTAGAGCAACCAGATCAGAACTGGTAGCTCCCTAAATTACATATGGCATTGCCTGGTGACCTGATCACTTCTGCACACAGAAATCCACATACTGATTCTTGGTGATGGGTAAAATAAATTGATGGAGCACAATTGTGTAAATCTTGACTCAGCCTCTCTCGTGCCCGGAGAAGCAATGTTCGCATGAATGAAAATGGAACCAATATAGATGGAGAACAGCTCAGCAATTCTCTGCATTCAGCTATTACTTGTAATGTGGTCACTCAATCATAATCTAATCTGGGAGGAAAAAAACCGCGAAGGTCCTTCATTCTATTTAATTTTGTGTTTGGAATTTCCCTGGAAAGTCTGTCCACATCAGGTTGCGGGTTCTCACAGTGTACAGGAGACTGGAGTGGGGAATGTGCAGCCCCCTTTTTAGCTTCGCAGGCAGCTATTGTTTGAAAACAGCATGTAGGTCCAGAAATAGGGAAGCTGCCTACACAGTTAGTGGAGAGAAGTTTATTCCAAGTGTAACTCCACACACTTCAGTGCAGGGCTCCTGCCATGATTCACTGCCTTAATTAAGTATAATGGGGGAATATGGCCTCTGAATTTCAGATCTGAATTAGGTACCTAAAATCAAGGAGTGTGAAAGTGCTTGTGGATGTTCTGTTAGGCATTTACGGTTATTAAAAATAATGATAGATCATTTGAAGGGAGACAGCAAAAATAACTGCATGTGTATTTATGCAGTTATGCAACTTTGCAGGTAACAATAAAAGGTGCACATAATCGGTACAGTAAGGCAGGAAGAGGGTGGAGGAGAGAGAATCTGCCTAGTTCTGGGTTGCTTTGATTCTGTTAGCTCCTGTGTATAGATAAGATGTAACGCATAGTTTCATTTTCACTTGGTGAGAGTATCAGTGGCAGTGTGTAGCCACAGCGAAAAGTGAAGGTGTTTTAGGGGAAAAAAAAAGCACCCAATTTCTGCTTTTCAAGGTAAATCATGTCATTCTTGCAAGCTGTAAATTAATTGTCTCTGTAAAGTGACTTGATATTTCGGAGTGAGATCCATTAGGCTTACCTGTTTTCTAAGTTGGTTTATACAAGCTATTTCAATTTCAAACCACCTGCCAGAGCTTTTTTCTCTTTTCATTTTCACATATTTGCTTTCAATGACAGAATTTTACTATTTTCTGTATTGTCCAGTTAGCATACTTAATGGCATTTCCGATCTTGATTTTTAACTTGTTCTAAAACCTTTTGATCGTTCTATTATCAATGTGCAAGTAGTACACCATACATTCTTTTTCTCACACCATGCCTATTCAGCATGTTTCACAGGCAGCTGTTTCCTTAGATTGTCTATTTTCTTTGTGCTTAGTGCAGCTTTTAGATAATAAAACTAAGACATATGATATTTTTATAGCTTTTCCTCTGTACAAATTACTCTTACTAAACTCAGTCTACCTGGGTATGCTTACAGGTTTGCTTACATAGCACTTGCAGGCCTGGTTCCAACACTTACCATTCAAAAATGTGCCTGTGTGTTGTTTGTGCCTCGGTGCACTGGACGAATTTTGTCCATGCATTGCTGTCTGCCCTGTCCATTTGTGCTTATACTCTTGAACCTTGAAAATAGAGACAATGATACTGGATTGACCTAGTGGACAAGTGTCTGTCTTACGTGGGCCAGTCGCCCAAGGGGCTTTTTGAAATCCTAATTCCCAAACGCAGAAGGTAGAAGCAACCAAAAGGACTGCCCATCCTCTGCGGATCACAGAAAAGGCAGGCTGCTAAAACAGCTACACAACGCAATAAATGTGTGCTGAGCAAGGCCTCTTGCATGAGTGAATCAGCAGAAGCTGTGACAGGGCTACATCCGCATAATAGCAGCAGATCAGAGCCTAAGGACAGCCTCAGGTACTTGCAAGAGGAAGGGTTTAGCAGAGAAACTGCTCAGAATGGTTTCTGTTGGGGCAGGGCACACAGTCTATCCTCAAAGGGCATGAAAAAACGAGCATTTTTTCCTGTAGATATAAGCAGAGATAGTGTAAATAGTTACCTCAGTGAAGATTCCTAAAAATTGAGATACTTTTATTTAAGTACAACTCCAGGTCTTGGAATATGTCTTCTTTTGACAAAAAACTTACTTGCGATTTTACACTAGCTCAGCAAAGCAGACACTTACTTACCTCATTAAATAAGCAATGCGTGCAGGCAAACTGTGACAACAGCATCGCTGGGAACCTTCTTTACTGTGAATGTACTGCTTTCAGCAGTGTATAATAAAATTGTGTATTTTCTCCATGTCCAGCCGTCTAGAAGAGCCTTTGTATGAAGCAATACTTGCCTTCCACCTTGATATCCTTTTGAGGAACTCCAAGACCAGCATTACTAATAACTGTATCTTAGAGGGTCTTTGTTTTGGCAGGGGAGGACAAGCTCTCTGCAAGGTAGAGGGGTGAGTCAGTGGAAGTTGCACATGAGGCAGGGAAACTAAGCTAGAGCCCTACTGGTGTAACTGATAATTGATTTAGGATGTTTGGTAGGAAACTCTAGTAAAAGGTGGATTTCCTAATTTTACCTGTGTTCCTCTATAAGCGGTAAAAAGCTACCTGCTGCTGCTAAGAGGTGGTAAAACAACCCTGCCTACAATATGCTGTCTAGAGGAATGAAGTAGAGGTAGGTATTAGCTCAGATGTGGAAGCATTTTGCAATGAAGAATTACTAAAAATATTTTATTGTTTGGGTCCTGATACAAAGTTANAAAACAAGAAACTGCAGTTTGAAGGCAGTGCATTTGCCATGAAATGCAGGTTTGTACTAGGAGCTAAGAGAAACCTGGTCTTTTATGCTCATTATAAAATGTTATTGAAAAATCAACAGCACTTTATAGACTGTTTGTCAGATGTAATTCTTTATTACTGTTCATGAGCAAGCGAGGAGTTAAGCTGTATATTACATTTCTATATGGCATAATTACATTTCCCTTCTGTTCAGCTAATTTCTTTTTCTTGTTTTCTGAAGTGGTTTGTGCCTAAAGGCAATAACTGAGCTTACTGTGGACAGACTGTAGATAATATGGGAAGTTTAAAGTATTGTTTACCTTTTTGCTGAAAGCTGCAGCATTTTGGAGGAAAATCAATCACATAGTTACTGTTTGAAAAATATGACACATTACATACAAACCACTCTGAAGATAAATTTTAAGATGTTATGATGTAAAATGTACTTACGTTCATTGCTTTTCCTTTTTTAATCTTTTGTGATTCACAGTATGTACTGCAGAGATCTACTGAATATATTTCATTCTTTGTAGGAAATGCATCACATTCATTTTTACACCATATGGAGAGAACACTGGAGGCTTTTTTTGGTGTTTTATTTAGTTTCATTAGACTAGGTTATCTTCTGTGTGCTAACCTTATTTTCTTATATTCTTTCCTCTCTGCATACCAATGCAATTTAGACAGTCTGATAAGCTGAGTAAGCATTTTCAGTGGAAGCTTATTCACACACAAATAAGAACTCTTTTAATGTCAAAGAATCTGAATGACCTTATGACCTGAATTTCCAGGACGGAGCAAAAGGTTAAATAGTCACAGTCTGTATGTCGCACATGGATACAGGAACAGGTGAACTGAGATACACAAGCTAAGGACTCTATGTTTTGCTAAAATGGTTTAATCATAACCTTTTTTCAATTTATTCCCAATATAAGCCATTTGTCTGTGTAAGATCAAGAACAAGAGCCTAGCAACTGCACGTGAAAATAAAAGAAAAATAAATACTGAGTGGCTAGTGGTTTATTTGCTTAGGCGCAGACTGAATACAGTTATTTACCAGTGGCAGCATAGCAATTTTCACTTTTCTAATTTCTTAACATTCTTTAAAGCCACATAGTTGTAGATCCTCAAAATTAGGATCACATCTAGGAGTCAATTTTTGCAACTTGTGAAAATTAAGCATCAATTAAAGACAAATCTACAAAAAACTAACCTCTCTTCAGAGTCATACTCAACAGTCCTTTTCTAGAGAGTATCTTTTTGTGTATATCACTTTGTGTCTGAAAGTCAAAACTTTATTTCAGGTGCCTTATGCCCTGTGAAGTATGTTTTGTCTCCTAAGTAGAAACAGTATACTGTATCTTCTCAGGCCTGGCAGCAGCTGACCAAATAAAAAGCTTGTGTATCTAAGCAGCTCATTAAAGTGAAATACTTAAAAATAAATAAATGTAAGCCTGATATTGTCTCTAGCCTTCTGTTACAGGAATGGTCCATAAGCTTGAGCAATTTTAAACCATTTGTGCTCTTTCAACAGTGTACCTGAAAAAAAGTTAAGAATGTAGTTTCCTCCTTCAGTAAAGTTCTTTAAACTTACCATTTTTCTGTGATGTACTCAATCTAACAATAGGTGGAAGAAATAAAAATATGAACAATTATGGGATATGTCCATGTTCTGAAACAGTATTTTAAAACTGCTTATGGGAAGAGGTTCCAAAGATGTTCAGAGGGAGAGGGAGGTGATCGTCCCCCTCTGCTCTGCCCTTGTAAGGCCTCACCTGGAGTGCTGTGTCCAGGCCTGGGGCCCCCAGTACAGAAGGGATGTGGAGCTGTTGGGTCCAGAGGAGGGCCACCAAAATGATCAGAGGGCTGGAGCACCTCTCCTATGAGGAAAGGTTGAGGGAGCTGGGATTGTTTAGCTTGGAAAAGAGAAGGGTCCGGGGAGACCTCATTGCGGCTTTCCAATACTTAAAAGGAGCTTACAGGCAGGAGGGGGACTGACTTCTTACACGGATAGATAATGGTAGGACAAGGGGGAATGGGTAAAACTGAAAGAGGGGAGGTTTAGGTTGGATATCAGGAAGAAATTCTTCCCTGAGAGAGTGGTGAGGTGCTGGCACAGGCTGCCCAGAGAAGCTGTGGCTGCCCCATCCCTGGCTGTGTTCAAGGCCAGGCTGGATGGGTCCCTGGGCAGTTTGATCTAGTGAGCTAGTGGTTGGCAGCCCTGTCCATGGCAGGGGGGTTGGAACTAGGTGATCTCTGAGGTCCCTTCCAACCCAAGCCAATCTATGACTCTGTGATTGTATGATAAACTGTGAACACTAGAACACAAATGGAATATCATTAAGTGTGGTGGGACAGTTCTTGGTGTTATTCTTAATCCATGTATCAACCAGACTCATTGCGTCAATATGGCTGTCTCCTGCAACAGAGATAAGAAATGTCCTTGGCATCCTTCTCCCGTATCATCCTGCACCAGTGGAGCTCAGAGAAGGCATACCACACTTCTTTAGTTTCCTGCGTCTTAGGCAGAACAATCCTAAAATCGGCTGTCTTTCCAGCAGCCACTGCAGAGAAGTGTTGTACTGTAGTTTCTTTAGAATAAAGCTTTTGTGGTTTTCTTTGTAGCTTGGATATCACCACAGCAGCTGGATCCTCTGTCGCTGTATGAGGTGGGAACAAGTTGGAACCTCTGAGGAAATGTCACTGCTTACCAGAACCTACTTTGACTTGGGACGAGGTATTTAGTTGATTTTTTAATGCAGCCAGTAGCCCTTTAAACTATAAAATGTGCAGTAGGAATTTGACCCGACAGAAACCTACATGTGTATGTCTGCACTGTAATCAAGACACTTCATAATAATGGAAATCAGCTAAATGGAGCGTCACTTACAGAAAACAATTTTTTTTTCATTACATGAGTTAGATTGTGCTGGACTGAAAATATTTTTTAAAAGAAGTGGCTCTTAGTACTTCAAGCCAATGGCATTTCTTATTGTAAAGTGCATACTAAGGCAAATTAATGCACAGGTATATTTCCCAGTAGTTTCCTGTGTTCCAGTTTTTCAGAGTTCAACCTCAAATTCTGAGCATGATTTTTCAGAGGTGATGAGAGCTTGGTGCCTCTGCTGAGCTCATTTGCACTTGTAAAATAGTCATGAATACCATCTTACATTAGATATGTACAAACAAGAATAATGAACATGTCTAAAACTTTTGGCAAAGTTTGAGTGCCACAAATGTTACACTGAATGTTCTGAACATCTGAAATAAATAACCACAATATATGGACCATCACACAGAAATGTAATGTTAAAAAGTTGAAGTGTATTCAGCATTTATATTCCTTTCTCCGGCTTTTTTAACTGAATACACTTGTGCTTTAAAACTATCTTCCTTACTAATAGACTCGTTTTCCTTTTACTTAATCTTTTGTTGAATTCTTCATAATCTTATGTTAAAGCATCTGTCTGTTTCTGTGGAAATTATTGCTGTCACAAATTCAGTTAGAACTTCATGACTGGATCAAATATAAAAGGAAAATGTGTCTTGAAAAGAAGGAAACAATTGTTCAAATAGCAAAGCCTTGATAACAAGCAAGAAAGAAAAGAGGATATACAAAGAGAAATGTGATTTATTATGTAAGTATGTTAGAGGAAAATCCCTTTTTTTTTTCTATTTAAGTATGGAAACATACATTTTTTTAGAATTGCATGTAAAAAGCATATAGAAGTGTGTCATAAAACCAAGCTTCCTAAACTCTTGAACTGTTGCATCTACCAAAACAGAAGGAAATGAAATGACCACAATGGTGAACAAGATAAAGGAAAGATAGATTTTCTTAAGGAAAAGAACAGGAAAATAAAGATTTAATTAAGAGGTTGTATGTATACTCTATAATAATTACTGGAATAATTAATTGAAGTACTGTTTAAAGATTTATTGTAATGGATTTCATGTTCACAAAACCATTTTTCTCGGAGACCAGATTTTTCATCTTTTTAGTCAATTTTAATGTATTTTTCTAAGACTCATATTTCTAATACTCTAAGTTTTATGTACTAGCTAAAAAGTTCTTACTAGCTCTATGATGTGGTCTGTCAGACTTGTCAGATATACTACATCTAGGAGAAAAAAATGCACTTACAAGATGCTCAGTGGCACCAAGTGAGCTATCTTTCCATTCCCAGTGTAGGATGCAACTAGCTGTTGCACTGTCATTAATATAAAACTGGCAGCAAAGGTAAGAAACAGCACCCGGAGAAACTTTGCAGACCACATCAAGCTGAGTGGTGCAGTTGATAGCCCTGAAGGAAGGGATGCCATCCAGAGGGACCTGGACAGGCTGGAAAAGTGGGCCCACGAGAACCTGATGGGGTTCAACAAGGCCAAGTGCAAGGTGTTGCACTTGGGTCGGGGCAATCCCAGGTGTGTGTACAGACTGGGAGAAGAACTCCTTGGGAACAGCCCTGCAGAGAAGGACTTGGGCGTTCTGGTGGATGAAAAGCTCAACACAAGCCAGCAGTGTGCACTTGCAGCCCAGAAGGCCAACTGCATCCTGGGCTGCATGAAGAGAGGGGTGGCCAGCAGGGAGAGGGAGCGGATTGTCCCCCCCTCTGCTCTGCCCTCGTGAGGCTCCACCTGCAGCGCTGCGTCCAGGCCTGGGGCCCCCGGCACAAGAAAGACGTGGGGCTGCTGGAGTGGGACCAGAGGAGGCCCCAAAAATGCTCAGAGGCTGGAGCACCTCTGGTATGGTGGATGGCTGAGGGAGCTGGGCTTGTTCAGCCTGTAGAAGAGGAGGCTCCAGGGAGACCTCATCACGGCCTTCCAGTACCTAGAGGGGGCTTATAAACAGGAGGAAACTGACTTGGTCTGACAGTGACAGTAAAAGGGATAATGGTTTTAAACTAAAAGAGGGAAGTTTTAGGTTAGATCTCAGGAGGAAATTCTTTCCTCAGAGGGACGTGAGGCTCTGGCACAGGCTGCCCAGAGAAGCTGTGGATGCCCCATCCCTGGAGGTGCTCAAAGCCAAGCTGGAAGGGCCCTGGGCAGCCTGATCCAGTGGGTGGCAACCAGCCCATGGTAAGGGGTTGGAACGGGGTGGTCTTTTAAGTTTTCCTCCAGTCTAATGCATCCTTTGATCCTATGGTTCTATGATAAACAGTAAAGATTTTAAGATTGAGCTTTTTTTTTTTTCCTAAAAGAAAGAGGTGATGAGGTGCAACCTTACAAAAGTATTTGTAAAAGTTCCAGTACATGTCAAAGCATTTTTAATAAGTACAGCACCAAGGAGCCTTATGAAAAGGATAAACACTTCAAAAGATACTGTTTTCCTGATTATCTCCCATTGGGTGGCTTAGAGTGTTTGCCACTGACATTGCTTTTTGCATATCCCATTCTTAAGTGCCACCTTTTCTCATAGCATGTGTTGGTAGAAGAGCAGCAGAGGACACAGGTGCCCTATGGCATGGTGATACCAAGCTCACTTTTTGAAAAAATCAAAAGTGAAGTTATCTTTTTATGGCTGAGAATATGGATGAATGTAACACTTATGGAGTAACAGATGCCACAGTGCTTACTTGAAAGATGCTTTATACTGCTGTATCTCTTAAAGGTGGAGATGGAGCATTTTGTAGACCCTTCCCATTCTGTCCACTTTCTAATGGGCAGAGAGGTAAGTGGAGTACACACAGATCTTACCTATACTCGAAGCCAGGAGGCAGCTGGACTGTGCAGCTAGACCTGGGTAGATGGAAACCAATTGTTGACATATGATAGGGTAGAGCTAAGAAAAAAGAGTAGATATGCCATTTTCCTCTGTTCTGTCTTTTGGGTTAGATTCTTGTACAAGGTTATTGATCAACCACTTCTTGTTATTTAGTTTGCACAACATTTGAAAATATACCCTGTATTAGTAACAGCTGCATATCTAAACCCCACTCCAAAAATCATTGGAATTAATGGGAAGGTCAGACTGACTTAAAAAAAAAAAAAANNAAGGTGTTAAAAGGAAAACTTTTTCTGTTATAAATAATAATAATATTGGCAATGTTATGAAGTTGGACAGTCGGAGGTTTCTTTTAGCTAACCTATTCCATCTTCATTATGAGAAAGGGTTTATGGTTCCTAAGATTAGCTTTCTAGTATCTAATTGGAAGGCAGGCATAAACTTATTTCAGTCAGCACTTCATTAAACGTACAAGCATTTCCACAAACACACTTGTGTGGGGGATGCAGAACAGATTAGACGCATTTAACTACTTGAAGGCTGTTTTTGTCACAGAGCTATTCAGCCAGACCCACCGTTGTTCCTTTTTTCCATATCTAAAGGGCGAAAGTAGAAAACTATTTCATATTATAGTCAGATGCTGCTTAAATTTGTTCACCTGCCCACATCATAAAATGGTTTACAATTGTAATAAATGTTGCTATTCAGGCTAAAATTTGCTGTGGTGAATGCTTGCCTCAGGCTTCGGCTAAGCTTAAACTAGAGTGGCTCAGTCATTTCGAAGATTGGCCTTGCAGGAAATGCATTGTCTTGGAAAAAAACAATGCCAGCTAGCATTGTGTCATCTCCGTGTCTTGTTACAGAGAACTTTGTGACAGCATGGAAATGCCACGTTCTAACTTTTCACTTTCTGTGAGAAGTCCTGTAAACTGGCAATGCGGCATTATTTCCATCTTGTAACAGTTTAGCAATGGCCTGTATGAAAAGGTGGGTATGTTCTCTGTAACAGTGGTGCCATATGGTGATATTGAAGCTGTGTCATAGCAGGGGTTAAATCCATGCAACGGTTTATGAATGTTTTCTGCTTCCTTTAAAACCACTTTTAAAGATACATTTCCATATTGTGACTGTAACAACTAACATTACTGCTTTTTTACCTCTGTGTAGCAATGAACTCCTAAATTATCAAGCAGTTCATATGGCTGAGCACAATTCTCCAAAGTAATGTGAGTAATGTTGTATGACCTATCAAAGTCAGCTCAGGTCGTGTCTCACAGGGAAAGTTTGCCAGACAGGCAGTAAAAATAGGGCAAAAATCCTTTGCTTTGGCATAGTGTAGTTGTCCACAGAAGAGACATCAGGGATGGAAGAAAGAAGAGCAGGAAAATAGAGACATTGTCCAAACCCACCTCATGGAAGTTTTTAAGAACTAAAGTGCAAGATCAATTAATTCTTTGCATGCTGAGGTTGTCCTTCATAAATGGATTGTAAATTTTCTCAGGGAATTGGTAGGTGACTTTGTTGTGTCCTTTGGTCTGCCTGTCTCAGATAACCTTGTGTACTGGAATCATATGTAACAGGGTTTCCTTGAGGTCAAACAGAATAAAAGCCATGTGATCTCAGCAATCCCACTGCAAGAATTTTAGTGCATTGGAGTGGATATTTTTTCATCCTTTCCTAGAAAAATACCAAAAGAGATTGTAAGACCTGCAATTTTCCCTTCTATTAGGTGGTAGACATACAGGAAAGGACTTTTTGTAAAATCAAACTTTCAAATCAACCTTTCACCTCTGACCTACATATTTGTTTTTCTCTTCTTATGGCAAATTACACAAGTAAAATGATATGCATTTAGTAATGTTTTTTTTGTTTGTTTGTTTGTATGTTTGTTTTTCCCCTTCTATGTTTTCCTAGCATGCACAGATTCAATTCCCCCGTTACGCCAGAACATCACTGGGTAAAGTTTTATTGTGCTGTGATGTTACTAAATTATTTTGTTTCATTCACTCAGGAGTTTCCAAAGATTTCCAAAGAAAGTAACACTTTTTACTTGGCAGATGAAAGACAAAACAGCTTTGGGGAGAACAAAATAAACCAAAACACAGCTTTCTTTTGACTCATTAAATAGAAAATATATGTTCGGTTTTTATATACATTGGAATTTTTTTTTAAGTTATTAATTTTGGATTTTATGTTAAAGCAGGTAGCTGAAACAGGATTAATCTTGGGCAATTCATACAAGATAATATTTTCATTCATTCAGCGACCATTTTTTCCTGCTATAGCTTACCTAACAAGTTTCAAAAATCTCTTTGTTGGATTGCACAGCTTCTTCATATTATAAATGTAAAATAACACATCTTACAGCTTTCAAATGTGTAACCATTGTTTTCTGTCTATCTGCATACTTAAATCAAGTTCCTAGTTAGATCTGCATGCAAATTTTTTGATTCAATGAGATAAAGTTCTTTCACAAGAGACTTGGGTCTTCTTCCCAATATAATACTTACTGCTATGCAATAAAATCACAGTAGTAATAATTTGACATTTCAAGAAGGAATTGATGAGGTGATAAAGTCTTTAATTAGGTAGGAACTGGATACAGGTCAAGATGTGATAGCAACTCTTAACAGATAATGAAAATAATTTATAAGTGAAATAATCCCTTCAAAAAGTACAATAATTATAGATGCATATTGCTTAAATGACCATATTTCAAAAAGACTCATGGAGCAGAGATAGCTAAATACATGATGTTTTCATATGTTGTTAGGGAACAGAAAATTTTCAGTAGTGGCTGAGGACAGATCCAGAGTAAATCACAAAGGCTGTACAATCATTTTTATATGTTATAAAAGAAAACATCATCCAACTTTACAAAACTGCACTCTGCAAGCTTTTTATTTGTAACTGTAGTGATAAGCTGTAATAAATAAAAGAGTTGTTGAAATGGAAGGAGGAGAGGAATAAAAATTTGTCTGAGACATTAACATCTCGTGAAAGTCAGACTGGAAATCGCAATACAACTCTCTTACTCCCTCTTAGTAGGAGTGGGAAAATGGCTCCCTAGTCTGTGTAAGCGTGGCGTCTGCAGCATATCCACTCTGTTGTGTTGCTCACAATGGCCAATCCACATCTATCTGAGCCTGCAATGTTTCAGACCTGTTAGCGGGCAAAGAAAGAGCAGGCGGTTTTCACAGTCATAGATAAGCACATGAGTTCCTTGACGTCTATCTAAACATTGATTCTTTGAAAGTATTCATAGGAGAGGGATCTGATCAGTGTTATTCCTAAGTATGCTGCAAATATTGATGTTTTTTTTTTTTTTCTTTTCTAAAGAAGGAGGCATCCGTTAAGGAGATGAGTAACTGGGGCTGAGATATTACAGAACTGCACAAAAGTAGAGCTAAGGGACCTTCAAGGTACAGACCCTTTTCCAAGACAATAACATCCTGACAGATTTGTCCAAATGCTTCTCAATCCTTTCTACAAGTTTTCCTCAATGTCCAGTCCTATTTTTTCTTGCTGTTGTTTAAGCTTCTTAATTCTTGTCTTATCCCTCCTGCACAGACAATAATTATTCTTAGCAGCAACGTTTTATGTACTTGAAGATTCTTACCTGCTCCCTTCCTTAATCTTTTTTTCAAATTATTTTAGCTTAATCAGCAAAATTTTTTCCAGCCTTTCTTGTAGGTCCTTGTTTTGATGAGCTCCTTCTCATGGGCCTATACTGGATTCTTTGCCATTCTTTGAATTTTGCTTAATGTTGTTCTTGAAGGTCGTGTAGAAAGCACTCAATGCATTCATAATGCAGGATTTTTCTGAATATCTTGTAACCTGGGCTCCTGTTTCCACGTCCCCATGTACTTTTTTTTCAAACAGCATGAGCTTATTAACCACGTTCTGTTTGTACAAGTCACAGGTAACCCCATGTAGTCCTATTGTGTACCAGCTGCTGCTCATCTTGCAAGTAGACACCTGTCTAAATGCAGTATCTTGCACTGACTGTTGAATAACATCTGTTTGCTTCTATCATTTCTCGAATTTTGCCGTCACCAATTTAAATCTTTAATCTGCCTTGCACTTTATTGACAGTCCCTTTCAGCTTCAGATTGTGTGTAAATTTAGCATTTTTATAGCTTTAATGGAAATATTTAATAGATGAAACTAGGCACAGGTTCCTGCAACATCCCACTTGGTCAAGCTTTTGTCAACAGTAAAAACATTCTGCTCACCACAAAGTATCATCATACTAGAGTTTTTGCATCCCAATTTCATTAATTTCATGTTGATTGTATTTCCCTAGCCTACTGTGCATGTCCTGTAAGAAAGAAGACCTTTACAGTAGCCAAGATATACAGTATCTATTTTGTCCTACCTGCCCCAAGGCCCATTACTGCTTAACGGAGTAAGATAGCTTGGTGTGTTCATGGTGACTTCCTGTTTGTTGTCCTTCATTTCTTCACTGACTTTCAAATATTTACAAACAGCTTGTTCATTTATTCCAGAATTTTTCAAGGAAGCAGATCAATACAAAATTTCTCAGTTTTCCCCCTCATATTTTTTAAAGAAGAAATATATATACTTTTTTTTTTTTTTTTTTTTTTTTTTCCTCTTTTT
>VXAV01009805.1:2140-21780 GCA_013399715.1 Alectura lathami | reverse complement strand
ACCCCAGTTCTCAGGAATAACTGTTGCAATATTTGAGACAGCTTTGGACAATTGCTTAAGCAAGAATTGTACAGAACCATCTGTATGAATCCAAGGCTGAAATTCATTGGTCTCTGCTAATTTGAATTCATCTAACTCGGTGAAGTGTTCTTATTCTGTGTTGGTAGTGTCTTGGCCACACTCTTGTGTTAACATTGTTAGAGAATGGTAATCCAAACACTTTAAACCCTTAAACTTTCTCCATGTTATCTGTCATTAGCTCCTCATTTCTATCCTGCAGCAAGCAGCATTTCCCTTCTCAGTCTTACACTGCTGATGTGCATATGCTCAACTTGTTCTTGTTGATATGTAGCTCATTTTCTACGTCAGATCTTTGCATGTGCTTACATAACTGAACTTAGTTACCTCTTCCTGTATGGTTGATGCTAGTGAAACTTATCATTAAGGAAATTGCTACATTCCCCATCTTCTGCTTTGTGTCCTTAGTATCATTGCTTTGCCAGTTCTTAAGCTTTTACTTCTCTGACTTGTCATCCTGATCTCTGAAAAAAATAAATATAAGAGATCTTTTTGTTCTATTTCATCTCCTTTTAAAGTGATCAGCCCTCTGATTTCACTGTTATCCACTTGTCAGTCTCAAATTCCTCAAACTCGTTGGTTAGAATCACATTTTAAAAAGCTCTTTCACTATTTGCATACTTCACTCTCTGCTGCAAAAAATTATTACCAACTCATTCCAAGAAGTTGCTGAGCAGTCTGCACACTGTTCTGTACCTTCCATGAAGTCGCACCAAATTTCTGCAGAATTTTGCCAGTTACCTCTTATAATCACGCAACATGTCTCCTGTTTAGAAAATAAAAATAAAAATGGACAGATAAGCAGGTCACTCAAATTCAAGTATGCATTCCCTAAATTAACATGCAACCTCATGCAATTTTTTTGGAGAGTTAGTACTAGAAAGATTTGGAACTACTTTGGAAATACTAGAAATAGTTGGAACTACTCTGTACGTTTATCACCGCTTCAAGCCAGATGGCAAGGGAACTCAAGTAAGAAAGCTTTTGCCATGCCTTAAAGGCATTCGGGTTGTTTGGGCTTGCTTCCTTCCTGTGACATTTTGGATACAAAAGGGAGAGTCCAGGGCAAAGTTTACCAAACACAGCCCTGAGAGCTCTGTGCATATCATAGTTGTGGTAAGGCAGCATGAGACAGAACATTCGTACATTGTACACTTTTAGGTTGGATCCACATGCTTTAATAATGGCTTAGGAAACAAGACTGGTTGGTTTTGCTAGCAGCTTATGCCTTACTTTGTAATTTCCACAGTGGAAGTAATGAGATGATAAACCCTATGTTTATTTTCTTAACTATATTTTGTTCAGTAAGGCATGCCTTTAACCTGGGATCTGAAAGACTAATCTGTGAGAATAACCCTCTAATTAAAATGTACTGTCAATATTCCATAAATCTTTAGCTGATGATTGAAATATTTTTTTATAATAATACATGCTATTTTATCTATTTTATTTTTCTCTCTAGAAACATCTGTGAAACAGAAGGGATGAGACTTTCTCTTAAAAATTGTGGGAACACATAAAATATACAGTACACTTCCTGTTATAGAAGGCTATTTATTAGTCTAAATACTTGTGCAATATTTGGCAAATTATCAAAACTTGTGTCTCCTGATCTGTTTACAATGTTCTAAATTAAAAGCAAAGCCCATTTTCATGTGACGTTTGTCATACAGATTGAAATGTTTCTCTCATGTGGCATGTGGTTGTACTTTCTGCTTGATGGGATAAGCTCCAAATGTTGAGTACAAAGTTTGCAGGAAAGTTCTTGTGAGAATTTGAGTTGCCATCTAGCAATTTTTCTTGTAAGAAGAACCAAAGAAATCTTTTCCCCTAGTGTAGGATTTTTTTTCTATGACTGTGTGTTTACTTAACTTTCTGCCTGATGCTGTACTTAATCAGCTACACTGAGATAAATTCTTTTGATTTCATTGCATATTCTGTTGCTCTTTAATCCATTTTAATGTTCTTTCCCATAACCTTTGAGTGGTAAAATGGTCACAGACGAGAGCAGAAGAGCTCCCATTTCTCTAGTGAATTCTCCAGAAATGTTCTGAGGCATAAATTTAGCAGAAATTTTGAACATACAACATCTTCTGCATCAAACTGTGAAAAAATAGCTCGCAGTGCTACAGACGTACACTTAAAGTGTTACAAAAATTACTCAGCACCATATGCAAAACATTTTCTTTTCAACTCGGATTCAAAACCTGTTATATAAACCTGTTTATTAATTACCATTATTGTTTCCTAAGGGTTTTTGACAAGATTTGAAAGAAAACTGGGTCAGTGTGTAATGGAAGCTTTTGAATGTATTTCACCATTACATGTGTACTCAAAACCCATGCAACACTTAGCATGTTGCATAGGAAAAATGTGCTTGGCTCATATTTCATGTTATAAATAGACAGATAGGCAAACACGTACACTGTATCATTTCCAAGAAAAACACTTCATATTCCAGTAACCTGTCCCTCATATCTCAGATGTAGTAATCTCTTTACTGAGCTGCAGGCTCTCCTTGGACTTTTAGTCATCCTTGAATTTAAATAAAAATTATTGTCGCCTATAGTTTCATTTCTTCTTCTTTATCTAAGTGGTTTAACAGACATGAATAGCCCTAACTGAGAGTCAAATGAGAAAATCTGCCGCAGTTGAGGATAAACCACCGTTTGCCATGCACAGGCAACTGCTCTGTGGATATTTCAGGCCTGCAACTTCAGCTGACTCAGGGATACTTCGAAAGAGAGTGTATAAAAAGTGTGTGTCTGAAGTTATTTGGTTCTGGTTTTTTGTTGTTATTGTTGTTTGTTTTTTTTACAGTTTTTGGAGTAAAGTATTTTCAAATATAGTAGATAGAACATTTAGGAAAGCTGAAGTTGACAATCTAGCAAAATAATACTGAAAACCAGTTATTACACCATGCTCTGTAAAGAAAGACTTCTGTAATAAATAACACACATGGCCTGAGCTATCAAACCACACTTACGTAACCAAGAATACCCTGGCTGTTGTTGCTTTGTCTTTTTATATTCTTCCCATTGCCAATGTCTCTGTTACATTGCACAAAAAGATTCTTCCAAAACAAAATGAAGTCCTTGGTGAAGGCTGGATTTGATTTCCTTCATCTGATGTACTTGACGAGTAAATAAAATGTTGCCAGAAAAAAAAAAATACAAAATTAAAGCCACAGGAAGGCAGTGGAATTGAGACTACCACATTTCACAGAAGTCATGAAAAAAATGTGGATGGAGGGCTTCATGTGTATAGAAGAATAAGCCATAACAGTCAAATGAATTCAGATTCTTCAGATATGCAAAGGTCTGCACCCAGGGAGGAGCAGCCATAGTGGGGATCAGCTGTCATGCTGGGACAAGCTGGGGACCACCTAGCTGGAAAGCAGCCCTGCAGAGGAGAACCTGCAACTCGTGGTGGACACACGAGTTGGCAGTGTGCCCTTGTCACTAAGAAGGCCAATGGTATGCTGGGCTGCATTAGGCAAAATATGGCCAGCAGATCGAGAGAGGTGATCCTTCCCCTCTGCTCAGTGCTGCTGAGGTCACACCTGGAGTGCTGGGTCCAGTTCTGGGCTGCTCGGTACAAGAGAGCTGTTGACCTACTGGAGTGATTCCAGCAAAGGGCTACAGGGATGGGGAGGGGACTGGAGCATGCCTCCTGTGAGGAATGACAGAGAGCTTGGGACTGCTCAGCCTAGAGAAAAGAAGGCTCATGAATGTTTAGAAACACCTGGAAGAGGGTGCAAAGACCAGGGAGCCAGGTTCTTCTCTGTGGTGCCTAGTGACAGGACAAGAGGCAGTGGGCAGAAACAGAAACACAGAAGGTTCCTCCTGAGCATCCAGAAAGACTTCTTTAGACTGAGCACTGTCACGGGTTGCCTGGAGTGGTTGTGGAGTCTCCTCCTTGGACATGATCCTGGGCAACCTGAGCATCCAGGCTTGCAAAGACAGGGCTCCTTGCCTTGCCTTTCCAAATTAGAACTACTCCTTTATGCATAGTTACCCATAAATTCTTTTTGAGGACAGACAGATAAATACAATAAAGATGCAGAGCACTGAAGAAAGAAACATTTCAAATTGATGAAGGGCACTGAATACAAGAGAACTGGCCTGGGCTAATCTGAGATTCTAGTGATGGGTTGCTCATGGGACTGAACTAGTGACTCTGCAATTTCCTTATTTTAGGAGATAGCTACAGCATCTTGTGGAAAGTTTGAGCATCTGGAATCTGCACCAACTGCAGCGGATGGGAAAATGAAACAACTTTTACTAGATCACTACTGTTACTGGGGGAAGCTCTCTGAGATCTGCCCATGGGAGTGAACACCTTAGTCAACAACTAAGTGGTATGCAGTAATCACTCTGAGCAACAGCAGTGTAATTTAGGTTATGGTCACCGTGATACACTCCAATGGTCTTTTAGGAAAAATGTCCACTTCCAGACACATTATAAAGACATGATGCAGAGAGAGGCGACACTGGCATGTAGTCTCTGGAATCTCTTGGAACCAAACAGGAACAAAGAGTGTCTCTTTCTTAAGGAGCATTATCACATGAACTTTATATGAGCAAGACATCAGAAGACAAAATAAATATTAACAAACACTGCAAACTTGTGTGGAAGGAAGCTAGTGAGTAAAAGAATTAGATTAGCAAGTGTCATACAGACAGATTGTAACAGATTAGTGATAAAACGGCTCCAGCAGGCTCTCAGGCTTTTCTTACTACTCAAATTCATTATTATCACTTACTACATACAAAGAAGTCTTCTGAGAAGCAGCTTTTCATAAATCTGTCATGCTACTTACCTGTCAACTCTGGTCATAATGCATAACAGTGAGCATTTTGCAGGGGGTTTTGTCGTTTTGTTTGATTCGTGTGTGTTTGTGTGTGTGTGTGTGTATTTTTTGTTCATTTACTTGCTTTGAAGGTACAGTTTCCTTCTCAAATACCATCCTGCACTGGTTAAGAAAATGAGAGATTTCTGGTTTATAAGGAACTCGGACTGAAGGTGAGTTATTTTTCCCTCTGTATCTCATGTGCAGTACATGGTTTCATTTATTCCATACCTGAAGAGACTAGTGCAGAGATGCTGCAGAAACCACATACACTGATTTCAGTCGAGCACCCTCAAATATTTTTGTGTTTGTAGTAGATTCTGATATGGTATTTGCTGTTTATTATTATTTTTACAGATTTCACATCTGCCTATCAGTAGCACATTCACACCATTCTTTCTCATTTTTGTATCTCACTGTGTTTCAATGATTTACAGTGAAATTTGTTGTTGATTTAGAAATTGATGTAGATTAAGGCATAACTCATAAAATATTCCTCCCTTCCATAGCTGTTAACACTGCCTTTTAATTAGAATTGTTTTTCTCCAATGTCTATAATTTTTCACTATCTATTCTTAAGCATTTCTTGATGAAAGAAACTAAAGAGCTTATTTTATAAAGTAACCTTGTTATTCCTGTGGAAAATGAGAAAAAATAAAAAATTCCTTCCAGCCCCCTACAATACTTTTAGACCACATATGTTGTCTAACTGTGACTGTGTCTTGTCCAATGTAGTATTGTTTACACATTTTTTTTTTTCACATTTGCATGTTCACAGTTTTAACTATGAGGCTTTTTTTTTTTTTTTCAAATGTCACCAAGCCTTTTTTTTTTTTTGAGAATGGGAACTAAATACACCATGTACATATACTGGCAAGCATATGGGCTATTGATGTGTGTATTGTGGACTAGTTTAATGCGTACTTTTACTTCATGGATCAACCCCTGACAGTTCATTATTTTATTTTTGTTCTCCTCTAGACTCCCTCTGGTATTTCTAAATCCTTAATGGGAACAAGGCCCAGAGAAAGGAACACTATGTTCTGCTACAATGATTCTCATTACTTTTTATCATCTTTTCAGCTATTTTATATGATACAGCATTATGCTTTGGTACTTTCTGATTATTATACAGACCATTAATATCCTGGCTTTCAGGGCTGCATAACACAAATCCCAAGGAAATCAAAGCAATATGCACTCAGTATATGTGTATATAATGCTTAAGAGAATCTTTAGAGGTCCGTATCGGCAGAAAGAAACATGTTTAATACCATGGCTGAGAAATGTAGATACAATGGGTGCCAGCTCTGGCACATAGTTAGCAGGGCAGATTTAGCTTTTTACGTACCTCAGTTATTGACATAGATGCCGTTTCAGACACATTGCACATTCAGGAATCTGAGTAGCATGGAGAAGTGTTAACTGCCTGTTGTGTATACATTTGGGTGTGGGAAAAGGGTGGGAGGAAGAAATACTGGCTGTGGTACCCAAATGTTAATAGCGTTAGATAGCCATGTAGCTTCCCCAGAACCTCCAAGACCAGAACATGCTTTCTCCTCTCACAGATGCATTCCTGCTGCTTTCAGAGCCCTAAGACCAAATGTCTTCTCATGCTTTCTCTTTCAAGTAAATAAACTCTATGCCTCTGCCCTAAGCTTTTGCTCATAATTCACCAAGTCCTGTCAAGCTGTCATTGAATAAATAATAGTTGAATATCCGGCCGCCTTCTCTTTCATACATGAGTAAGTTCTCACTAATTCCAGTGGTATGAGAGAAGTGACTCACGTTATCACCATTGTGTCACAAGACAGCTAGCCTTAGAGATACAAAAATCAGCATGAGTCCATGCCATGAGTGAAGATTATGTTTTGGTAACATTTCTCATCTTGAGTATCTCTCTTACTGCATGCATAAAACGTCTGCTTTTTATGCAGAATTTGACACTAGGCTAAAGGCCTTAGGACTTGGCCTATTGCTTTTAACTGTGAACTTGGCACTGCAGAGGAACAG
This sequence comes from Alectura lathami, assembly GCA_013399715.1. Classification (NCBI taxonomy): domain Eukaryota; kingdom Metazoa; phylum Chordata; class Aves; order Galliformes; family Megapodiidae; genus Alectura; species Alectura lathami. Next base: position 14,837 of record VXAV01009805.1, on the reverse strand, counting down.
TATGTGCTACTCATTCTTATGCAATAAATACCAAAAATTGTTTTGTTGTATTCTTGTAGTCACCAAACTTGTATTGTGCAATAAATTGTAAAAGTATTTTTAAAACAACATGGTGTTAATAAAGGCCGTATTAATTGGATTCTCTGTGGATTTTCTGCCCAGTTCATTGTGCATAGCCTGCTTTCAAAAGCAGATTTATATACTAGCAAGTAGAAAAGATTTTTCTGAACTTAGTATTCTAATAAAACTTCATAAATGTGTTTATGGTATAATTTTATATTTGTTAAGTTCTACAGAAAACAAATGTAGTGTCATAAACTGCTCACATGGACGTAAGGGCCATAATGAAAACATCCAAAAAAAGAAGTGAAGATAAGTCAGGAGTTACCAATTATTCATGAACAAGAAGATATTTGGTTATGCAGAATATTAATAAAAGTTAAGTTTATCATTGTCATATTTTAGTTTTACTAAAGGCAGAAGGTTCAAGAGATTCAGAAATTTGTGGTGTATAGGACTTGTGTAGGTATGGGCATATCCGCATTTAATCTTTGTGCCTACCACAACATAGGTGCTGGTGGAACATGAGAATACATGTTGTTTTTATAAATAAAGTTAGGCAGGTATAACAGAGTAACTGACTCTCCTACTTCATAGTATTGATTAACCACCAGCTGGTATCACTGGAAAAAAAAAACTTACCTTGTTAATCAAATGTTATTTACCGTTGGCTTTTAAAACTTTCCACGAAGAGTTTACTATTATCACAGGCAAGATTCAGGACCAGCCAAACTTACTTAGCATGATTAATTCCTATGTTCCCATTAAAAATAGGAATTCATGCTGATAAGTCTTCAGAGTTTCCATTTTGCATATGTGATCTTCTTTAATACTCCCATGTGAAGGTCCACTTTTTAGAGTCATTTTTCAGCTACTTTCTAATTATCTATCTTGCTTTGCGAGGGAAAGGTTCCACTTCCAGCATGTTTTATGATGTTTCTCAGCTGAGAATCACTGAGGTTACAAGTTTGGTTTTTTTACAGCTTAGAGGATGTGATATCAGTTTATACCAGTTTATATCCAACTTAGGTGAAGCCCATTTTGTGCTCTAACAAACCTTCTGACTTCCAGAGGAGAGACTAGTAGGCCGGCCAACCACACCCTTTTCATAGAGGCAGACTCTGTTTTCTGCAGCACAGGAAAGGGCAGACTGGAAGGGCAGAGCCGCCCGATTCCCCAGCTCTCCTGTTCCTGTGTCTGTGACTGCATGCCAGCAGCAAGCCAGAGTGGGGGACCAGGGTCCCACTGCATTCTCTCCCTCCCCCCAGTGAGTGCTGCTCTTCGTCCCTGATACTTGTGCTGAAGGAAAGCAGGCTAAGGATGGGTGCAGAAGGTGAGGGTCTCTGGGTGAGGGGCCGCTACATCCCACTTGCTTCAGTTTTAGCTGGTCAAACTGTAACCTAGAGTTCGGCTTTGTGCATACCGCCCACATTCTACCTTCTACTTTCAGTCCATGCAAGCTGCTCTGAATGTTAGCCATAGAAATACTAACTTCAACATAGGAAGATCTGTCATCAGCTGCAACACTGGAGACAGAACACCCGCTAATGTATGTGCATTGGACTGACATGATGAACGTAATAAAAAATCACGTTGTGATTAGTTCTGTATTTGAACAAAAGACAAATTATTTATTTGTTTCTTCAAATGAAGCATAACACTAAGGTATAAAGGGAGTATAAATAACATCTGATTGTGCTCCTAAGCTCCATGCTATAACTTTCTTGCAATGACATCCTTCAACAAATTAACTACATCATTACTGTTAAGTATTAATTGCACAAAACAGATACACAAAATATATAATGAGCTAGAAGGAGGACAACATTCTTCCATTATGACAAACAACTGTAACAAGAAATGGAAAAAAAAAAAATAGATTTAGGCTTACACAGATGGCAACACTGAGAGTTTTAAGTCCTCTCCTTGAACACATTACATGTGATAAATAATATGCAAAATATTTAAAGAATTTTGTTGTTGCTTACAGAAGATACTTAGCAAGCAAAGAGCCAGTAGCAGTCACTGCCTCATGTTTCATATCCCCATCATTCAATGCAAATTTTTACATTTCATGCAATAATCCTGAGCTTATTTTCAGTAACATTGAAATGTCATCTATATTAATTACCAAATACATACAGAACCCAACTATGGGGTCTATTGTATTATTAAGGCATGAAAAAAGAATAACAGTTTATTAACTCTGAATGCCACAAATACAGCACAGCAGTTAGAAGGCTCAAAAAAGCTCAGAAAGTACCAGTGATGTCTGTGCCAAGGTCCTCCCAGAACATAACTGTGAATCATCAGCTCCTGAAAAGATACAGCATAAAATCCTGGCCTTGCTGACATCAAGGAGTTTTGCCATTGCCGTGACTGCTGGACCATGCTTCAGAGCTATCAGGAGTAACTCAGACTCCTTTTCATATCCCCAAAAAATTGACAAACTTCCTCTCAAGTCAAGTATGAATTTAAAAACCACTATCTATTAATTAGTATTTTAAGTCTATGGTAAGATTCTATTATACAGCATGGCAAGTATTAAAAAGCCTTTTCAGGAAGTGCTTATTTGTTAGTCTGACTTACGAGTACTTTAAGAGAAGGTGGAACTAGCATGAAGAGGATCTCCGCCAGATCTATGCCCTATTTATACCTTATTTTTTGTTTTATGGAAAGGCTTTGGTAAGCCAAACACAGGGTGCACGATGCAATTCCAGTCTCCATGGTTCAATGTCTCTTCTCAAGGATGAAAAACACCGAAGTCATCAAGTGAAGAACTCACCATGTGCATAAATCGTGGTATCTAGGTTGTACAGTTCTCCACATACTCTCTATTTTACAGGCAAGGAATTCTTGCAAAATGCCTCGTAGTAAGCCAGGGTATGCCAGTTCAGTTAATTAAGCCATTGAAACTGAAGTCAAATTGGTGGTAAGTTGTACTTAAATTGTATTATGTCCCAAGATGGGAACTACAACAGCAGATGATCTCCTTTAATTCTGCTGCTACTATTACCTGCCCCTTGTGTAGATATTTGCCCAGCTGAGCACAGAGTTTACAGATCCAGGAGCATCACCCTTCATCTGAAGGTGGCCCACACTCTGTTGTGATACGAACCATGGAATGCAAGAGGGACAGATGCTTTTACACAGCCTTTGTGCATACTTCTTTCCATGCCTGCATCCCTTGCACACACAAACCACCCTTTGACGAAGGTGGTGGTGTCCAGTTCTATCAGTGCAAGGTTTTTCAGAACCTGGAAGATGCACAAATCCACTATAGCTAATTTCATCTAAAACACCAAGTTATAATATTGAAAAAAATAGTTTGCCACACATTGTTCAGGAAATTCATTATTCTCTCATTTGAAATAGAAGGAGAAAAAAGTTGTTGCTGTTAGAGTTATTGGGTTAGACTTTGTGTGATTTTTGGTTAACTTATACTAACAAATAAGTTAAAGAAGGCTAAGGCTATAAATTGTTACTGTTTCTTTTATAAATATCCACTTTACTTCTGTTCTCCTCTACAAAAAGTGTTAAGGAAAAAGGTGGCCAGAAGGTTTACACGTGTTGTAAATTGTAATTTGGTTAAGTTAAGCTGTAAAAACCAAACATGTAAGTGAAGTTGAGCACAGTGTAAGAAAAAGCCAGTTTTTCTAATTAACAACTTATTTACAAGTTCTTAAAATCAACTGAACTGGAGTAGATGTCCTGTGTTTGTCACCAATATTTTATTGTAACTGGTAACTTCCACACTTTATAGTAGAACAACAAAAAGAAAATAAAGTTCACTATATACAGCCTTTGTGCAGGCTACTTGACTATACACAAGGCATAGTGATCATAACACGACCTAGTCTTCATCATAATTTGTGCACAAAAAGACACTAATCAGACATTATGTGAACATTACAGTGAAATGACGTCACAAGTCCAGTGAAAATTCAGCATAATACAAAACATATTTATCTACTGCAAATGACATCCTTTCAAACAGCAAGCCTTTACTCAGTAGTAACTTAACCAGAGTCTGACGCAGAGATCTGTTGTGTAGTTATAAGTCTTTTCAGTGACGCAACCTCTGCAGATAAGTTTGCTATGCCCTGCTTCAAATACAGGTTCTCGGACTCGGAGACATTGTAGATATTGTCTTTTATTTCAACAACTCCAGTTTTGCAACCACTCTGAATTTTTACGTTGAGTTCCTTTTGATGCCAGAGTTCTGGTTTGAGTGACCAGTCTTGGATGTTAGTCACCTGGACCGAGAAAGGAGTGTGAGAAGAATGCACCAAGTTCTGTGCACCATGTTTTTCAAGCTCGAAATGTCTTTTTGAGGACATATCAATAGGTGATGATAACTTCTGGGTGCCGTCATAGTCATTATCCATTGCTTCCACCTTAACTTGCATGGCTTTGGCTTTAATTCGAAGCTTGTGAGGCAGAGCTGAAGAATTCACTTCTGGAACTTTAACTGTTGCGTGAACATTTTTGTGTTCAACTGGGGAATGGATTGGACCCTTAGGAACCTGCTGCTCATCTTCTCCATCGGATGACTTTCCAACGACACCATCATCAGTTTCTGAAGTTCTGGGGGAGTTACTGGAGGACCTATTAACTTGCAAGAGAGGAGGAGAATGTGAGTACACGTTAAAGGTAGTTCCCATGTAGTTTGGATATATGGATGCTTTATATGAACCTCTGTCATCTCTCGGCTCTCTCTCTAACTCCATGGGCTCCTGTTTTATAATCTGGAACTTGTTTTCAGGACTTCTGCAGCTGCTTTGTATACGACTTGCTTGAGTATGCTCTACTGATGACATTTCAGAGACATCAGACATAGAGCTCTGAGGAGAATGTTTAATGACAGAGATACAACTGCTACCAACTATAGACGGTTCATGTTCATCTACAAATGAGTTAATATTTGATTTGGAACTTTGATAGTCTTGGAAATACACAGTTGTCGAGCTACTGAGTTTCTGTATCTCTTGGGCATAGGCTGCAGAACTAATTAAACCAAACTTTAGCTTCAATGAAAGCAGCTCCGCCTTCAGAGTGGCATTCTCCTCTCCCAGTGCAATTAGTTTGTTCTCTAAGACAAGGTCATTCAGTCGTCGTTTTTCACGAGATCTTTTGGCAGCTTCATTATTTTTCCGCCTTTTCTCCCAATACATAGCGTCTTTCTTTTCATCCGGAATGAACTCTCGCTTTCTCCGGCAAGCTGAAGATTTGCTTTTTCCACTACTTGCTTCAGTAAGTAGTATATCTTCATTTGCAGACAACTCTTCAGACACTTCTGCTAAAGTAGACTTAAGTACCATGATTTTGTCCACGTTGCTACTTGTGTCATTAGGTCCGTGTTCCTTTTTAAGGGTCTGCATTTTTCTCAGCTGCATCAGAAGCAATTTGTAGCAGATCTACAATGAGCAACAGAGCAAGCTAATTCTCCAATACTTCTCACTCCACAACTCGATAAATACAGTAATTTTAAATCCACACTCATTCTTCTGTTTGGTTCATATTCTCAAACAGAAGTGCCTAGATCCAATTTTCTTGGCAGAGTCAATGGGAAGTTTCTAAAAGAAACCTGAAAAAAAAAACAAAAAAACAGAAGTTGATCACTATATAGGAATCACTGTTTTGGGGAGAGCAAAAGTAACTTCCTATAAAAAGCACAGACTAGCATTTGATTCTTTAAACCTGCGGCAGCATGAAGGAAGCTCAATGCAGAAGCAACTGATACTCTACACTTTGCGATACCTAGGTAGCAGATTTACTTCCAAAGCAAATACAACGTGATCCAAGGGGAACAAAAAGGAAATCCATTTTAAAAAACGGATTTTGATCCTACTACAGTGTTGTCACAGAACTTTCCGTGATATCATTGACCAACTTAAACCTCTAATACTTCACACTGCAGAACACCAGGCATGCTGATGAGCAGCACTGGAAAGCATCCTGTTCTTCCACATTAAAACATCCCTTCTTAAAACAGCTGTGGTGTGTGGCTTAGAAATGCTGTCTATTTGGGTTTTTCATGGATTAAAAATAACAAGCTGATTTAGAGACACTGGAGTGCTTTCTATTGTCTTAAAATAACACCACTATCCATTAAAGCTATTAAAGATTTAATTATTGGTTTTGTATCCTGTAAAGAACATAAACAGATATAGGTACCTACAAACACATGTTTATACCACACACTTGGAGTTTTAAAATGTTTTTTGATCAATCATATCAATTCAAGCTAGTAAATATACACAAAATCCTAGGATATACCTGTCAAAAATCTGATGAGAAAAATGTGTGCATTTTTTTTTTCTTGTATCTTACTAAGAAAATGTTAAAACCAAGATTGAAAAATACATTAGAATTTACATTTACTAACATAATTTGAAATTGAAAAATGTTATTATATCAAAGTAAAGTTTAATACTACTGAGGCATGTGCACCTTTGAAAAACAGTGTTTACACTGAAGTGAAAGTTTAGATCTAAAAGTCTGACCATTAAAAAAGGAAAACTAGCTTAACCTTTAGCTTAGGACATTTTGATAATTAAAACTGAACTTAGCATTTAAATTGGTATTTTTAAAATTTAGTACCTCCTAATGCAAAAAAAAAAAAAAAATTATTCTCAAAGGATCATTTGATCTTGATCTGAGATGTAGCTTCTCAATATCTCATTTTCCACAGTCACGCTCCTGGTAAAACTGATGTAGCACAGAAATTTTTATAGGACATACTATTGGGTCAGCAATGATTCTTGCCTGTACAACAACAACAAATAAGCAACTTCAGCTCAGTGGCAGTATTTATTGGGAATGTTTTTACAATTACTAATTAAACTGATTTTAATATTATCACTTGGGAAAGTTACAAAAGAATTAATGAATTTTATTCTGCTAGTTCTTCTTTTCCAAAAAGCGAAGAGGAGCGAGTGATGTAATAACAATAAAGCAGGGTCATAAAGACTCAGGTTTCAAGCTGGGTTCTGTTCCATCAAACCATGCCAGCTCTCCTGTCATGAAAAATTAACACATTTAAAAGAAGAGCTAAGTAGAATTTCCTAAAATCCATAGTTAATTACTGACATGTAACTATTTGTTTTCGATAATACAGTCTTCATGGAAAGTAGAGTCAGAAGCCAGCCACACCAAAGACAGCATCTAACATTCCAGTGTAAAAGCAGCACCATGATTTTCCATGTTTGCAAAGCAGGAAGTAATTACACAGTTAGATCCTGATCCAAACTTCTAACTGGTGTCATAAGGAATTTTCAGTCAAGTTAAATAGGAGCAGGATCTGGTCTTTGGAAAAAAAAAAAGAAAAAAAAGCCCAACAACAAAGCAAAATGTTTTCAAAAGAACTCAGTATAATTTGCTGAAGAAGCTGTACAGTCATTCTGTCCATTTCAGTGCTTCAAGTCCTCAGTTGTTTAATTAACATGCAAACTGTTCCAAGTCTAGTGTAAGCTGATACTTCACATATATATATTTTTAAGTCAAAAACATGGATTTTAGAAGTAAAAATAAAAAAGACAAGACGGGCCACCTGAATTTCTGTGGGAGCTGTAGAATCTCATACAGTCTCTGTAATGTGGTTTTACAAAAGTGGAGAAAAACAGTGAGATGTGATTTCATTACCCCACAGCATTAATGGCTAATAACCTAATGGCCACAAACTGGAAGAGGGGAGATTTAGGCCAGACCTTAGAAAGAAATTCTTCCCTGTGAGAGCGGTGAGACACTGGCACAGGTTGCCCAGAGAGGCTGTGGCTGCCCCCTCCCTTGCAGTGTACAAGGCCAGGCTGGATGGGGCTCTGAGCAACCTGGTCTAGTGGGAGGTGTCCCTGTCCATGGCAGGGGGGGTGGAACCAGGTGATCTTTAAGGTCCCTTCCAACCCAAACCATTCTATGATTCCGTGATTAGGAATGCACAGCTACCGATCCGATACCCTGACACACTGCAGTCACTGTGTTCATCCGTACAATTAACAGCTTACGGGCTTCTTTGGAAATGCATCCACCTGCTACAGCACATAGAAAGGCAGCATGTGCAGTACAACATGCACTGAATAGCTACGAAATCATCACTTGTCTCTTAATATAAATCTCAGCCAACTCTTGCTGAGGTCAAAAGGGTTCAGAACAACGTCTGTGGAATTTCAGGGCCTTACCAATGCATTTTACACTACTAGGGAGCTAAACTCAAAGCCACTAACATCTATTCTCTTAAGAAAGGGATAGTAACATGTATATACCATTACTTTCCATGTATTCATCTGCCATGCACCCTGGAACATCTATGCTTACTTGAAACACTAGAATTGGCAAATTAGTACTTGCAGGATTTGGGTATAGTTCTGGAAGAACTCCTACACTGATTTAACACAAATGTGTTTTTTTTCCTCTTATACTCCAGTCTTCCATTTCCACTCTGTTGAAGCAAGATCCTTAGTCTTAAACATGACTGCCCTAGAGTAAGAACTAGGACTGTGTATCTAGCTGTAGTTTCCAGCTCAAAGTGATCCCGCTTTGGTGTTTGTCCAACACCATGATCTAGGAAAGATACTAGCACTGATAGCAAAGGATATGAATAATTTTTGCAAAAAGTATGTTTTTTCTTCCAAATGAACATAGAGTAATGACACAGTTTGCCAGTATGACTGTCTAAGTATCAGTAAAAATTCAACGGCATGTCCATAAATCCCAGTGCTGGCACGGAGCTGCACTTAAAACCCACCAACATGCAGAGCTCTTATCCCTCAGTCCACATGGCTCCTCCGGTTAGGGCCATTCTAGCGTACAATCTGCTCATTTCAGCACTCGTAACTCCTGCTTTGGCCAGTCTGCTTCCCATACACAGTGCTCCTGACACAGACAGACAGAATGCAGGTAGCATGCAAGACCACAGCCAGTAGGAAGCGTGTACAAGAACAGCGACGGTGTTAGGGCGTATTCGACTTGCTTTCTCCCAGAGCCCATCAGTAAGGCTGTCAAGACAGAAGCGTAACCCACTGACACAGTCTCACTGAACTGCTATTTATGTAGTTCCTTCTACTGCTATCGCTTCTGTGAACTAGCAAAGCAACTATAAATCCCCAGTGCTCTCCACATTTTCCTTCAGCGCTTCTGCCTCGGTAACTGGAATTGCTGCTTTACAAACAGGAGCACGCTGTTGTTCGTTAATACTTCTCCACGTGGATCAGCCCAATTCTGAGTCTGCAAATAAATTAAATTCCATCTGATGATAATGGCAAAATGCCTTCAATAAAAACACCCATTTCACTTCACTTGCATTTTATAATTCCACTGGAAAACATCAGTATTTACACATGAATTAATGAACCGTAATGATTCCTCTGACTATATTTCAAATTCCAGTATTTTCCCTTATGATTAATTTTTCAATTGCTTTATCACTCCCTCATAAAGTATTATAAAACCAACATTTAATACTGCCTTACATTAGTCACTGTTAAAGATTTTTTTTTTTTGGTTGGTTGATGTTAATGGCATCGAGTGCCAATTCAACAATGTAATAACACTCGACCCTATTAACTTAATTACAGACCCAGTCCTGCTCCCACAGCAATTTTGCCATTGGCTTCAACAGAAGTAGGATACAATCCCAGATCCAAGTACTAATGAGACTGTTCTATAGAACTCATACTACTGAGGCAAGAAATTATGTATGCAGAAATCATGAAAAGTTAATTTATCCACAGACTTCAAGAAATACTTAAGCGATCTGATTGTGCCAACATAGTACATGAAGGATCTGATCCTGGGGATTTGTGTATTCACACTGCAGTAATTGAAATGTTTCAAAAGGCTGAAGGACAGGGCTGCAATCCTGCCTCTCCGTTCCATGTAATCTAATTACACAAGCCAATTCTGCTTTAGAGAATGCACACGGGTCTCCATACATACATGTGCGCTCCCCCTCAGAGTAACTGCATGTTATTATTTGTATTTATCAAAATAATTAGTGTTATCTCCAAACACAGTGTTTCAAAACAGATCTTAGAATGAGGAAACTGATTCTTCAGTTCTATTCTTCTGATAGACTTATCAAGCTAAATGAAATACTACTTCTACCAGTTGGTTGCTTTCAAAAACACTTCACTTTTATACAGCCATGTGTCTCCAACCGTTTATCTCGCAGTCCTTCAAAGACAGAAAAAAAAATGGCTAAATACAGCTTCGTATTGTAAAAAAGAACCATGCCTCTATCTCCATCTCTGGTAAATAAACAACTCAAACCACTATATGGCAAAGTGCAGAAACACACTAGAAGCTCACACTAATACGTGTCTACGCATGCTTTCAGTTGTTTTTTCCCACGTTTTGTGTAGGTGCCATTTATTACACTGCCACCATTCTGTCACAGGTTATTTATTTTGAAAACGTGCCTACACACCAGAAAAGATGGTGTAGAACCCACTCACAGACAGCAAAATACCAGACCACATTCTAAACTTCAGAAAACTGAAGAATATGCTTTATAATTTTATCTTCCAAGTGTTTTAAAAACATTTGCTAATTATTTCAAGATTTTTATGAGATATAGAAAAATACCATCCCCTTTGTACACGCAGGACGCAGAACTGAGCTTGAAGGTGGTGGATCCACATCCTAACCAAACACTGCTTGAATACCTTGGAGCTACTCAACCTCTACTGCGAGCCATTCTGCCTCTACTGGTTTTCTGAGATAAAAGTTATGCCATGAAATTCTGCACCTGTCAGGTCTAGCACAGTTTGGAAATATTCGCCAGCTCAAGACAGGGTCCCGAAATCCAATTCCAGCCTCCAGTGAAATCGTTCACCATACCTTTCCTTGCTTTTCATATAGCAGTTTGTAGAATTATCTTCTTGTTTAAGAAAAGCTTTAATCCTCCACTGGAATAGTGATACTATCCCCAGCATAAACCATTGGGCAAGTGGGTCTAGGCAATGCAGAACAAATGAAGTTGAAACTTTCTAGAAAAAAAACTAGGTAAGTGCACTTTATACTGTAACAGACATGCTAGCCATAGTCATAAAAGGGAACAGCATTAGCAACAGCCACCTTACCCCCAGTTACTGCTGTTACACAGTTACATCCATGCAGACCACAGACCCAGTTCAACAGCAAGGAGCAACACACAACTACTGCTCCAGCAGGCAGCTCCCTTTCCTTACAACTTCATGGGCATCATAAGTGCTTACGGTTCCAGGATCAACGTGTAATTAGGTCAGTGGAGCACTGACGACGATAGCTTTGTACAGGATGACCCATTTTTGCTAAAATGGTGACTCTCTTACTGAAAGAAAGTAATGGGATATGCCTAAATAATGTATTTCACGGAAACATCAAGAATCATTCATTCATTATGACACTTTTCAATCACATCTAAAAAAAATGACTACTCTCATCACTGCGCTCGAAACAGTTACTGCGTTTTCATATTACCCACCTCCAAGCTGTACCCAGAAAATAGATGTCATATGTAATTTTTACAAAAAGCCTTTGTTTTTAGGAAAATTAGTTCAGTTACTGTTTAATTACAAATTAATTCATTAATGTACAGCTTCCTTCCCAAAGGTAAACTATACAAATAAAAATATTATTTTGAAGGGACTAAACATACGTTTAAGGTAGCTGTTGCTCAAAAAGGTTAATAGGTGCAGATGTGACCCACATTATCTTCCATTTCCTCAGGAGAACAGTATGATTCCATCAGAGCTGCTTAACTTTTCCTGAACTAGCTGTTTGCTGCTCTGGTTAAAGTGGGGGCAGGGCGGAGGAAACAAGATCTAAGAATGCTACTCAAAGTGCAAGGATAAACTTTTAAGACTGAGAAGAAAAGGAAATGTATATATTACTTGTGTAAATATTTAATTATCCTTACATAGTGCATGTTACGTATGCGTGTCCATAAATCGCGCAATTTTATTTAACTATCACATCACTTTCCAGCATTTTACTAAAGCCCCAGCAGAAACAGCAGGAACTGAAGTAACAATGATGTAACAATATGCTTCTCCTCATTCCAACAGCTATTTGACAGTACTGCACAAAGCAATCACTTAATAGTAACAACGTTCTGGGAATACAAACTGTGTTCTCCTAATTAAGGACCATTAAAAATACACAATCACATGTTCATTCTGACGACAAATGGCTCTTTCCAATTGAGCTGTATTCTTAAAACGCCAAGCATGGGCCAGACCTTCGGCTGACCTAAATTTATATGGTGCTATTTAAAGGCAGCAGAATTATGTCAATTAATCCCAGCGGGTACTCTAACCATGCGTGGCATTATACAGCCCAAGCACAAACACATTAAATAAACACCGTTCGTAAGAGGTTGGTATCTACCGCTCACTGCGAACAAACACAGAAACAGCAGCCTTCAGAGCTCCCATGCCGCAAGACAGTCCAGACAGTGAGAGCACCATCACCTGCACCAACTCCCATTTTCTTTACAGCTGGGCTCTGCTCACAAGAGGGGTGGTCGTGCAGCACTGGTACCTAGCCTTTGGTTAACTGCTGCGAAGCTGTCTCTGTGGCAAAACCTGAGAACTACTCAAATGCTTCAGCATGGAATTGAAAATTACACCAAGATGGAACAACTCAAAAAGAGGAAAAA
>VXAV01009801.1:35103-51677 GCA_013399715.1 Alectura lathami | reverse complement strand
AAAAAAAAAAAAAAACCCAAAAAAAAAAAAAAAAAAAAAGGAAGGGGACCCCTCCCTTTAATAATGGTGGGCTGAAATTGTATCTTAGAAGTTTCATTGATAAACAATTGCATAGATATGGTGAAATTCTTGGTTTATGTGTAAAAAGTAGTAATTTTACAATATTTGCTGCAGAAGATGGGAAAGGAACAAGGAATCACAGAATCACAGAATGTTAGAGATTGGAAGGGACCTCGAAAGATCATCTAGTCCAATCCCCCTGCTGAAGCAGGAACACCTAGAGCAGATCGCACAGGAACGCATCCAGGCGGGTTTTGAATGTCTCCAGAGAAGGAGACTCCACAACCTCTCTGGGCAGCCTGTTCCAGTGCTCTGTCACCCTCACTGTGAAGAAATTTCTCCTCATATTTAAGCGGAACCTCCTATGTTCCAGCTTGCACCCATTGCCCCTTGTCCTGTCACTGGATGTCACAGTGAAGAGCCTGGCTCCATCCTCCTGACACCCACCCTTTACATATTTATAAACATTAATGAGGTCACCCCTCAGTCTCCTCTTCTCTAAGCTGAAGAGACCCAGCTCCCTCAGCCTTTCCTCATAAGGGAGATGCTCCACTCCCTTCATCATCTTGGTGGCTCTGCGCTGGACCCTCTCCAGCAGTTCCCTGTCCTTCTTGAACTGAGGGGCCCAGAACTGGACACAATACTCCAGATGCGGTCTCACCAGGGCAGAGTAGAGGGGGAGGAGAACCTCTCTCAACCTACTAACCACACCCCTTCTAATACACCCCAGGATGCCATTGGCCTTCTTGGCCACGAGGGCACAGTGCTGGCTCATGGTCATCCTGCTGTCCACCAGGACCCCCAGGTCCCTTTTCCCCTACACTGCTCTCCAACAGGTCAGTACCCAACTTATACTGATTCCTGGGGTTATTCCTGCCCAGATGCAAGACTCTACACTTGCCCTTGTTAAATTTCATTAAGTTTCTCCCTGCCCAACTCTCCAGCCTGTCTAGGTCTCACTGGATGGCAGCACACCCTTCTGGCATGTCAGCCACTCCTGCCAGTTTTGTATCATCAGCAAACTTGCTGAGGGTGCACTCTATCCCCTCATCCAAGTCGTTGATGAATATATTGAACAGCACCGGTCCCAGTACTGAACCCTGGGGAACCCCACTAGATAAAGGAAGAAAGTCACTTTGCCTGAGTTAGGTTGGTTGCTCTGCTCTCTCACTAGGAAGACTTTTAGCATACCTATGGTGTCACAAGAAGCACAGCATAAATACACTGTTAGCGTCAGCTTTCAAGAGAAGCCAATCTGAGGAGAAGATTATCATCGAATATTATCATTGAATACCCAGTGCCTCTGCAGTAGCAAACTTCTTCATGCTGCTGCATATTACTATACTTTGTTCTTTCCTATTGAAAGGAAGCAGCACTGATGGCACAAGCTATTTTTCATGTTTACACTGCATATTAATGGATATGCAGAAAAATCAAAAAAAAAAAAAAAAAAAAAAAGAATATTCTTACTCCTTGTCACAAACTACATTAGATCAACCAGAGGCACTCTTTGGTTATTGCTGAAAGGAGAGTGCACCAGATCATTCTCTTCTTTTACTTTCTGCTCCTTTATGTTTCTATAGTCTGGTGAGTTCATATTCCAGAGCTGAATATGAATTTTCTAAAGAATTAAATATATATATTTTGTATTTGTCAAAGTTCACTTGAAATTCTGAATAACCACTTTCCTAAACTGCATGGGGATATGCCTTCAAAAACACACATTTGTACATGCTGCCAAATTAGTTCAGGGAAACAAGAATTGTTCAAGCACTCATTCCCCTCACGAGCTGTTTCCTAGGTATAGTAAGGAGCAGCCATCTTGTTTCTAGCAGCCTGATCTCATTTCCTTCTCCAGAGACCAGCTCGCTTCTGACTTACACCCCACCACCACACCCCCACGCAGCCAAAGCCCCTCACTCACAACTCCCCAGCTATAGCCAAACCATGGACAGGCAGCCCAGGAGGAACAGGCCCAAGGCAGGCTCCCAGATCCCCTCACACATCACTAGCGTGGAAAGCGATACCCTCTAGCACTGCAAACCCTTTCTAGGGGGCAGAATATGCTCAGGAACCACCCCCTCCCCAGGCCCCTGCTTTACCTCACGGCACTGCAGCCTGCACTTCCTCCCTCCCCTCAGGGGGAGCCGCAGCTCGAGCCAGGTGCCCTCAGCGCCATCCACAGGTAGGGGCAGCCCCAGGGAGGGGCAGGACAGACTCTCTCCGGGGATTCCTCCATTCTCCATCCCTTTTCTAAAGCAAATACAGGGGCATCACCTGCAGAACAGGGCCAGCCACACCCTTCAGCACCCGCGCCCACCTGAGGAGAAAAACAGCCCCAGCACAAGAAGCTACGACCAGCGCGGCACGAGCTCGCTGCAAATCAGGCGGGCGGGCGGCAAGCAGCCAATCAGCGCTCGGCAGGTGAGATTAAAAAAGCGCTGGGCGGGAACAGCTCCCTCGCCTCAGTGCTGGGCGGGAGGAGTGGCAGAGCTCTGTCATGCTACGTGCCGTGCCCGTGCAGTTAGTATCGAGTCCTTGAGGTAATAAAGGTGGTTTTTAGGGCAGGACAGCCTGTGGTAGGGCTTCTGAGCTTTGTTGTGAGGGGCTTGTTTCTCCACCTAGTCCTCTTCACATGGGTCAGGCATATGAGAGGCCTGATTTGCTGACTGGCAGATGGGTGCAGGGCCCTGTGGTGCTCTGCAGGTTCTGTACTCCCTACTTGTGTCAGCAAGAACCTCTTCTTGGAGCGTGGGCTGCTGAGCCTAGCTAGGTAACATATTTTCATATCTTTTAATAAAGTGGGATGTGTCAGTGATGTGAGCTGGCTCACAGAAAAACGGTATACAAGAGTGAATGATGACAAAATGGTCTAATCTGAAACTGTAACACTGTTTCCTTGTCTTCAGAAATGTCTAGTTACCACTCTGAGAAGTCACTTCAGGGGCAAAGTTTAAACATATCTTGCTACTACATGTTCATGTGCAGGAGAAATAAAAAGCTCCAGCAACCCTACATATTTTTGTTTAGACTGCTGGAATGGCAGATAATTGCTATGTATTATCAAACACTATGGTCTGCACTCACAACTTAAGCCCTTCTAATTAATAAACAATCTCAACTTGACTTACAATCATGCTGTTTAGTCATATAGTGTAAGTAAGTGATAAAATGTTTCTCATTGAATTTTCTTTCATGAGGCCATTTTACTACAGTAATAATCTGCAGGTCAAAAAAAGTCTCCAATCAACCTTGAGATGCTGACCTTTGATTCTGGAGTTGCAATTCTAATTAATTCTTCTCTCTACTTATGAAGGTTTTTACAACAAATAACAGTATCCCTGTATCTAGTTAGTGCTCTACTTGTTAGTGCTGCAAATGAGTAAATTAAGCATGATTCTTCAATGTAGTTGCCATTGTTTTAATTTCACTAAGTTATTTTTAGAGGAAATAAATCATACAAATCGTTGGATGTATTCTACAAAGATTTGCATCTCTGTATTAGTAGTTACAGGAATAGTGGGTTAACAAAATGTATTAAGTTGAGATAAAATTTGCTGTTGATCTTGATGGTTTCAACAAGGGAGTTCTTGAAAATGGTCAGCCATGGTAAAAGCAGTCTTGTCTGGTGAAATATGCATTTATATTAAATGAAACAGCAAAACCCTGAGACACTGACATAGCTAGGAAAGAGTTTCTTTGCCTCTCTTAAAGTTGGGTGATCCAACATCCAGAAAGTATCTGATAAAGTCTTACATTATTACTTTTTCCTTCCTTTTTGGAACAGCTCTGCTATCATCAATATGTATTTCTCCTTCACCCTTTAATATATGGAAATGCCAATAGTGCCTTATTCTATAAAACACCAAGTGAGTTTGTATTGTATTGAGGCCCATAAGACTTTACTTGAGCTTCTGAACAAGAGCCATAAGGTTGTGTTGAACTGGAGAAAAAAAAAAAGGGTGATTTATGTTGAATCAGGGATTTTAAGAACAGGCCTAGCTTCATAGACTTCAAATTTTGTCAATGTAGTTTTGAAAACTGATTATCATAGCAAATCTTAATTTTAAAACTTTTTTAGAAAAATACTAATTCTGACCCCCTGGGGATAGCAATATGATAACAACACAGATCCTGCTGTTTAACTGGCATATTTGCTCTGAAGTTTCTCACTGTTTTAATGTAGGACAAATTAAGAAGCTTCTTCCTACCCCATGCTTAGTACTGTTAGACATGCATAGAATAAGATGAACATTCCTTTCAAAAACCGATATTTATTCTTATATTGTCTCTATACACCTATAATACAAAGGGAAGAAGCTATATGTGAATTTAGAATTCTAATTTACCCCAACTAGTAAGCTTATTCTTTCTATTTTTGGTATGGCTTGAAGTTGATAACATGAGCTTTTCTTTTCCTTGTTATGCCTTCTAAGAATAGCAGTTTCTTTTTTGTATGAGGAAGTATTCTTTGACACTTGGGGAAAAAAAATGCAAAGAATAAATGTTTTGTGCTTCATGTCATAAAATAGCTTTACGCTTTCTATCAGATACTTGTCGCAAGTTAAGAAGTCTAAACTGTTGTAATAGTGCATTTCAGAATGAATAGAGAATAATTATAGTAATCAAGATATGAGCAAAGCATGGATTTGGTGTGGGAATGGAATGTTTCCTTTCAAGCAGTATTTCCAGAGCTTTTTTTAAAAACTGCTCAGAAAAATATGTCATGCCAATTTCCTGCTTTGTAGATTCAGCAGGTGCCAAATCCTTATTGCGCTAGAAATTAACTCAATCTTCCAAGAGCATTTTGGAATTATTAGCTATTCCGCACTGTTCTGTGGGATTGAAGAAAGAGCAATCAAAAGTAAAATGGCTTGCTCTGTGCTATACCGTAAACAAGTTACCGCACTCTGATCTGAATATGTCATAAGCATTGCCACCAGTAACAGGGGAACACTGAAAGTAATAACTGCAATTGCAGTGTAGGCATAAAAGCAAACAGTGGAGAAGCACAAGGCACAAAATACTTCCTGCGTGAGTTGGAACTGAAGTATGACGCTTATTTGAGCTATAAAACATGAATTAGGATACTTCTTTGCCTAACACTCACATGAAAGATGAATCATGGGTTTTGGTGTGTGTGTGTGTTTTTTTTTTTTCTTTTAGTATTATATAAATAACTACTAAAATTTTTAAGAAATTTAAATCTTGGTTGCCAAGAAACAGGTTTTTTGCCTGTCAGAGTTTGCAGATAGCCAGGTGAAAAAAGTAGTTAACGCTTAGCTGGTTTTAAATACCCAGAGCAAATTCTCATGGTTGTACTGGAAGGCTATTTGATATGAAAGTAATGCAAAAGAAGTTAATCTTACAACTTTAAAATAATTGCTTAAATCAGTTCTGTCTTTTAATAACTGTATTCAGTTTTCTGATCAAAATTTCACAAGAACTTTAATGCTTTACTGCATTTTATTTAAACATACGTTATTTTACATCGTAGTGTTTCCAATTATACAGATATGGTCTTGTATTTATTTGGATGTCTCACTTCAACAATTAAAAGAAAACTTCTTTGCTGTTCTCTTTAGTAGCCATTCTGAATCTGCCTTTACTTCTGACGGAATGTTCAGTTTTTGACATGTACATATCTAACTTTCCATTCTAGCCAATACACTGCTCTCTGTGTGAATTTAAAGACTGTTTCTACACTCAGAGCTTAAAAAAGAAAGATATTTCATGCGAGAACTGCCTGAAGTGCTGTTTTGTCATTTGAACGGGAAATGACTTGCATGCATTATTACTTATACCTCAAAAAAGACTCAGGTGACTTGCATAGATTTATTTTTCTATATCTGCAGTTGTATATTGGTGAGTCAGAACTGCATTTAAATGAGGATGAGAACAAACTGTAATTCAGGATATTTCCACAAGCACATTGCCATACTTACAGTGGGAAATGACATCTATAAATATCACTGTGAGGGTTCCTGAAGGCTTATGGCAGTCCTTTAGTCCTGGTTTAGGATGCCTCTGGTGTTTAATCCAAAGTGCTTGGTAATGTTCTACAAGGAATACTAACAAAAGTGGTAGCTATTTACTAAAAATATTTGTCAGCTCAAATGCATTCAAAAGGCACAACAGAGTAAATGGCAATAATTTATCTTATTCCCAAGGGAAAAAATGCTGTGAGGAAAGTAACTAATGACTTATTGAAGGATGTAGATGTTCCAGTCCTGTTATTTGTTGGAACTGGATGCATAGTCCAGTGAAGGATGACAAGATGGGAATCAGAATATCCAAAATCCTTATTGCATCTGACACTGGCATGCTCTGCAGAATGAACAGCATACACAAGGGACAATGTTTAGAAATTATGGATTTGCACTAAATGNAAAAAAAAAAAAAAAAGGAAATTTGTTTATTCCTCATCTAGAAAATAGGTGTAATAATGCCATGCCTTACAAGAGAGCCTTTGAAGGCCCTGAAGGGTTCTTTCATTTGTTTCGCCATTGGGATAACTCTCTGACTTTTCTGAACCAAATAAAATCCGCGCCCACATCCTNTCTGGTCAGATTGCAGTATGTTTATCACCTTAGAAACATCAAGAACATTAATTTTAAACTTCTTTTCTATCACAGAAACATTCCTAGCAGTACAAGAGAAGTGAAACAACAGTGTTTTCTAACTTCTATTGGAAGGTAAGAATT
This sequence comes from Alectura lathami, assembly GCA_013399715.1. Lineage (NCBI taxonomy): Eukaryota > Metazoa > Chordata > Aves > Galliformes > Megapodiidae > Alectura > Alectura lathami. The sequence goes on along the minus strand of VXAV01009801.1, from coordinate 44,913 downwards.
AATCTTATCAAAATGCTCTTTATATATTTAACTGCTTTTGGAGATACTCCTCCAACCATCAGATTCCAACAGGTGTCTCTTCACCTGTAACATGCAAGAAGCCAGAATTTCAGAATTTGAGTTAGTCGTCAGTATCTGTGCCAACACCTATAAGCAAAGTAGAACATCTGGTATTTCTGGCCTTTAGTCTGAGAGAAGTTTTTAAGAGAGTGNNNCTTTTTGTGTGAGAAAAGTTTTAAAGAGATGGAGAAAAAAAAAAAAAAAAAAAAAAAAAAAACCTGTTTTGTGGCATGCTAACACTTTCTTCTTGTAAAAATACTTCTAAGGGTGTTCTTAGACATAGTTTTCTATTAGTGAACAATATGCTGGAATCTCAAAGAAATTTTTACTTCTTAAACCAAACAAGCTGGGTGATTGAGTAAACAAATTTCATTCTCAATAACAGGTTCTAGTTTTCTAATAAAGATTTGTTATTTTTCATATAAATGATAAAAGTTTGAAGAACATTTGTACTAACAAGAAAGAAGTATGTATGCACCATTTGTCACTCTGAGTTGTAAAGAATGAAGCTTTAGCACAAAGTCATTGTAAAAACTGAGGTTCTTTTGTACTGTATCATTTTATATCATGATGGATGCTAACAAATGCTGTCATTGAACTCTACAATGCCAAAATTCATCAGGGCCGCATATGTGTTGTTTGAAGGTGTCCCCCTAAGAAAGCAAGACTCTGAAGTAGGTGTTTGACTGTCATTCAGTCCCAAAAGAATATAGAAGAACAGAATGGTTTCAAACACTTGGTAAAGAAGATTAAGGCTTCGAGTAGCACAAACTCTAGTATTTAATTTATTGGAATAAATGTAAAAAAGGGAAAGCAAGATTTAGCACTGTTGTCTAGTGAATCTTCAGGCTAATAATGGCATCCTGTCTTAATCCACCCCTATTGTTGATGTTCACGTCAGTCTTAGAGCTTTCCAGATAGGTGGACAGAGCATTGTCTGCAAAGATAACTTATGCACCAAAGGACTGAATTGCACATGTAACAGTGACTTAACGGTTCTGTCCTATGAGTTATGACTTCCTACTTCCCTGCTCCTCAGAGGAAATGAATCTGCTCTTGCTGTTGACAGGAAACATAGCTTCAGCACAGTGACAGGCAGAGATGCTGGCTGTTACACAGGTGTGTTCCTTACAGCTACATCTAAAATGTTACTGCTTGCTGGTTATGCCGCGACCCTCCCTTTTGTGGAATTCTTGCTAGGATGAGTTGGAGAGGAGGATTGCATTTTTCCTCTCAGGCTGAAATGGGCTTTTGTCTGATCATTCCATATGTTGTGTATTCTGGACCATCCCCATCACAGATGTTCCTCTCCAAGCATTAAAACTGGGTATCAGCTCATTCGGCTTCAGCACTTGACTTTAAAAGGCAAACAAATCACATCCCTTTCTTGAGTGTATAATGCATCATTTTTCCCTCTTTGACTGTGTATTATCTTCTTTTACATCTGATCACATCATCAGAATCTAACTTCCTGCATCTGTTTTGGCTAATTAGTGCATTGGCTTTAAACCTTCTCCCATCAAAATTTTTTTCTGAACCAGTCAGTATTTATTTTATACAAAGACTTCTATGCAAATTTAATGAAAAGAGGAAGTGTAATGATTTCTCTAAATTGGACATACTAAAGCAGAGTGAAAAGATTATGGGATGTGGAAGTAAATAAACCAGTGACTTAGAAGAGGGGAAAAATAGAAAAAGGATTTTTTCGCTAGGAATGAGTGGCTAGTACTTCAGTGGCAGCACCTGCTCAGGTCACACTAAGTGACCTGTGAACTGTTTTCAGAAACTGAATTTAAAAATCTAAACTACTTCTGCTCAAAGCATGTGAGGATACATAGCTACTTAGCATGAGAGAACTGTTTATGATCTGACTTCAAAACTTTATTTGAAAAAGCTGTTTCCCTTTGACTTAAAGACCAACCAAAACAAAATCGAGCTAGTCAGTAGACTTGTGATCAGCAAACAGATGTTTAGCTGCTGTAACTGTGTAAAACTCCACTAATCTAAGCAAATGTTATTGTGGTACATCAGCTGTGCCAGTTTCACTTTCTTCAGCCTGAAAATGTTGGCAAAGTTAGAATTGTTCTTCTTAATGGTGCTGGTATACTGGTTTTATTTATAAGCACTTTTAATGTAGTCTAGTCTTTGTTTTGCTATCATATGTACCTAATGAGTTGCAAGGTGTATTCATATGGGTTAAGCAGTGGAAAAATGAAGTGAGATTTAAGGTGGGAAGCAATTCAGTGTTAAGTATATGCTGTCATCTACTGGTCATCTCCTGCAATCTGTTTCCTGCATACAGTTGTGGGTACTTTTGCCATCAATGTTACAAGCAAATTGTCTGTTAGTTCTTGCGTGTTAACCACTTCTTCAGTGTGAATATTCCTATCAATGTGATTATATCAGGTTTTACTCATAATACTTCAGATATGCTAAATAGAAACTTAGAAGTAATAAAGAAGTGTCTGGGCTAGAAGACAATGTGACAGTGATCATCTGGTGCATTCTTGGGAAATCAAACTGTCTAAAGAGAATACAACTTCATCTGTCTCAGTTGGAAACAACAGAGCATGGAGTCATTGAGTAGAACATATTATTGAGCCTTTATTGAAAGAGGAGAAAAAAAGAAATGTTAATCAACGCTTGATTAAAATGTGTGGCTCAATCTCATCAGCTGCAGGAAGCTGAATTTTGACAAATGAGGATTTCCTAAATGCACTTCTGCTTGAAAAGATCATAAATTGCTAGGCTTACTTTATGATATAATCTCCATATAACTCCATGGATTCTCCTACACTCTAATTCTATAACAGCAGTTGGAAAGGCAGCTTGGTGTGATGTGATCTTTAGATCAAGTCCAAGTGATAAATTCTTTGTGTACCTATTTTATATTACTTTTTAAAGGACATATGGACATTTAACTCTTTTCCTTCTTTGAGTAATGAAGACTACTACTAATCATAGAATCATAGAACGGCTTGGGCTAGAAGTGACCTCAGAGGTCATCTAGTTCCAACCCCCCTGCTGTGGACAGGGCTGCCTGCCACTAGCTCACTAGATCAAACTGCCCAGGAACCCATCCAGCCTGGCCTTGGACACATCCAGGGATGGGGCATCCACAACTTCTCTTGGCAGCCTGTGCCAGTGCCTAACCACTCTCTCAGTGAAAAATTTCTTCCTGATGTCCAACCTAAACCTCCCCTCTTTCAGTTTTAGCCCATTCCCCCTTGTCCTACCGTTATCCACCCGTGTAAAAAGTCGTTCCCCCTCCTGCCTGTAAGCTCCTTTCAAGTATTGGAAGGCCGCAATGAGGTCTCCCCAGAGCCTTCTCTTTTCCAAGCTAAACAATCCCAACTCCCTCAACCTTTCCTCATAGGAGAGGTGCTCCAGCCCTCTGATCATTTTGGGGGCCCTCCTCTGGACCCTCTCCAACAGCTCCACATCCTTTCTGTGCTGGGGGCCCCAGGCCTGGACACAGCACTCCAGGTGAGGCCTTCCAAGGGCAGAGTACAGGGGGATGATCCCCTCCCTCTCCCTGCTGGCCACCCCTCTCTTGATGCAGCCCAGGATGCCATTGGCCTTCCTGGCTGCCAGAGCGCACTGCCGGCTCATGGCCAGCTTTTCATCAATCACGACGCCCAAGTCCTTCTCCGCAGGGCTGCTCTCAAGGAGTTCTTCTCCCAGTCTGTGCACACACCTGGGATTGCCCCGACCCAAGTGCACCACCTTGCAGTTGGCCTTGTTGAACCTCCTCAGGTTCTCGTGGGCCCACTTTTCCAGCCTGTCCAGGTCCCTCTGGATGGCATCCCTTCCTCCAGGGGTATCAACTGCACCACTCAGCTTGGTGTCAACTAAGATTGAGTCTTGATAGTGTTTCTGTTAAACCTTATAACTCTTACAGTTAAACTTATGCAGAATTATTTAAAGAGCTACTTGCTCCTTTGTTCCGTATCAAAGTAAATAGGGATCCCTTTCAGCTCTAAAAGCGGAAACAAAATCAAGTGTGTAAGGAATTAAGTGATAGTTACAGATGTGAAGAAATGTATGAAATTAGGCACAGGATATTAGTTCTTGATGATACCAAGATTCTTTGCAACTTTGGTTTCTTACAGTACACATCATAGTTTGTTATTAGCAGAATACTGGAAAGAGGCACTGTTAATCACAATTTAGATCCCAGTGTGTATTTTTAGGCGGTACCTGTCATAAGTATTACCAACACAGTTTCTTTAACAATAGCTAGAAACCTGCTACAATTGCAACAGGAAAAAAAAAAAAAAAAAATGAGAACAGGTCAAGAAGAAACAAGTGTTAGGATTTTGGTTTTCAAAGCCATGTAGCAGAGTTAGGCATTCTGAAAGTTAATAGGAATTGGCACATGGCCCCAAATCTGAAAACTTTGTCTAAAGTGTCAGTGGACTGTGTAATCTGAGACTGTCACTGGTTGAGTTGCAGCTATGTTCTAGTTGTGGAGAATACATTAAAAAATAAAAAGGAATCTAGTGTAAACAAGCCCTTAGGGACCAAGGTCTGCAGCTCCTCCCAGGCCCCTTTTGTGACCTTGGGGACAATGGGGGGGTGCTTTGAAGCACAGTGTTGCCTTACAGCAAGGCTTAAACTGAGGCTTTAATGAGCTTCAGCAGTAAAGAGTAAGTGGTAGACAAATTCCCATACTTAGTTAACTGAGGAAAGAAGATGAGGCAGACATCATTAATTAAAATGAATGGAATTGGCAAGTGCAAATGGAAAACTTGTCCTTACCAACAAAAGTAACTTAAACCATAGTCCTGGTACACATTATGACCAGTGATCTTCTTCCAAAGAGCATCTTATACAAAACATTTGCATGATCTCGTTCTTATTTTCCAAACTCCCTACCTTAATATATACTTATTATATTGAAGTAGTTATGTTTAATATATTGAAAATATTTTGTGTAGAAATACTAAATTAAAATTTTCTGAGGTGAATATGAGGCTTTATTCTGTGAAGTGAAAAATACTCTACTGAAACTGTTTGAATATTGACATTATGGATTACATTATACATTTTCTTCATTTTCTTTTCACCTGCCTGTGTACCACCTAGTCAATAGAAATGTACTTTGGATTGAGTCAAAAGCTCTTCATTTGGGATGTAATCTATTAATATCCAATAGAGATAACACAAGTTAAGTTGATCTCATTTTGAAGACATTAGTAAGATTTAACTGACCTAAATTGTGTCAGGATTTCAGTTTAGGGTGGGTCTTCTTATGTTGTACCATCTTGTGTACTTTGATCAGTTAGACTTAAACATTTTATGATACCTTCTTGTCAACGTAGAAAATGATAATAATCTTCTGGTATGTATGATTTCTTCTCAAGAAAAATATCTAAACAAAATCTCAGAGAGATGAATGCTATGTGACAATTTTACCTATACGAGGATATAAATTCCACATCTGAATAAAATGTCTTCAGAAAAATAGAGTGAGTGGTAATGTGGATCGACCAGAATCTGGTGCAAAGCCTGATTCTTGATGTATGTCGTCCTCATTCTCTTTCACTTTTTACAGAACGATACGTTTAAAGGTTGATGGTGGTAAATGCTGACATCTAGTGGCTGTACAGCAACTGCTGATTCAGAGTTGGGTATATAACTCAGTTACCGAAGTTTTCCTAAGGCTGTGTTGAAGTACTTTTTCAATCCTGCAAGTGTCTATAATTTATAGGTAGATAATAAGCTTAGTTTTTAAAAATGCAATTTCTTTCATTGTTATTTCTGTGGGCTTTGTTGTGTCCAGTTTAAAAGAAAAAAGTTCAGTTGCATGTTTCTCGATATGTTAAATTTATCTGTGTTTACTGGTTTGGAATCTCCTGAAGTCACAAATTTTGGAATCTTGTGAAATGTTTTGAGCAGAATCACCATCTATTGTTCTTGTTGTTATGCCTTTGCTGGGCCATGACCAGAGATGGGGTGCTGGGCTCCTCTACCTTTGGTACAACCTAATAAATCATTGTTTGTGGTTAAAGGAATTATATTATCACTTCCTGAAGTTGTCTGTTGTAGCATCCTGAAGTATCACTACTATCTTTTTCCACTTTGTTTCTTTTAGTGAGTTTATTTTATTTGCACTTTGCAGTTCTATCTAATGAATAAAAATCTAAAAATGCCTTAATGCAGGGAAATACAAAAAATTCTTGCATTCTAAATGCTCCATAAATCTGTTTCCTGGCATGCATGAGATGCTGATTTCAAAATTGTCCAACTTGATTAAGCATTTTCTTCCTCTATATTCTATTGCTTGTGTTATGTCAGTTTAATTTCCTTCTTTGGAAGGAGATCAATGGAAAAAGGAAATAGTTAGAATGTCAAGATGCCCACTTGAGCATTTAATGCTGTGTGTGCATAATATTTCAGCTAGCTGATGCTAAAAAAAGTGGCAAAATCACATCTCAGCTTCTACTTTAGTTTTCTTAATGTATTTTTGCCAAGATTTTAAACTATATGTAAATCTCAACAGAATCAGGACATAAATGGTCTAGTGCTCCTGCGTCACAGGAAATACAGCAACCACAGACAACTGGCACATTCTTTTACAGCCAATGAGCCTACTCTATTTTCTTGTTTTGTCTGGTAGGATGTAAAGTGTAGGCATTACTAAAGTTAGAGACAGATAATATTTTTGGACTATATAACGAAATACATCTCTATAACATCACTGATCAAAGCAATCAACAATGATTTTTGGTTGTTGTGGTGAGAGGTTTTGGGGGGGAGGCAGAGGTTGGCTTGTTTTTGGCTAATTCCGTTGCAGTACACACATCAGGCCACGAGGTAGAGCTACATACAATGATTAGAATCAGGTTATGTGCTACGGAAATTTTTGAGGGGTTTAGTCACCGTTGTGGCAAGTGTATTTGAGAATGGTTTTTCTGTTTGAAGTAACATAATGACTATGTACTTGCTGGTAGCTGGGGGGTGAAAAAGGATAAGTACAAATACCATTTGTGCACCAAACCTGAAATAGTATGCAGATTCAAAAGAGAATTCCAATTTTTTGACCATCACATGAGAAATATTCATGACCATTCAGAGACTGTCATTAGCATAGTATTTAAGATATTATCTAAAATATTCAGGTTCAAGTTCCTGCCCTAAGAATGAATATTTTACATTTAAGGTAGATTGGTCTCCTAATAACTAAGCTGCTAAAAGGTAGGTCATTTCTTGATTCTGACTCTAGAAACCTTCTTGAAATATTTTGGCATCTAATGAAAGAATGACTTGAGGATTGAAGAAATTGCCTGTATTAGACACAATACATCTAATGATGTAATGGACAAAGAAAACAAGGACAACCTTTTCAGGCAGCCGAGAGTTTCTTCAGAGCTTTGGATTTGTAGGCCTGAAGGCTTTCATGCTTCCCCAGTGTGATTGTATCATTAGGGCTGTCACAAATACGGCATATAATTATTTCTTAATATATATTTTGAAAAGGGTTGTTGTTTTTACATATGCTTTACATTGAGTGTTTACTCAAAATTTATGATGTCCAATATGATTAGCACTGGGTCTCCTGTTGCAGTTTAACCTTTGTACATTTGTCTTCTCTGACTCATGTAATCTTCTTTGTCTAAGGAGATCTATATATGACTCTTCTCTCCTGGAACTGCAATTTTTTTTTCAGAGCGCAAAAAAATTGATTTTGATTATACCTTCTAACCTAGATGCTACACGGTGTAAATTCTGAGTCTGGTCTTGAATTCTATGCACTATTTAAGAACATATGTGTTTATTTGGCAAGGCAGCTGTGAATTTGTTGCCATAGCCTATGAAACGTCATATGAATATAATGTTCTTTTCCCTTTAGTCAGCCTAATATGTATGTGACAATGCAGAACAACATGTCTATATATTTTTAACAGCCTTTTATGGTGAAGTAGTGCTGCTGAGAAGGTTCTTACGTAGAAGGTAGGTTGCCTGATTTTCATGGAAGCCATGTGCATGTAACTTATCTGTGGTTGCATCTGCAATGTAATAAACATGGTTCTAATGCTAAGAAGTTTTATCGTCATGACAATACAGAATACTTTGTACCTCTGAAAATGATGGTGTGGGTACTAACAACAAATATGTGGTTGAACGGCCTGAAAGTTCAGATGCTGTAGTGCTCCATTTATTTCCTTTTATTTCAGTAGAAGAAAGACAATTAACTAGTGGTCTATTCTAGGATTTCTTCAGAGCAAGTCAAATTTATGTTATGTCTTGTTTGTCATGTGCCTACGTGTGATTTTGGTTCATGTTAGAGTAGCTCTTTGGGGTTGTCAGGCTGAAATGAACCAATATATTATGTAAACTAGCCAACAAGAGCTTTTGACACAGAATCACCATTAATCTGTCCAGAATTTAGTAGTCTGAGTGCAGCCCACAGCTTTGACATTTGTAGCCATCTTAGAGCACTGAAATAATCTGTAGTGAAATTCACTGGACAACAAATTTACAGTGCTCTTGATTCCAGTATGAAGCCAGCTGTGCAGATGTAGTATGAGTTTTGCAAATTTCAGTGCAACATGCTGAGCTTACTGCAGTTTCTCTTGCAGTAAATTCAGGTATGGAAGGAAATTTTCTCTGCTGTATAGGAGAGGTTGTGGAAAAAATGGATAATTATATTGAGGTAGGAGTGTATCTTCTGTAAATGTAAATGATAACAGAGATTCTCTGATTAGAGAACAAATGTGGTTCTGCTCGTGTGACAGAGTGGTCTATGAGGAGCATAGTGTGATGAGATTGCTATAGTTCAGAGAGCAAAGGATTTTCAAATACAGAAAGGACTGGTAAGGAGAAAGGGGTTACTATGTTTTTCACCCTCAGACAGGATGAACAGTAATAGGCGTGGGTTGCAGCAGAAGGAATCCAAGTCAAATGTTAAGAAACGCTTTCTGGTAGAAGTAAAATTATGCATTAGAATAGATTTGCTGGTAAACTGCAATGTCTCTGGTGTTAAAGGCCTTTAAGTATAGGTAGATAAACATTTGTCTGGAGTGACCTAAGTGGAGCTGGTTCTGTGGTAGAGCAAAGGGCCTGGGTGACCCCTGTGGTTCCTTCCAGCCATAATATTTTATGGAGGTTGTTGTGAGCAGATTCCAGCCCAGCTTCAGCTGATTAAATGGACATGACCCTTCCTTGCAGCTTTGGTGTTCAGTTCCTTAAGAGTTTGTTAGTGTAATCACTCATGTGCACAGCAAGAAGTTCAAGGGTTTTTGTGGTCTCTCATCCTGCTTGCATTCCAAGCATCTGCTTGCCTTAAACTTGATGGACTTTGTCTATATCCTTTCTCTGCTTCCCACTTCCCAGCTCCTATTAGACTTAATGCTTTTTGTTCGCCCTATCTGGCATGCACTAGTCTCTTTTATCAAAGAACTTTCACACCTGAGGCCTCCAGTCACATACTTGCAGTAAAGTAACAGCTTAAAAGCAAATCCTTTTAAATCCTGAGGCCAAACACTGTAACAAACATATCTTCTCAAGGGATCAGTTTCCAAATGTGCTTTTGAACCTAAGTCCCACTAGGCATTTGGCTTTAAGTGCGTAATAGGGCTTTATTTCTTTATTTATTGTAGAGCCATTCCCCCTCCATTGTTTCCATCTCAGTATGTGCTATTTAAACCTGTACCTCTGGTGGATTCTGCCATTGAAGTGTAGATTAGCAGAATGCTGCTGTGTAGTGAAACATTGCAGGCCAAAAGATGTATCAAAATAAAATCT
>VXAV01009800.1:25424-40291 GCA_013399715.1 Alectura lathami | reverse complement strand
AATACTTCTTATTCTTCTGTACAATTGTCCAAATATTTTAAGTTGTCACTAGCCAGATGTCTTTCTTTTTTATTTTTTAAGATCTTATTTTGTTTGAAAAATCATATAGATAGATGTCCAAACCACAACCAGAAATGCTGAAAATTTTGCTAAGCCTGTGAGAAAATGCAGCTGAAGTGTTCAGCCAAAGAGTTCAACAGGACTCCAGGAATCGCAGGGTGGGAGGGAGATGCTCCAATACCTTAGGACAGAAGAGACAGAAATGTGCGGAAAATGATTCATTCTTGAAATCAATCGGTAAGCAAGTTTTTACTCTTCTTTTAACAGAACGGCAAACTCTCTGACCGCTGCCTGTCAAAAAACAATAACCTAGTGACAGCCATCAGCACCTACTCATTGTAAAATATGCCTGCCCCTACCCTGTTCTAATAAAATGCGGATCGCATCAAAAAGGGCATATTCTTCAGGGTGTTGCTTACTCGGCGTTGTCTGAATATGACATCAGTATATATATTTTGAGATACCACTATCTCGTACTTCAAGGCATACCTATTTTCTCTAATTGCCAGAGGCTGAGGGGAGGTGCACTAAAGAATAAAGAAGGTTATTGTGACAGATGAAACATAATTCACAATGAGTACTCTTTTCATCCAGCCTTAAGTAGCAGAGGATTACTCCAAGCTGAATTTTAGGGGAGTATGTATGATCTGATTTAATAATATGAGGACAGGCCACAGGCTGAAAGGCAATATAAACCAATTATGCTTTTGCTGAATGTTTGGGGGGTTTTCTTGCTGTTTTTTTACCTCTCTTTTCTGGAAGGTGAAGAAACGTGAACGTGAAGAGGGTCTGAAGAAACGTGGGGAAAAGTAAGAAATGCCAAGAAATAAAAGTTGGGATTTTCTGGAATGGATATTGATAAATAATTATGCTACATTTCTGCTTCATGACACTCAAATGAAATAAGATCATGCCATTTCTTCAGTAAATATGCGCTGTGAAAGTAGGTAAACTAATTTTGATACACTTACTGAACTTGTATTGCTTCCAAGAAATTCATACTTGAGTCTTCTAAAAATGCTGTACAATATCAAGTTTAGATGTAGATAAGTGTGACAGTGAAATAACCATCTGCTAAATGTGTACATTGCTTGTCAGAGTCATTGCTTTAATATTTAAACAGTAAATAGGTAAGCTTGCATGTGTATTTTATATGTTTGCTTCCTTAAAGTGTACTTTGGTAAAGACTTAACATAATTTAATGTTTTATATTCTAAAAGGATTTTTCTTTTAACTGTTTCAGCTTTCATTTTTTTTTTGTTGTTGTTGTTATTTATTTTCTTGGTGTGATTTAAAACTGCATTCAGAATGTCTGGAAGTGTAGATATACAAACTGCAGAAACTGTTAGGGCACTTGGTAAAAGGAGTAAACCTTATCTTGTTTTGTCTACAGATATGTTAATTTAGATTAATAACCTCTTTTTTTAAGCAAAAAACAACATTAAAATATTTTAATAAAAGTGTTAATAAAGTAATCATTGATCTCAAATAATGCCTCTAAACATTCTGTATAATTCAGTATAAAAAATAAAACCATTTTTAGATGGATTCTAAATGTCTTTTTCAAGTGTTTCATCTTGTTTGTTTAAAAATCACAGAAAAGAAAACAAACCCATGAGCTGTGTTCTCATGTATTCTTACTTTCTGATTGCACAAAATTGGTTTAGCTATTGGAGCTAGTAAAATATGCTGCTAACTGAAATTAAATTATTGCTGGGGTTAGTTCATACCTTTCTGATTTGGGGCTGTAATATAAAATAAAGATTAATTGGAACAAATTTTCTGTTTTTTGGGTGCTGCTTTATTTATGCTTAAAAGTAAGCGTAAAACTAATGCATTTCTTAAACCCTAAGAATAATTAGTTAGATTTTGGTGAATAAGCTGCACAAACTAAGCACATCTCTGTACTATACTCAAAGAAAGCACAAACAGTCAGAGAGCTTATCAAAACACAGCAAGAAAACTGCTAGATTGAAAGCATACATTTTAGTATTTTATTTTGCAAAAGGAGTAGCAGCCAAAAGACCATTCTAACAACCTGACAAATAGCAACAAACAACAGCTCTCGAGTCAAAATATTTATTAGAGTGTCATGTCAATGTACAGGCTAGCATATGTGCTAAGGAGAAATTATTCTATTTTCTTCAGTTGAGTGAAGCAGTAACAATGGACGTAAAGATTTATAAATATATACAGAACTGAGAATGTTTCTTTCAAACCATACAACCATTAAATTTTCATTGATCATTTAAAAGCACATCAAAAAGTGTTAAATACAAGTTATTTCAATTCCTGTGACAATTTTTATCCAAATGTTATTCTTGCCATGTCACACTGCACTTGCCATCCATCGTAAAGTTTCATAGTAAGAAATATACACAACCATGTTTAAGGATCTGAGTAGCATCTTTGCTACACTGAATGACATTAGTTTAAGCAATATGCCTTCTTCCAACAAACTTTCAAACAATGTATGGTTTAGGTGTATTGATATTGGAAGACTGGTTTTATTCCCTTTAAAATTAGTTTGAAGTAGAATTTATTATTGATATTATGGCACATAAAACTTTCAGCAAAATTGTAGATAAAGGTTTTCTTAGCAAAAGCAGGAAAATAGAGTATCTCAGATCATGCCCGTGTGCAAAACAAAAAGTCCACATCTGAAGATTAAGAAACAATGTTTTAATGTTGAATCAAACTATGGACACTCATATCTTTTACAAACCTAAAAATGTTAGTACATGTTATTTTAATTCTTTTCATAAAACATAACTAATGCTGGCTAGATGTATATCAAGTTCACTCCATCATTTTTAATTGCCAGTGTTAAGGTTTTTTTTTTTTTTTAAGAGCAGAAGAAGGAAAAAGAGCTCTTCCCCTCCCCTGCAAACAGCTTTGATTTTAACCAAATCTCGATGTGCAGGTGGAGTTGTCTCAGTCCATACCCCATAAAGCTTGAAAAACCTGTGAACGAAATTAAGATTTGTAATATTTTGGGAGCTACAAAGAATACAGCAGCTCAAGAGACAGCACTGGGAATGTAGGAAACCACAGACTTTGATTCTATACGACAGGCTGGATAGGAGTCAAAGCTGCCACATGTGGTGTGAAAAAATGCCACCCTGGTGTGAACAAAGGGTTTAAAATGGAGTCAAGAAGCGTGCAAGCTCAATGTCTAAGCTTTTCCTGTGAATTGTACTGCCACAACCTGCAGGATATCAAGTGGGCTGGGAAGAATAGCGTGCCTTCGGAAGCTACAACGGGGTAGCGGTGGACGTCGGTGCGTTCGGGTCTCTATTGTTTTGGTTGTCGTGTTTGTGCATCCTCGCAACGCACTGCTGTACTCCAGCGAAAGAGTAAAGCACCAAGACCACGGGCTCAACATTCACCGAGAAACTTGTGAGAGCAGCAACGCTGATCTTCCTCACCACAGAGAGAGTTTACAGACAGATGTAAAAATGTACTCACTACATAGTTCATTTTGCTGGAGTCTGAACCGCAGTCTCACCCACAAAAAAAGCAGCCTAATAAAGGTTGCTTACAAAAGACCTCCATAGCCTTTTAGTGAAATCATATAAACATAGTTGCAATCATATAAACATTTGTTGGGGTTTATTGAAATATAAATAATATTTTTTCAGTCTACATCTTTTTTCCTTTTAGCACAACATAAAGCTATTGATCTGCACATACAGTTCAAAAGCACCATCTTTTAGAAGTAAACTGCAAAAGTTTGCAGTAGCAACCCAAAAATGTATGGGTCTTGCACTAGCACAAATGCTATGCTGACAATATTTATCAGTGAAGGTACTGAAAATCAAACATTCTGCTTATATATAATGCAATGTATTTAAGGCACAAGCAAAGGAATAATATGGAAGAAAACAAATCAGTTTCCCCAAAAGATGTAAACAGCAAAAGTACTAGATCCTCTAAGAGAAAATAAAATACAGTTATTAGAAAAAAATCAATTAAAAACTAAGGCCCACAAAACCCAATAAACAGTAAATGTTCTAAAAATTAAAGAAACGTTCTGATTTGCTAGATTACATTTACATTTTTTATTAAGGATTAGGTCAAAAGCCACTGATTTTTAGTTTATGAATGCAGGTCAAGACAAGAACATTTTTCTATTTACTCTGTGTAACTCTGTATAGAAATCAATCTGTTACTTTCATTACAACCACACAATCAATTCCATTTAAAGTACAATGCAACAGCCAAGTCCAAGGACAATATGGATCGCTGAAAATCCTTCATACCAGCTACAGAATTTATTCAGTAAGACTGGGATGGTTTTTCTTCTCATTAGTATGCAACAAGCTTTCACAAACAAACTTATCCTGTCTTTGTCTGTTTTTAGTTCAAAGCATAAAACAAAACAACAAAAAAGCATATGCTAATTTACTGCTGCTAGCACTAGTATGCAATTATTGGTCTTCAGTAAATAATATAAATCCTCTATTAAAGAACAATTTTATGGACGAAAGTATCTAAGTCACACAGCGTCACAACCGCTTCTACAACTGTAATAAAAAAAAAGACTACATGCTAGATAAACCATATGACATACATACATGCAGGCATATGTGATGAACATAGAGAACATTTTTAAGCTGTCTTCCTTAAAAGGATACATTTTATTAACCTATAAATATTTGTAAATATGTGCCTCTCATTTTTCTGTTCCCCATAATGCTATTCTGAGAGTCATAAGGGACACAAAGCCATGGCATTTAAAAACAGTAAAATGTTATCAATGTGTCTCTCTGCACGCTCAAGGACAAGTATGATCACTCAGACAGATGTAATTTAGCCATTTTTATAAAGATATTGAATGTTCATAATTACTTTTATAGTCCTAGTTCAACATATCAAAATCAAGTCATAATATCAGATGTTAAAGCTACTAAACTACAAGCCGCAATTTTACTTATGGTAAGATTATACAGGTTTCTTTTGCAAATTTAGTTTTGTTTTTAGCTCCCAATTTATTTTTTGCACTCATCTTAGTAGATGTAGCATTTAAATATTACTTTTACCTTCTTCCTACCTGAAACATAAGTCTGTCAAATGAATATTGCAGTAAATGAATGGAATAGACTAAAAATATTCTGTTCAGAGATTTCTGCAGAATAAAGCTGCCTGTGATTTTCAAGTAAAAACCCTATCCTGAATATTCCTAGCATTTGTTCCATATTTGTTCTTTTATTGATCACTTTTTTCAACTCTGTATCCTCCTCCCCAGCAACATATCAGAGAAAATGAAAAATGAATCCTGGAGTGCTTCTCCAGAGCATGCAGTCAGATGCTTGCTAGCAGAGCTGAAGCTGCGTTCAGATGTCCCTGGTCTCCCCAGTTCTGATCATTTGAGATGGCACTGACAGGAAATCTCTGGGAGTTTCTTACGGTACCATCTCTCTTTTAATCCAGTGAACATTTTTAAGTCAACCTTAAATTGTAGTTTCTGCTGCATCGTGAACCAATTAGCAGCATCCTCTCTCGGGTAACAAGACAGCATGCACACATGCAGTGTACGTATGTGTACACGTATGCCTATGAACATGTGTGTTCGTTGGTTAGTGCAGCTGAGTCTCAAACTGTGACTCTCATGCACCAGTTAAGTTGTCAGACTTCACTGCACGCATTCCAGTCAAAAGAAAATTGTATAGTGCCAGATTTCTTACTCACATATAACAGCACATAAATAGACAAAGGGTTCACAGCACTGAGAGCAGAGAAACTGCCCTGACAGACTTGCATTTATCCCCACTGCAAACCTTGCACAAGCATACATAAACATCTTTTTCCTCTTGTTCAGCTGTGTTTACTTGCCACTGCTTTCCTCCCCTGGCTTCCAGAGCTCACTTTTCCCCACCTCCTGAACCTGTTTATTTTCTCTCCTGTCCGTCTGCCAGCAGCGGCACCGAAGGATCCCCCAAAAGCTGCAGCCTGGCCTCAGTGCAGCCCGAGAGTGTGAGCAGGACACGGGAGTGAACTGGTTAAGGCCATGCTGGCGGGACAGGGTGACTCAGCCTTTGGGAATATGAAGCTGGGCCGTCTGCAAGCATTGCATTAAGCACAAGGCACAATATCTGCAAGGGAGTCAGCAGGGGCAGGGGCAATGTCAAGAGAGGAAAATTCCCTTTCCCAGAATACCCCCCACTTCTCCAGACATTACACAGCAGAAAGGTGGGTACCACAGGGGTCACTTGCCAGCATGGAGCCAGGCACTGAACTGCTTTGCAGCCCCTGCCTGGGAAGCCGAAGCAGCAGTTTCACCAGCAACCTGACCCCAGGGGCTATTTTTGGACTGCACCAGGCCAATCTGCAAAGCTGGCCCCAGAGAGACAGCTCGGGGCTGTTTGAAATGCTGCAGAGCAGCTTCATAATCCAGCTCAGAGCCCACAGACAAGCAACGCAGGGGACCCACGCTCACCCCTGCATGAAGTTTGGCTGCAGCAAGGAAGCCAAAAACACGCGATGCCAGTGCAGTTAAATCACTTATCAGGGAAGCCCACCTTTTAGAGGAGGGGTACCTTTTCTTACAGCATGAAAATGTTTGCCTGCCCATGTTTTCAGCAGTAAACAATTCCAAATTTTCCTGACCTTATTGTGTAAGTTAACAACCACGGCTTTCCCTGGCACTCCACACCACAACACACCAGGCCCGACCTTCCAAAGCAGCTCCTCCCTCACCACCCAGAAGGACAAGGAGACATTTCCTATGGCAGCGCCTCCTATCACCTCCCAAAGCCTGCTGATCTGTGCCAGCAGTGCAGGCCACTCAAGGTGACAAAGAGCAAGCAGACAAAAGGCAGAGAAACACGGACAGAGAACAAAGGCCGACAGACAGGCTCCAGGACAGGAACGTCCCACTGAGCAGCTGCTGTACAGAGCTTGCCTACAGCTGAAGCTCTGGCAGCATGATACCAACTAACACCAGGACCTCTGAAGCCCGAGAGCCTGAAGCCCCCAGGAGCTTTGGCGCTGCTTCTTTGCCCTTTGCCTGGCTCCTGGAAAAGATGCTTGGAAAAATCCATCCTGAAAAGCAATGGTACAGGAAGGCAGCACAAGCCTTCTTCCTGCTAGAGTCCTGGCAGGGCCTTTACATGGGGTAGTAAAGGCCATTCCACTTTCCTCATGTGGAAGTGCTGGAGGTGGTCACCGGTACAAGGGGGAAAACTCTGATTTCTCGTCATAAACTGTTCAGTTCACACCAGAACAGCACTGGTGCAAGAGCACACCCCAGCCTTTAATCATTCTGCAATGCACGGGGCTTGGAGACCGAGTGTAACATGAAAGCATCCTCTGGTAAAAGAGAACTTTTCACTGCCTTCCTTAATTTGTAAATCGCCTTCTGTGGGTTTATTTTAGTACCTTGATTGTATTTGAACATAGCTTATTATGATTTAATTTCCTCCTTTCTTTTTTTTTAAACAGAGGATGGAAAAGAAAAATAAATCTCATATGCTCTCAGCATATAACAGTTGATATAATAGACTGAAATGGCTCCTTCTAATCACTTGGGGATTTTTAAGTGCATTTTATTGACATGATAAGCCATTATGAGTCCTTCAGACTTGTTATGGTTTATCATATCAAGGCTTATGGTTTTAAGTAATATTCCTAATATGCATTCACAGCATCCACTCCAACAGCTTCTTTAATCTCAATTAAATACCATTAAAGATATGTATGGTACCTATGTATAAGTGACCCTAGAGCAGTATTTATATGCACTAGTAACAAAATAATGTCAGAATGGCTCAGCTGGCTTCCATCTCATCCCCCACCCAGGAGCCTTATTACAAAAACACAGATTAATATGCAAAGGTAACATAATTCAGTGGAATTATGAAAGGCAAAATCTTCTAATTGTGATTTTTTTTTTTTTTTTGTAGGGATTCTTTCCTTCTTTCTTTTCTTAAAGTTAGTTGTTAAAATGAGATCCCTTCTGCCAACCCCCAGGAGCTGTCTGAGCAGAACATAAAACCTTTTGATATATCCCAGCAAAACAGAGGTTATCCCTGGTGTCTAGGACAATATTTGTTTTCAAAAAGAAATGAAACCGATCATCAAAGATCACCAGGGATGGCAAAACTCTGACTGCACAGAGCACAGCTGTGCTGCCATCCTGAATAGCTACATAATATATCTATGTTTTCCACAACCTGGGCCATGGATTTATAGTCTGCCCCTTTTTCTCTTTTTGTACTTCATACTACTCTGGTTCCCATCTCATCTTGCTTTTATCTTCATATTCTGGCTTCTGCACAGACATGGGTCTCCTGCCCTTACAAGAAGAAAGTGAGAAGCAGCAAAAAGAAACTATGTCCAGGCAGAGGAGAAGCAGTCAAAATGAGTTCGGCTTCCAGACTGCCAAGACCTTCTTATAATAAAAGACCAGGAGTTCTGCACTAGGAGCAGCAAAAGAGGGCTATTAGAAGGCTAAAAGAATCTCAGAACCTAAGTGTTATGAATTTACAGCAATGGGAACAATGCTGAAATGAAAAAGGTGCAGCTGACAGGCTGTTATACTAGCTGAACTGGGGCAGAGGACAAAGCAAGGTCCAATGAAATACAGTACAGAAAAGGAGCGTGAAGCCTGGAATGCAGGTATTGAAGTTGGCCTAGGTGCAGATTTTAATACATCCAAATTTCCAGTGGATTGCTAGTAGTCCTTCTTGCCATCTGCAACAAAGACTGAGAGCAAAAACCTTGTGAAGGGTACAAAAGCTACAGTACAGGTCAAACCCAAAAGAAACTGGGGCCACCTCGCGCAGAGGTTGGATGGTTTGATCAGCTAGCTCTGCAGCATCTTGCCTCTTCAGTTAGAAGCACTTGGCACACTTGCCTCTAATTTAAGGAGGAAATATATATATGCATAAAAGATTAAGAGTATGTTTGTCATTTAACTAGATACACCAACAGCTGAAACAAAGATGTTCAAGTTGCAAAACTGAAGGATGTAGCTCCAAATTGTAGTTATGTCCGAAAGCTACACAGTTCTCAAATTACTTTGTGCAAAAGAGCTGCAAAAACTGAGCTAAGTTTTTCACCATTGTCAGAGGTTGGCCCACTGCTAAGACAGCTCTCAGTGCACTGCCATGCTTCTGCGATAATGGATTTTAAGTTTATGATGCACTTTCAGAATCATTTCAGTAAAACCAAAGGCTATCAAATGATTTCATAATCAATTAACACTACAGCTTAATTCCCAGTCTGCTACATCCTTCAGTGCTGCTTTGCCACATAATTGATGTCTAATTTGCGATACCATACAAACGAGCCTTGTTTATTCTCATTCCATTATCAGTAACTAACTCATTATTCTAATGCACTCTGAGGTATTTTAAAAATAAATGTGAAAGCAAGTTCCATTCTATTCTACATCCATTAGTTATCCTTCCAGGTTAGGAGCCATTTTCAAATCATTACAGTCTTTTTTCTTTAAATGTACCAAGTAACTCATTTGTAACAGAATATAGTCCTCATTTTACGAAAGCCTGTTGAAGTAACAGAACAAAACACGCATCATCAGGCAGCAAGACTGTTAAATATTAGTCCTCAAAAAAGAAAGTGAACGATAATCATCTTACAACATTCTACTTTATTTTGATGGCTGGAGTTCTCACAAGAAATAACTTGTAGCAGCCACAAATTACTACAGTAGGAGAAATGCCCTCCTCTGATCTCTACCACATTCAACACATGAAAAGCATGCCTCCTTGGTAAGGAGACATTTCTGTTAGCTGCGAGTTCATGGATGTCCAAACACCACCACAACGTTAAAGCCCACTTTACTTCTGCATCTGATGAAAAGTCAGGTAATACATGGCAGTGGTGAATGGCTTAGATAAGCAGGTAACAATTGATCAAACAACTACAAATTCCTCCACTGCTGCCTGCAGAAACAACTGGAGCCGGAAAATAATTTACTGCCCACTTAACGTCAGAAAAGATGCTCTTGAGTCCCTTAGAAGGAGCAGATGTAGAGAAGTATCTGATTACATACTTCTATATCCACTCAGAGTCAACTCTGAATCCAAACAGAAATCCACAAAGATAATGTCACTTGCTAGAATCCCAGGCCTTTGAACTACTCTCTCATCTATTTATATGCCATTTTTGTAGGCTGTTAGAGACAGTATTACATAGCCATGCAATACTCCATCATTTAGTATTTATGTTCCAGTATGATTTGGTTTCTTAAACATACATTAATGTTGCTTATTGTATATTGCCATGACAAAACTCCATGCAAGGGGAAATGTTTTTGAGGAAATGAATTACTAATATTCATGTGATGAAATTCAGTGATAAGGTATTACATTCCTGGACCACAAACACTAATGATGTTAGGTCATGATAACCTACAAAATTCCTACCCACACTTTTTTTTTTTCCCATTTATTTATTTATTTACTCATACTGGGAGTCACAAACTGTTTCATACATACAATTAATCAAGAAAAGATTAATAGATTAATTAAATTAATAAGATTAATTAAAAGATCAATAAAAGAAACAACATGGATCAATACTTGAGGATCTCAGATTTAAATTTGCCTTCAGTAGATATGGTGACAGAACCCTGATATCCATGTTGCTTGCAGCACCTGATACCTGTATCAGCATCCGCATTCTCATTCCAGTATCAACCTCTTGCAAACAGCTGTGAACTTTATTTCATCATTATATACAATTCCAAACTCCTCTATTCCCAAGAACTAGAATAAACATATTTTTAGTCTGATTGCTACAGTTCTACCATTCTGTAGGATATTTTTCATCCCACCATTTTACATCTAAATATAACTAGTTCAGTTATATATGTATTTTCTGTTTTGACAATGTATTAAGTATGACCATCTGAAGTACATAAAGCAAAGAAAGCAGTGAAGAGGAAGGGCCTAAGGAGACTGAGTCTTGGCATTCATGGTGCTAGAAATTATTTCACCTGAGCTTGCCTTTATCTGGAGATACTCCACAGAACCCTCAGCATCCCTGTAGCTCCACCGATGTGAACTTTACTGTCAAACAGACTTTGAGTATTTCATTAATTTGGAGAAAATAATACATAAACAGACAAACTCTTACAACTGCTTCTCTAATTTTAAGTTTTGCGTACTCATTTTTTGTCTTTATATGAAATAGAAATAGATACAGATAACATACAAACACGAGACAGTATGATGTTCATAAACACATTTTCGTATCCATAGTCACATTGATCTGTCCATCCATCTGTCCACCAGTCCAAGATATTGGAAAGAAACATAATGGANCTAAGGGAACCTGGACGGCATTGAGAATATATACTGAGACAGAAAAAATAATGCAGTCAAGGACCAAAATGGAAGGTTTTCAGTAACGTATTTGACTACCTAGCTTAGCAATTTGTCTGTTCTGTTTTTAAAAGCAACTTGAATCTCTACTCTCACAAATTTCAAGCAAAGTGTTCCAAATAAGAGGTGAATATGAAAAGCACACTGTTTTTCTCTTTAAATCTTGGAAAAAGATCGTGGATTCCTTGTATGTTGCTTTATATTTTTAGCATAGCCAAACAGGAAAGGAGGAAAAATAAAACACTGTTGTTTTTTTTTTCCTACCACTATGAAACTAGCGAGAATAACCTATTTCATGGTGGGACCATGACACTGCTCATGGAGACAAAATCTTCAAAATATAGCCTGAATTTAAGGAACACAAGCAGATTAGGAAGTGTATGCCAAAGCACGCTGCAGACGAGAGATGCATCATGTCAGTTTATGGACAGGCCACCTAGCAGGCAGTGACAGAACCCAGGCCAGAATGACACAACATTGCATTAAAAAATAAAAATAAAAAATCCCTCTCTAACCTCCTCTGCAGAGAAGCCCAAAGCCACCAGCTAAAAATCTCTTTCCTGACAGCAGCTAGGAAACAGCTTTAGTTTACTTCCAGCACTTGTCCCCAGCTCCTGCCCACAGACAATAAATACTCTTTCATTTCAACAGGCCTTGGTGAGGTTGGAGCTGCCCTTCAACTGGCTGTATGTTCTCTGTCCTCCACAACGATAAATATACAGCAGCATGCAGTCTGGCTGCACCGTTCTGCTCTTGTTCATCTTACAGTGGGGAAGTTATGCTGTTGGAAAAGCAAAATGTATCCTACTGAGATACACCTAATAAGGATTATTAGAACTAGTACTAGAACACCTAATAAGGTTGCCTGCATTCCTACCATGGTACAACAACTCCTCTGCAGCATCTAGAGCACCTCCGTTTCTGTGAACTGGGCAACCATAAGAGACATGAACGATAATCACATGATAATTTTGGACACCTGTCCAGAACTATGTAGTGCTATTCTTCTACTCACAGAGTTAATTTGTGTCCCTGGGGGTCTGATGTTAAACAATTTAAGAGAGGACAGCGTGGCAAGGGAGATGAAGTACACTGAGCAGAGTTCACTCAAGAACATCATGTAACATTCTGTAAAAACAGTTATGGCTGGAAAAAGACAATTAAACATTCTCTTCTCGGGAAGAAAATTAAAGGAATATTTGGTCTTCCTTCAACAGGGCAAAGACATCTTCATCTCTTTGACTCCTCTCAGAACAAACAGATGCTTGCTGGTCAGGGAAAGACATAGCAAAGTTTTAATTTGTGCTGTGCTTTTGTTGTTAGTATTTACAATACCTCTATGAGCAATTTCAAAATAGACAATCATTAGTCAGCTACCCCAAGTTAAAAATAATGGTTAAAGGATGGCCTTAGAAAACTGAAATTTTGAAGTTCTTTATTTCGGAGAAGTATACAGGAAAATTGACAATGAGAAGCCATCATAAGGTACAGAAGCTGAAAAATAGTTTCCATATTACATAGGAAGTTGTATGCAATTTGACTGTTGGTTTTGTTTTGTTCTGGAATTCAAAGTGCTAGAAGGGAGCTGCCAACAGAAGAGAGAAGATAAAATACACCAGTATGTCATTTTAAATGAGAGGTCTCTGCTGTAGAAGCAGTTTTTTAAAGTGGATGCCACCTTTAATCAAAATAGCACCATTCCATCGTGTTCATGGGCAAACGATGTTGTCCGCACCCGTAAGTAAGGAGGAGCCATTGCCTTGCACAGGAACAAAACGGTCCTGTTTTCCAGTAGGGTGCACCAGCAACATACTCCATTCTGGGGCATCCAGCACATGAAGTAGGGCAGCTAGCATCAGGAGCTGCTGTCCTGCAGAACTGGGAGTTACCTGCCTTCGTTCAAGTCTGTTTGCTTATCAGCTGAGCAGCATCTCCATGACCTCAGCAGGAGTGGGGAACTACCAGTTCACAGGACAGAGGAACCAGCACCCAGGGTCTCACCTCTCCTTGTTCACTGATCCTTGGAGCACAGTGTAGAAACACACATTGGTCACTGAGAATCAGAGACACTGTATTAAAAACAAAAGGGTAATTCTGTGTCTTTTGAAAGATAAAGATATGGAACTGGTAAGTAGATCAGTGCTACATTTCCCAAAATCACAGTCAATGTCCACAATGCTAACATGGCTTCTTCCACAATTCCTCTCTATTTCCAACTACCTGGCATTACAAGAACAATTTTGTAAAATTGCACAAACAGAATCAGACAGAATTTCGTTCAGTTATTCCAATCCAGAAATAGATTATATGATGGAGAGGAGGACTATATTTGTGTTGCTGTAAGTTATCGTGACTGTAATTTTGACTTTACTTCAAAAATCTTGGTAATCACCACTACCACATCTAATCATTATTGTGACTAAATTAATAATGCATTCTACTCTTTTTTTATTGATGCTTTAATAGATGAAGCTCAGTTAACTCTACTCTGGCATACACTCAATTTTATACCTACCATCGGACATTTACTGACAATTAGAATTAGTAGATGAGTTAAATACTGAGCTTCAGATGGAAGGAAAATAAAAACATCAATGATTCCTCTTCAGTTGGACAGTCTTTGAAAGATTGTCTACTTCCACATTAACGGGGAGGAACATTTAATACTGATCAACATTGTGCTACTAATTTTAGTTTATTGAATAAAGTGTAGAGAAGAAAAGCAATATTCCCCCTTTCACTTTCACACAGAGACTGAATGAATGTTCACCATACTCTGGAACCAAATATTGCCTTCAAAATTTAAGCAGTTCATGACCACTTGTCTGTCTTACACACTAGAAGAGTCCTTGAAGACCAAACAGTGTGAAAATGCATGTTATTTGCACACTGAAGTAATTAAGAGTAATTTCACACAGGAAAAATGCGATTGTTTAGTAATCCACCTACAAGTAAATGTCAAGAAGTAGTAAACTCTAGGAATCTGAGAAGCACAAAAATAATGTCAAAAAAAAAAAGTCATTATTTTTAATCAATACTATTTTCTACATCAAAATTACTATTTTGCCAAACAGTTCATAGGTAACTGGTAACTTCTAGCTGTGTTTGCTATCATCAAGAATGTAACTAACTTTGTTATTGAGGGACATTTTCTTATTATTTTTTCTTTATAAAGGAAAGCAGTTAAAAGGTCAGGCTTATTGTTTATCTTACATATTTAACCCTAATTCTTCATAAGCATTTGAAAGGGGAAAAAATCCTTGCTCATAAATTAAACATTGAACCCTAAATCTTCAGACCAGACCAGAATATGACAAGGTTTAATATACTTCAGGGTTCTTTCCTCCTAGATTTGTGTACATAATGTTGGTTATAATTTTGCAGATCCCTTTTAACTCCATGGTGCTGTTAACAGAACTGCAGCTGCTCTTTATTTATTTTTATCTTTCTTTCTTT
>VXAV01009800.1:4467-19869 GCA_013399715.1 Alectura lathami | reverse complement strand
TTTTTTTTTCTACTGTACCAACAATCAAAAACGATTTGGCTGGAGGTACGAGGCTCATGACATCTCAAAATAAAAAGATTGCTCAATTAATCACTATTAGGCAAACTTAAGCATGTAACAACTTTAGCGCCTGTTGCTATTGCTTTTTCAGAAAGCATGTTTACACAGTAGAGCCAAAAGAAATTAATTTTCTGTATTATACCAAAGTTACAGCACGATCTTCTGAAAGTACAGAACCTTACATTACTCACTGTCGATCTCCAAACGTGAGGTATTACTGAAAGTATATGGAAAGATTGTCATATATTCTCATCATTTTTTCAAAACAGTGTCTGATCCTGAGTCATCTGTAGGAAAAATAAAATAAAAGGGCTATTTTGGTCTGATGACTCTTTCCTCACATAGTGCTCACCCAGGCCATTTTCCTCATAGAATTACTACTGAAAAGCAGAAATGGGATATCATTAAAACTTTCCAGTCGCAGAAACCAGAGATGAAATATATATGGAGATAATGGTTTATTAGAATACAGTCAATTTTAAATACTGGGTATCACCCACATAATTTGGCAGAAAAGTTGGCAACACTCACTGAGAGTAGGTAAACTGGTACACTAGTAATGCCACACTTTCAGGGAAACCTTAATACCACAACTTCAGGGTGCCTTTGCAGTAAATGAGAGTGAGACGACTTTAAAAGGGAGAGTTGAAAGAAGGCACATAATGTGGATGCTCAGACCACCTTTGGGAGAAGCTCTCTAACAGAGAAGAGACATACAGAGAATAGTCTCCCAGCTTAGGCATGCGATTAGGGTAACTAAAGCAGGACAATGTGAATGTCCCTCTGGAAATGTTTGCATTGAAACAGAGAGTAAACAGGGCTGACAGCACATATTTATTCTAGTGCCCACTCTGTGGAGCCAGCGAAAACATTAGTCAGGCTGAGCATGGTGGGCTCCTTCCCTCGCTCACAGCAGTGGATAAGAACCATAGAGAGAAGCTGAAGAAACACACCAAGCATACACTTTTTGCCATTTATGCCAAATGCAATATAACTGCAAGACACCTCCCTAGGATGCTAAAACAACAAAAATAATAATAATAATTGTAGGCACAGGTATTTACTTCACTTTTAATTTAGATTACAATTAGTAGATTTGGGATTTCCAAGAAAAATTACAAATTTCATCAGGTTACTATGAAGATAGAGCTTTCTTCTTAATCACTTCCATCTGTACAGTAAATTTTTCAGTGGTTTACAACAAATGTTTGATTAACTCAGTCTATATTTCAGCCCAAAGTATAAAAAGATATGAGTCTTTTAATCTCTCCTTAGCATTAGTTTACAGAGGTCCAGTGTTTGCTTCCTAATAACCTTCAAGAACGACTTCTCGATTCTGCCATTCCAAGGTCTACTTTGGATTGGACAGTCTTCCAGACCATTAACACCTTTAAACATCTATTCCTTCCTCTTGGTTGGCTAGTTCTCTTTGTATTTAATTTTGTAAGGCATCATAAGTGGCTGCTTGAAGGTAGTCTGAGAAAGGCTACGTTACTCCAAGCATTGAGAAATGAATGTTATGGACTCAGATTCTCTGAAAAATTAAAATCACATTTTTATAACACAAGCTGCCATTTATTCACCTAATTCTAATGATACTACCCGTTTTCCTCTAACTTCATTTATTTGTGAAATGAGTTCATACTGTTTAACTATGATGCAATTCAAAACATCTAAGTTTAGGAGCCAAAATCTCAGTGTAGTCACTGCAAAGAAACATGCATCTTCCTCCAGAGGTCAAATTCAGACTACCTACGATAAACGTTTGAAGTCCAGCAATACCTCCATCCCACATTCAAGCAAAAGCACAGACACACACATGCAGATGAGAAAAGCTGTCAGAAACAGATACCAAGTTCTTTCTCAAGATCTTGTTAATTTCAGGCACCTTTTTGGTGCCTTAAACACAGACATGAGCAGTAAAAGCAAGGCTGCCTGGGCAGTGAGTGTCCCTGACGTCCAAGTGAGAGCAAACTCCTGAGGTCCACAAAGTTTCTCAGTGGAAGTCCCCTGCAATTACAATGGCAACAAACTCTCAACCCTACTGGGAAATGATTCCTTTCCCATCTCTTTGCAAATGCAGAAATCAAAGTAAGCAATCTGTGTTCCTGTATGAATAAGACTTCAGACTTCTTTCCACCCCACTACTTCTGCAGTGGATTTCGAGTGTACATTCTTCCAGTTACCTCACTGACAGGTGACAGCCAGAGTTTGCTTCAACAGACATCCAGCTCTTCTGCAGAACACCACCCCAAGCCCTTCCTGTGCAAGGCCACCACAGGACTGGCACATGGAGACTGTGGCAGCAGCCAGTAAAGCTGACAGGGTGCAGCACCAGCTCCCTCCATCCCATTGAACACATGAATCCAAGCTGCAGCAGTGGCCTAATGCCACCCTCAGGTGTCTGATGGCCCAGAGCTTCACCCGGCCTCAAACCAGACGAGGGTCACTGTCGGTACGCCAAGAGCCCTTGCCCACGTGATCCAGATGGTATGGCTGTACCTGTACAGATGATGAGGAACATATACCACTGAACAGGGTGCCACATGAGCAAGCAGTGATACTGTAGACAAGTCTGAACATCTCTCCCCACATGCACTCACAGTTACACCTTATCATCACTGCAGAGATGGTAAAAGTACCTGAAGGTGAAGGACAAAGAAATAGGACATGCATAACTGCACCAGCTGAGGAACGCAGGTGCAAACCCAGGCAAACACCAATCTTCTGTGTTTTGCTGGGGCAGTGTTCACATACAAATACTTCACTAAAAAAAGCTCAAGCTGTTTGCAGAGTCTGGTTCTTTGCTAGGACTCTAAAGATCTGCATTTTCTCTTAGCTGCCTTCAAAATACAGTCATGTCCATGTATTTCATTTCAAACATGGAAGAACAAGACGCTCAGTGGAAATTGGGACTGCGTTCAAAAGTTCTGGTGCTCTTCTACTCTGACCAAAGTCTTAATAATTGAGCATGCTTTAAAAAAAAAAAAAAAAAAGTAAAATTTCTTCAAGAAATTTAAGATAATTCAACATGCCAAGAATCTTATTTCACTATTTCTCTTTCGTCCAAAAAAAAGTGCTTACATAACAATAAACACTTCTAACTCCAAATGTCAATTTTCTCTCTTCTTTTGCTCAACAACTGTTTTTTTGTTGTTGTTGTCGTTGTTTTCTATTTTTTTTTTTCAGAGAACAGATTAGAAAAAAAATCATATATCAAAAAGAGGCACGAACTTGCTTATAAAATTTAGTGATTCTAAATATTAATTTAAATAACATACCATCTTATAATGCTTGAAATGTGTATAAATGTATACACTTCATTTTAAAATTCATTTTTAAACCTAATTCATGACAAAACATGAAAATAAGCATGTCAGTATTAAACCACAATTTTGAAAACTTTGAAAGTATAACTAGGTTAAACTTGGGCAACAAACATAGAGACAGTATTCCACATTGTTGCCACCCTTTATGTGTGAAATGAAAGATACAATTCTCTGAGTTTTGTAATACAGGATTAGAAAACAGGGAAAATAAGTATAATTTGTAAAACTAAAATACTTCTTCCAATGTTTTGAAAGCCTTTTTGACTTTCAATACTCCTTTTCATCAAGAAACCCTTCCTGCAGTCATTTAATATGTAGCCTCTTCCTTCTCTATTCCACACTGGCATATGCTCATTATGCAAAAAATTGTTATTTATATTGATTATCCATTTTTTTTCTGAATTCTCAGAAATTCTTAATGAACAAACAAGTAACTCCTTCCAGTCACACATGCACAAGCTGTTTTTCCATAGTGCTTGTATGAAAAACTAGAAGTGGCTTTTACTTGCTGCATTTATTCTACACTTAAGAATGTATATGTAGCATTAAAATGTCATTTGGAAAACATGGATAAACACTGCTCTGTATTAAATGCAAGTTTCTTTAGCAGGTGAAAAATATGACAACAAGTTCTGTGGAATTATTGTAGTCCAGTGAAATAGAATTGTTTCCTCTAACACATTGTAAAATAGTAGGAGAGAAGGTAGGGAATTTTTAACTGGTTAACACAAAACAAAGGCTAGATTTTGTACAGTAACTGCTAGGAAAGTTGCTAAGAAGTGTTCGGATAATGTTTTAATAAGGTAATGTTTTACCACATGAATCAAAAGTGCCTTCAAGCTCTTGAGTAGATAAATTATTTCAGGAAAAATTACCCTAGAAATCTGTTTGTTATCACATTCCTATAAAGCAATTATTGCATAAGTTGGAAAAAGTTTACTTGACATGCTACAGCTAAGAATATTTATGGAAAAGAAGAAATGCAGAAGAGGCTTGAATTTAATAATGTAGAGCCATTAATTAGCATCAAATGAAATAAAAGCAACAAAGAAATTTTGTCACCAATTACTGACAATTTGCCTAAGTACAACCATTAATTTTGGATAACATAACCCCCATAAAATTAAGGGAACAGAACTATGTAATTCAATGTCCTTTGCCAGTCTCTTTCCACTGATTTAACTACTTTAAGAAGTATCAGAAGTTTCAAAACCTTTAAACACTTTTAGAAAAATGGAACATATAGTTCTGATTTCCTACCTAAAAGTTCCTGGCTTTAGGTGTTGTTTTCTGTTTTTGTTTCTTTTGGCTGAAAATAGGGAAAAGCAGGGCAATTCAAATTGTGCCTCTTTAGAATTACCACAGTCAAAACCTCTGTTTACATATGTTTCTCCTGCAGTTTTAGAGAGCTTTCATAAAATGAAGCCTGCTTAAGGGAGCCAGAAACATCAACGTTTAATGGTTTGGTTAAGGAATCTCCAGCATTTACAGACGCTGCCAATGTTAACATCAGGCAACGACGGGGAGCAAGAAACCCGTGCTGCACCGCGATGCGCTCCCGGCCCCAGCATGCTGTCCCCGCCGGGCAGCGTCGCCCGCTGCCTGCCATTGGCGGAGGGCGGTGGCCGCGCAGAGGTGGCCACGGCCACCACGCACACGCGTCCTCCCGCTGCCCGGTGCCGGCGGCTCCCAGCGCAAGGTCAGCCGCGCAGGCACAGCGGTCAATCGGCACAGCTACTCAGGAGCAGCGTTCCTGAGTGCTGGCAAGTCTCCGGCGTCGCCGACCGTCTAGTGCTTGAAGCGTTAGGCTTCAAACACGAAGAACAGCCGGCACGTCCCAAAGCCAAAGTTTTGCAAAACTCTGCGGTGGCTGCTGATGACTTTTGTCACGGAAGGTGCTTTCTGGAGTGCCTTCCCCCTCGGCACTTGTCTTTATTTGCTCGATGGGAAAGCAGAGTATTGTTTTGATAAATATTGGTGCATATTTGGGGAAGGAAATACTTGCAGGACACCTCCGTGTCCCCAGAAAGGCTCACCGAGGGAACTTACAGTGTTTAATCGGCATCCATACCAATTCATAAATCTCGGGTGCTAAAGTACAAATAAACACTCTAAAGGGTTTTAGCCGCAAGGAGATAAGATCTCTCTCTGGGGAGACGGCTAGAAACTGCTCCATTGCCTTTGTGCAGACTACTGGAATGTGCTTGCTTTTCATTTCTTTCTTTGTGTCTGGCACTCTGGCCTCACAGGCAGTGTCTTAAGCCATGCAGGGTCAGGGCAAACAGAGAACTGCATTCATGGACAGATCAAGTTTATGTGAGAATCTGCTCCTCCTGTGCCCTCAATTTCCATTTGAATTGTTAATAAAATCTCAGCCTGAAAGCAGCTGATCCCATCAGTGGGGAAGTCATGCAGAGAATCCTCTAGCTCAGAAAAACAAAATTTCTTTATCTTTTTCATCCTCCTCCTACATTCGTGGGAATTATGCCATGTAGCCCCCTCCTAAAGCAACCCCCTCCTCCCTCAGCACAACACCTGATTGCCAGCCCACAGCTTGCACTGAAATAGGGGGTGAGGAGGGGGAGAGAAAGAAGGGAAAAAGATGCACAAGCAACACTCCGCTACACAAAATCACAATCACAATAACTGCACCTTCATAGCAGCTTACAGACTCCCAGACACCTACAGGCAAAAGGATACACAGATATTTCATTTTATAAGTTAATTTCCAACAGCTGATAACACTAGCTGAAAGACTTTCCCACAGCTTTATGACACCGCATGAACTACAGGGCCACAGAGATAATAAAAGGTCACACATAAAGGAAAGAACAGAGCCATACCCCAATTAACTTGGTCTCCCCATGCAAAAAATGTACAGGAACAAGAGCCGATATTTGCTGCAGGCATCAGACATGCATCTCCTAACCTTGCCACGCTCTAACTGGGCCTCTTGTTTCTTCTGCCTTTGCTCCTCGCAAACTGTTTTAATATTGAACGCTTTTCAGAGGGATGGGCTGATGAACGAAAACATGAATTTCCTGCTTGCCCTTTAAGGTGGGTTAAAGGGGGTGCTAGCAATCAATTACAGAACAAAAAGCAAAAGAGAGACTAAAGATTTTACAAACTCAATGTCTTACAGTTTACACCCTGCTTCCTAACCAAAGTACCCCCTTTTACTCTTTCCTCAAAAACATCTTTTTTAAGAGACAAGTATAAAATAGTATTCAAGTAAATCCTGTGAAATGCAACAACCCACAGAGACTGCTGCAGATTTTATTTGTTCTTTAGAGTAGCACATCAGCACCAGACTACAGTAACTGTTCTAAATATACACTGTAATTTAAAATCTTGTGGTTCTGAGTTTTGCCTGCTCCCAGCCCCAGCCTCCACTCCCTCCTCCTAATAGGATGGGACGATATTTCTATTTGCAATATTCACTGGAATGAGGAAAGCTGTATGGAACCTGCAGGACCAATCCTGCCCAGCACTTCTTCCCTCACAAAGGCTTCCTCTTCTGCCCAGTGACGCCAGTAGGCTTGCTCTTTGGAGTAAGTACAGACTCCTGGGAAAGCAGAACAGACCTTTGCCTATTTCCGAAGAGAGCATGGCTGAATCATTATTTTATATCAACAGTCAAAGAATATCATTATTGTGACAGTATCTCATACTCAAAGCCTAATTAAAAATAATGCAGGTATGTGAAGTTTGCAGTGGCTTGGGCTTCTGCTGGTTTGCATTGAGGGAGATGACACAACTGGGTACAGAATCAATCCAGCTATACTAATATCAATAAAAGCAGCGGCACCTGCTGTATTGCAGCAGGTGTTTAGGTATAGGCATTTTTACTATGTTATGAAAGCTTATTTTCTAGGCTTAATTTTGTGCATTTTTAGCTAGAGCTGGTGGAATTGCTCCTTGAGAAATGTAACCAATGGATTGAGCCCTTAAATCTGTTCACCAGGTGTCTGCAAGTAGGTCATGGGTGTTATTAATTACTTCATTAGTCACAAGTCCTTGAGCAATGTGTGCCAACATATTTGACCCTATGACACAACTTTTAACTGGCCGATACGAACAATCACTACTCGTTATTCGCGATGCGTGACTGGTCACAGAATTCACAAAATTGTGCTCTTTCTCTGATTGGGAGTCCATGCTGTGTAAAACAGAAGTTCTTTATCTAACTCTCCACAAATGCATGTAACTGCCTAAGGAATCAGTTAAAATGCTTTGTTCAAATGGGATGTTCAGTGCAACTGCACTTGCAAGTACTTGTTGCAATTTTTTTCCTCCACAGAGTCTATGAGTGGTGAACAGCCATGGCTTTGACTTCATGCTATGAATACCTGAAGAACTGCACAGGGAGCAGAGGAAATGTGGAGAGCTTCATTAAACCCCGAGCTGCACACTCACAGAACACACTGATTGCTGTGTGGAATTTACAATTTCAACTTACCATCTAACCCTGTGACAAGATGGTCACAAGATTTCTTGCCCAAATGACCTTCTCCTTTTCTCCCCCTTGCCTTTATATTCAGAGAACTCTCATTTCTTTTTTTTTTTTTTTTTTGTACAATCATCCTCTCCTCATTCAAATACCTCCTTAAAACTCCTTTCTCTTGGATAGCTTATTGATGCTCACTCATATTTTATGGATACAGTGAAAGCTGCCACATCAGAGCACTAAATACAACTGAGAGCAACTGCAAAGCAGAAGAATGTCCCTTCATTAAAGCCAAACCTGAACTGCAATTCAGAGTGCACATGGATATGAGGTGGGCAACAGAATCGCATGGCAAGACGTTGCATAAAAATGATGCATCTTATACGTATGTATTTATACCAATACACCTCAGTACAATGCAGAGTATGCATCTCACTATTTTTATCTGTAACCATTTAAAACACGTCAACTATAACCTCAGCGTAATCTTTTGTACTCTGTGGGAACTTCTATCAAGACCAATAGAAAGAGGGCAATGGGAATAGTAGAGACAAATTAACTATGGTACTTCTTGAATCATTAAATTTCTTTGTATAAAATGGTAACATTACAAAGGGTACACCACAACAAAATATTGATGAGGTAAAGCTTATTCACTCATTTTAAATAATGCACTTAAGTATTCCGATAACATTCTGTAAACTCAATATTAACTGCTGTTTTGGCTGGTAATAAGCTGATGAACAAAACATCTGTTCTTAAGGAACTTAAGGAACTGCATGCAACCAAAGCACATAGTCAACAGACCTCCCTTTCAACAAAATCTAAAGCATTAAACAAATCTGCACAGAAATAACAATGCTACACCTCTTCTCTCTTTTTAGAGGGTTTTTTATTTTTGCCTGTCTCATGTGTATATAAAAGCAAATTAGATTTTACATAAAGTGGTTGTGAATTTTCATGAGTTTAGGAAGCTGATAATTCAGCATGCCACTAAGTCAGAACTACCTATACAGGTCATCATGATCGTATCTATTGTGTCCCGTTGCTGACCGGTACATGAGCTAGCTAACTGTGCCAGACTATATGCTGTACTAACAACGTAAACAATTTGATTGAGGAACTGGACTTTAAATACAAACTTACGTAAATTTGAGTGCAGATCTCTTGAAATGAGATTACAAATTTAGTTAAATCACAATTTCACCTTCCCTCCAGCAAAGGCATATCTNAATTAACCAATATAAAATATTTATAATTGTGGAAACATCATCTGCACTTCTTTCAGTTCACTGAAAAGTACAGTCTAAGTTTTTCTTTTAAAGAGGTGTTCATGGAAACAAACTTCTATGTACTACATGGTGCATTTTAAAATACATTTTTTCAAATACATTTCTTCATTTACCAAAATTTACATGAAGGACATTAAGGTGAGATTTTACAGTTTTTATTTTTCTATGAATATCCTACTTTACTTTCTGTCTAAAGCAGGAGAAAAAGATCTTCCTGTTAGCCCTCTACATACAATGGGACATTTAGATGAACATTCAACAAGAACAGCAGAATTTTGCTTTCTAACCTGTTTTAAGTATGTTTATAACCCAGATCCATGTTTTATTGATTCTAGAAGCCCTTTAAAAAATCTAGAGGACAGCTTGTTATGGTGGGGAAAACCTGTCCCGATACATCTATGAAGATGCCAGTCACCATCCCAGCTTGCAATGTCTCTTCAGCTAATTCAGGAATGGCCAGCCAAGGTTGAAGGGGTATAAATTTATTTTAAAAGAAGAAGATACACAAACCAAACCAACTAATCACCAAAAACAAACAAACAAACAGCAAGGCAAACAAGCAAATATTACCCCTTCCTACTCTCCATGTCAGCCTGCAGGACTGCCCAAGCTGGGAGGAGTATTTTTATTTCAGTGGTGATGTCCAGTATTTCTAATGTAGTGGACAGCTTCATATGACATTTTCCTTTTTAATGTGTACAGTTTCAGGGATGGATATCACTAACCACTTTATCAGTTTTCTCATTTTTTGATTTAATGTATCAATCATATGCTTGAAGAACAAAGGCACAAGCTTCTTTTGGCAGTTAACTGATTTAGCTTAATCTAGCAAGCATGGCAGTGGCAGGAAGGATGAGGTATGGCTTCTAGCACCCAGACTGCTTCCTAGGTACCCCAGGCACACCTTGATTGTGTTTCCCTTGATTGTGTTCTCCAACTTTGCTAGGTGTAACTAGCCATTATTCTGCTAGACATGCTGTTAGATTTTATCCTTTTTGCTAAACAGTTATAAAGAGAGGAAAGCACAAAACACAATGCACTGTTTTTTTTTTTTTTTTCCCCAAGTAACACACTTTCGTACTTCTGTGTCCCAGCAACTAAAGAAACTGAATATCTGAATACAAATCACTCAACTTCCAATAACATGGCAGTGCATTTTCCTGGAGGGCTGATTTGTTCAAGGGGAGCAACACATCCCAAAGGTGAAAAAATAAAATAAAATAAGTTCAAAATCAGAAATCTACGTTTAGTTAATTCAAGTCATTAATATCTACTTAGTTCAATAAATTATATACCTATTTATCCTTGGGGATCTGAGATTTGTTGACATTAAAAAATTTTAAGAGGTCTAATTTTGCAATATTCACATTATGAATATTACACATTCAGAAGCCCTATGTGATTTTAATTTATGCTACGAAAGTAAAGCAAGATTGGGAATCTGGGAGAGCGTAAGGACTATATCTTTAATGGTTAAGCCTAATGTTCTCCAGTTTAAAAATAAACAAACAAACATTCAAAACTGCAAAGCATTCCTGCCTTGTCTGTGATATATTACATAAAGTATTTTCAAATTAGTTCATTAAATTATCTCAGAATTTTCGGCTAAAATCAATATACATTTACAATGAACATTGACAGATACGGGATACAAGGACAAGGACAAACAACAAATGTCCGAAGAAGGTTTTCTGAAGTATGAAAAAGAAGCATGAGATAGTTGAGTGGTTATCATATGAGAGAGCCAATACAGCAAGAGGCTAGGAGATTACTGAGAAAGTGGGTTCTGCAACACCTGATGGTCAGCCAGTAGACAGATATCACATCTTTTACATAGAAATCCTATTCAGGTGAGTAGAATGGGTGTTCATCTCATACGAGGAGCCTTGCTGCAGCAAAATGGTTGGGAATTCTAATTATTAAAGTCAGTGGAGTACTATAGTTTGTGACATGATAAATGTACTGTGGGAGACAGCAGGCCCTGTTGGAAAAAGAACCATGACCTTACCCCTCCACACGCTGCCCTATGGCCAACTTCTGATCTGTCTCCAGCTGCCTCATGGGTCAGCAGGCACCACAGCAGCCACTACCAAATGAAGGGATCAATTCCTGCTCCCTTGCCACAAGCTCTGCTGGAGGTGAGGAAATCTTGCCAAGCTACAGTTAAATACATGATGGTAGGCAGCTTCATCACAGGGCTCTTTAAGATTACTGGCAGGAATCAGATGTGAAATTCATCTTTGGGAACATCTTCAGGAATCTATTCTTATGTAGTATCTGAAGGAATATTTCAGATTTCTGTGATGGTAGAAACTCTGTAACCATATGATTAAAGTGATTGTGAGTGAAGTTAGTGCCACTAATCAAAACTGGACATAATAGGTACAGAAGGAAACAAGATTATGTGATAAATCACCTTTTATTGCAAATTTTTTAAAGGAAATGACAAAAAGGAGAACAAACTCAATAAAATGGTCAGCCAGCTTACAGCTCAAACAAAAAGTAATAGTCTAAGAAATAGCTGCAGCCAAATCACACAATTTGAACAAGAGTATAAATCTGAGAAGTTAAAGTAAATAAATGTGAATAAAAGTACATGAGATTTTAAAATTAAATCAGAAAATCATGTGTTTAATTCTGAAGGGAACAGTGTGTGCCAGAATATTGAGTTATTCATTGCTTTGTTGAAGAGTAGGTCAAGATCTTATCAGCTCTATTATGAGGAATGTCAATAAAAGGCTGTGTGATGATAAAATGTTTAATTAAAAATGAACATTGTGCAACATATGAACTCTTTGTGTTATACAGAAAGAGGAGTCAAATGTATTATGTTCTCTAAGTTACAAATTGCACTGAATCATTTTCCGCCCCATCAAACATTCTTATCAGTATGACATCTTGTATAAAAATAGATTTATTTATATTGGCTCCTTTACAAATTAGTTTAAGATTATCTACCTCCAGGGCACTTCAAATACTTTGAAAATCTGGGACAACTGTGATGAGAAGAACACTGGGGTCTTGTTCTTGGTATTCTTTCAGTTGAATAAGTGGTGCATTTTGGCAAGTTAATTGAAAAAGTTTTAAAACTGATTCAGTGTGTTGATCAAAAAGTAACAGAAACTAGTGAGATTCATTCTTTTGCTTTATTATTTACATAATATACATGCATTCAGCATCATTGTCCTAAAGACCTCTAACAACTCAATAGAGAAGATAACAAACTATGACACTATGAAGAGCATGTGAATGTTTTATAAGGTATGAATGACCTGTGACTGATTCATATTCCAATGATGGAAGTGTGAGAGAATCTATTACTAAAGCAGAAATAATACTTAGTAACCATATAAACTCACGGAGATAAAATGATCTTATTGAATCAAGAACAGTTAGAAAAATCTACAATACTCTCAAGAAAAAGGTTTGCCATCATAGATACTGGTGATATTGAAGAGCTATTAAAAGATCAAGTCTTTCCACTCCAAGTTCAACATTGTTGCAGTCCATTTTATAGCCTTCAGCAAGCAGAACAGTTTTCTACTGTATTTCCCTGTTGCATCACCACCCTATCATTTGGAAAATCATTCTGATGTCCTTCCTCTCTTTTTATCATATATTATTTCCTGAGAGCTGGTTTATAATTACCCCTAACAATACCATCATGTTTAACCATAGAAAAACACAAGTATAGAAATGTGTTTTTCTCTGAGCATAGGATCCCCCAGATCAAGTACAAATAAACTTCAATAAGAGAGAATTACTACCTAAAAAGCAGATTTGGTAGTAATATTAAAAACTAAGTCCTCAGAGGAAGTCTAGTTAGAGGCACGAATAGAACAAATCCTTCACCAGGAGCCAGCAGAGATTCCCAAGGTCATGGCCTATCTGAAGTTAAGAGAACCCCTCCGACACTGATTTCAATGGGGCCAGGATATCAACCCCGTATTTTATTCATAGTATATAATCACAAATGGAAACTACAAATGAAGTATCACGAATTGAGGTGCCTATAATTCACAATGTTTTCTTCCACAGTAATAGCCAAGACCTCTCCCTGAACTCCAACAGAGGCAAATTAGTTCCACATGTCAGATACCAACCACAATATTTTCCCTTACACTTGGTACACAATGAGGGACTGCATTACAGCGTAGAGCAATTAATACATTTATTTTTGTGAAATAACAAATGGCAGAACAACTCAGAGAAAATGTCGTTCACTGGAAAGGGGTGAATTTCTTGCCCATGAAGAATAGAGAAGTAGGAAAAGCAATCAATTGGAAATAAGATAAATTAAGTCCTCTACAGCCTTACATCTTCCTAGCGGTTTCCCTACTTGCTTCATTTCAGTGCTTCTTTCTTTGCAGGTCTCCAGGTACCCCGATTTCCAATATGCAGTTTATACTGTCTAGGTCACCTCTGAATCTAGGATTACAATCTGTCACAATCCTAACTAAACCAGTTTAGCTTTTAAGGTTCCTTGCAATAGATTTCTAATATATAGGATAGGATAAGCACAGGCAGCTAGTGCATTTCTCATACTCTGGGGTATCCTGCCAAGGGCTCAGCTGCTGCTCCAGATGGTCATGGGTCTATTGCAGGTTGTGTGTCATATTTACCAGTCTCATGTTTAAGTAACAAACTCTCACCTCAATATGTCTTTTACCAGTGAGAAAATAGTAAGCTGGAACCAATGCTCTTGGGCAGTGTCTCTTCATTGCAGTGCACTTTGACCAGAAATCATGTGAACAAATACGGAAAAGTTTCTCAAAATCACTTTCATTGAACCATTCTATCAGGAAAAAACATTGACTGCAGTGTTAAATAAGATATGCTATTTCTAACAACACATATACAGAGACTACAGAGTATACTTTCAGTCACAGGTAACAATGCCAACATCTCAAGAATGCTTTGGAAAATTACTGTGAGACTAACACAAGCTTATAGAATGTTATAGCCCAGTATGACGCTTGGATGCATTTTAATAGCTCTGTTCAGTAGGTACCAACACAGAGGAAGCCACAAAAATCACAAGTTAAGGTGAAACAAAACATGGACCCAGCAAAATAATTTCATAACTGTCCCTTCCATTGTCATACTTCTACAATTACCACACAGCCCTTCAGAGTTTCTCAACAAAGTGTCTCTTCCACAGCATTCTCAGTTCTAAGTCTTTCATATATATTCTCTTTTGCTTTCCTATCCCCAATTCGCTCTCAAATTTTTGCAGCACCAAGGTAAGAAAGACCATGTGGACTTGATTCTTCTGTTGCTATTGAAATGAACAGTCTTTAAAACTATAATCCCATTATAGAATTATATGAATTCCTCCCATTATAAAAAAGCATTGATTTTTTTTTTAGACACTATTTTTTTTTCAAAGGCAATGATAGGAATTTAAATATATCCTTCTCTTTCCAAGTTTCTGTTGCTGATCATGAATTTTGTTGCAGCGCTACTGAAGTAACTTCTGCTGATAATTTTAGAGGTATAACCAATAGCAGGAATAGCTAAGAGGTTAGCAACATTTATCCAAAATCTAAAATATTTAAATACCTATTTGCCTTAATTTATATAAAATAGAAAAGTAACTCCAATCTTGTGGAAAAGAAAGAAACATACCTTACTCCAAGAGATCTCTTTCATTTTTCAATATTGCTCAATGCTGCATGTGACATCACCAGAAGAGTGAGGCATCACACGAGACATAAGCAGACATCTATGGAAAATGTTACTTTTCAGGCCTGTAATATAAAGACAATGCACAATTCTCAAAACTGATTTTTGCCATTTAGAAGTAAGGATACTGTTACTTTCATGTACGAGCTTTCCTGTACCTCTCCAAGGTATCTAATATACAATAGAATGTTGAATACCATGGTATTTTCACAAAATATATCTACTGTAGAAGTGCGAAGCTAACCACAGAATTAGATACGGGTGTTCTGAGGGTGTCTACCTATGTTGAAGTGAAAGTCATACTATTGAAATTTCATCAAGTTTTCTGGTAATGCATTAACCAAAGTGGAAACAGGCTTCTGCTCCTACATCTGCGTGCACTAGTATACGACCGCTATGAACATACACAGAAAGTTGATGGTTAAAGAACGGAGACCACAAATAATATAAATCCCATTTTATATATGTATTTTTTCACGTAGTCTCTTTTCCAGTCAACAGTCTATTTCGAGCCAAATTCAAGGTCGTTTGTAAATATGCATAACTTCAATAGAGTGACAATCAAATCTACAAAAGACTGATTTAATCC
>VXAV01009799.1:21915-33711 GCA_013399715.1 Alectura lathami | reverse complement strand
ATTCCATAGCATATACATCACAGCACCCTGCTCTCTGGGGGTGCTGCAGTGCTCGGCGCTGCGCCTGGCTGCTGTGGGGCCGCAGACCACAATGCGGGCAGTCGCTGGGGCCGCCCCTGGCGCTCGGGGTCCTGTCTGCGCCGGGCTGGCGCGGGGTGGGGGTGGCGGTTTCTGGTTTGGGGGGTTCCGGTTTTGGGTTTGGCGCGCGCGGGGCAATCAGCTCGGGTCCGGGGCGGTTGTGCTGGGATGTCGGTGAGAACTTGCCTTTTGCTGTAAGTTAATTGTTCTACTCCACATCTCTTCACAAACAAAGTTTAATTATATTTAGTCCCGAGTTCTACCTTTTATTTTTCCTCTCAATTTTCTCCCTTCCCCCCTCCCCGCTTTTAACTCTCAGCCGGCAGCCGCCGGCAGCCGCCGGCAGCCTTGAGCTTGCTCGGCAGAGGGGAAGGGGAAAGCCACTACAGGTAGTTATGGCTCCTGCTAGAAAAACACTGTAACCATCCACGCCCTAAGGAAAAACAGCCCTTTTCCCAGCCCTGTCAGCCTTACGTGGTTTCGTACATGCCTGGCAGCAGAAGCACGAGAGATTTGGCATTGTAGACCCAAAGAGATGTAACACTCAGCAGAGAAACTTCAGTTCTTCCTTTGAGTCCCCAGCACAGCTAATTGAGCCCTGAGGACAGTGCACCTGGAGGCCCTCAAATAAGCTGTCATTATCAGAAATCGCACAGCCGCATTGTTCCGTAGTGCCTAACTTCCTTGGTCAGCCCACTGGCTTGACGTGAAAGCCTTTCACAATGAGCCATTCCTAATTCACGGGTAGCTGATACACATCAGACTAGGTGACCATGCCTGTTAGTCTGATCCCTTGTATATCACCTGTCCCTCAGTCCTGTGCAGTGACCCTGAATGGGAGACAATAGTGTTCAGCTCTCTTCTGGACAGGCATTCTGGTTTGGTTTGGAGGTATGATGTCAAGGAAGTGGAAGGTTTTCTTTCATAGTTTATTCTACTGTTTCACCATTTGCTGTAAAATAATTTCTAGAGTATTTACGTGTTTATTTTTGTTTCCAACTGTTTGTTTACATGTGAAATTAACCAGGTTAAAAAGCCCTTTAGAGCTTGGTATTTTTCCCATCCTGTGGTCCCAAAAAGATAGATACATAGACATAATAAGTCGCAATCAATCTTCAATATGATAAGCTAAGCCAACCAGACTCTTTAGGACTTTCTATAAAGCAGTTTCACAAAATACCTGAGCATGTGTGGCCCTTCTTTATACCTTTTCAGCCTCTCTTTAAAACAGCTGGCATCAAAACTTGATGCAGCATTGCAGCATCAATCCCACTAATGCTGTACCTAGAGGTTACACTACCTTCCTTCTGCCCTGTTTATGCACTGTTAATCCAACCATCCCATTAGCCTTTTTTGGTCACAAAACTGTGGGAGCTCATGCTGGTTTGCTTATCCTCTGATTGCCAAATCCTTTTCTGAGTCCATTCCTGCTGGGATGCAGCATCCTATTCTGCAGGCACGACCTTCTTTCCTTATTCCTAAAAGTGAGTCTGCGCAGTCAGCTACTTAAATACTTTTCACTTAAATGGGTCAAGCTTATCAAGATGTCAAGATTGTTGCATGCAACAGTCCTAGCCTCTTTGTTTACCATTCTGCATAAGTCACACACATTAATCAGCAGAGAAGTTATATTTACTTCCAAATCACTGATGCAAATATTTAATCACTTCAGGCCTAACACTACCACCAGTGGAATCTTAATCAAAACATGCCCATTAGAAGTTTCTTCAGTGATGATTGCCTTGAGAAGTGTTAGCTTACCACTTTGCTAAGCTATTGAGCTTATTTTATAATACTGTAGAGTATGGGACAGGTTCTCATAGGGCAGCAAGTCAAAGCTCATAAGAATATACCTACATTGCATGTCAGTTTGTATATATTTTCGTAAATCACGGAGGTACCTGCTCAGGGAAAAGGGAGCCATGATCTGGCTGGGGGAGCCTCAGAAAAGGACTGTCTTCTCTGTGCATGGCATTAGGTATCATGTTTGATAGTACAGTTCATTATTAAAGCCATTACATTTTTTTTGTCTCAAGCTGCTGTCACACTCCCAAACTCAATCCAGCCATTTTTTGAATTCTGATGCAACATTTTTAGGAATAATTGTTTCCCCAGAATTCCAAGTTTTATTCAAATTGATCAAGGTTCTCTGATATCTTTTATCTTCACATAAAAGAATGTAAACTACCCAGGCCAATGATTCAAAAGTTCAGCGCCAGCAAGTGCTGTTAGCATCCCCTTCCACCCTAAGGACCTGGAATGTAGTTCTTTGAATTCATCGACTTAGCCATGCACTGCAGCTCCTCTCCATGTACCAAACATAAATATTTGTTAGATTACTCATTTTCTGCAGTTATCAGGCATGTCATGTTCGCAGTATGTCGGTCCCATACACAGAGCACTACTGGGACTCTTGCTGTTTTCGTTTGTATACAGGCAAACCGGCACCAGTGTTCCCTCAGCAATTGGTAGCTTGCAGTCCAGTAGAGACAGAAAACACCTAGCCACCCTAAGGTAAGGCATGTGTAAGGCATGGCACTTCTGAATGTTACCAATCTGCTACTTTTAAATCTCTGGCAATGGTTCACTACTGACACATTTCCCATGTTAAAATCTGCTTTTATTTCCACTAAGGTGCACTCTGCATAGTGCATGAACAGTAAGTGTCTTTTTTCCCCCCTTTCTTCAAATTTTAAACCATTCAGATTTACTTTCTATGTTGTTTGTGCATGCACTGTGGGCATCCTGGGGGTCCAGGGTCCTTGGTAAAAGGTTCCTCGCAACCATGCATGCATAGGCCCCTGCTGTAACCTCCGCTCAGTGTCAGCAGGATGTGTCATTAAGGGAAGATAGCTGACATGGACATCCTGAACTGACACAGTAATTCCTCGAATTCAGCTCAGATAACATTTCTGAGTTAAAGAGGACATGCAGGAGGGAGGTGACAAAATAACCCCACACTGGATGGAAATTTCTCAGTATGGTCTTATTGAAGACACACCTCCAGGTCTGTAGCAGCCTAGTAGCTTTTGGTTGTGAAAGGAAAGAGAAGAGGAGAAGAAGGAGCCCTCAGGCAGATAAGGCTGGAAGTTTTCACTTCTCAGCTCCTGCCTGCCTGGCTGGTGCAGTGGATTCGAAGGCCAGCACCTGCAACCTCCCCAGCCAAAGCCTGAGCAAGCTGACAGCAAAACAAGCAGGTTCCTGCAGGGCTGTTTGACTCTGGCAGTTTTCCAATGTAATGCTTTTGGGCTGAAAAAATGACAAGCAATTTTGTACTTTGAGTCTGTGTCAGAGGTAATTCCAAAATTGAACAACCATTCCATTCTCTTTTAAGCCCCTCAACTCCCCCAGCTCTCTTAAGAGTCAAGAAATAAACTAAAATAAATAAATCACTAAATATTGTGCTTGTAACCTTAATGAAAGAATGACTAATTAAAGTCATCAGGAAATAATTACATACTGCATTGTACAACATAGAGAATGAAAAGGGAGACTGTTCCCAGCTACCTGTGGAGACATCATTTAATGAAAGAGACAATTGCAATACAACTGCAGGACAAAGCAAGAAACCCCATTTCCTCATATTTAAGACACCAATCACTTCTGACATCACACGAGCAAAAACAAAAATCAGATTAGCCTTTAGAGTGACCCAGGAGCTTCCGTTGCTGGATTCTTTTTTGGCAGTAACAGATTAGCCCATATTTTCCTGCAAGTGAACTGCAAATACACCTTGCACACTTTTGCACCATCATGCTACAAAAGGCATTAAGGACATCCCAGCAAATACTGAGTTACTGTAGAAAAGCAGGTACAAGTTAATGTGAGACTGAACAACTCAAGGTGAATGGAGTATTCAAGCATGGCATAGGTTGGGGATTTTCTCTCAGTTCTAAATAAGAATTTCAGCACTTTTCTCTAGAATTAAAGAAGTAGTTCACAGAGCAGCTTGGCCACACTCATTATTGATAACAGGCCAACCTCAAGGCTCCATGCCCATAACAAATACGAAAGAAGGGAAGGAGGGTTTTACCTAGTTTCCATCATGCTATCAGATGAGACATCTGCCAGCTTGCTCATCTGAGGCAGGCAGGTTGCTATCA
This sequence comes from Alectura lathami, assembly GCA_013399715.1. NCBI lineage: Eukaryota > Metazoa > Chordata > Aves > Galliformes > Megapodiidae > Alectura > Alectura lathami. Next base: position 29,530 of record VXAV01009799.1, on the reverse strand, counting down.
GCAAGAACCAGAGCAGGCGTCTCCCGTCAGTCTTGCAGTGCAATAACACGTCCCTGCTTCCTCTCTGCTCTCAGAGCACCATGCAGTGGGCACGGTGAGTTTACACGGCTGGGCAGTGATCTGTCAGAGAAAGGATAAAGCAGTCACCATTCTCCTTTACGGTTTTCCTTAGATCTAGCAGTATGCACTGACAAATCCTAGATTTGGCACTAAAGGAGTTTTCAGCTTGTCCTTGCTTTAATCCTTTTCTTTACCTGTCTTCCTCACCCCTCCTGCATAATCTGCACATGCACATACTTTCTTTATGTTCTGGATTGCCCACTCTTTGCTGATACATGTGTTCTCTTCAGAGTCAATGGAGGCATTTCTTGGTGGCTTTGCCTCATCTAAACTAGACACCTAAAACAAGGGCATGAATCATGTCCCAGAGATGCTCATTTTTCTCTGCTGACCACTGAGGTAGGACAGATGTCTTCATATCTGTTACAGCATCGCACAGCAAATACAGTTGCATCTCCGCTAACAGACAGGGCTGTGGTCCCACAAGGAGAGCTCCCTCCTCAGCAAGGGCCCTGCCATGCGGCAGGAGCAGTGCCCAGCAGATTCAGGCACCATGCAGCAGAAGGGAAGGAAAAGGATCTTCTTCTCAAATACAAATTAGGATTTAAAAACCAAAGCACAATATGCAAACTCTTCTCTGGGATGCTCAAGAGCAAGTGAGCTCGCTGATAGCTGGTACTCTGCAGCCATCCATTTCCCTAGACAAGAAGAATGATTAGACAAGTGAAATGACCTTAGTAATAGTTAAGGAAAATGACACTTGGAATACCAGACTTTTTAATTAGCTGAGAGCTAATATTTAATTACATTTTTGATTTATAGGGTGCTTTTTACACAGATAATTTGGCCATGCTCATCAAATTATATCTTTTTAATAGCAATTTACTTAAGTTGCTGACTCAATGAATCCAGTGTAAAAATCCCCATGAGAAATAGCCATAAAGATGAAGAATCCATACAGTTATGAGGCTTCTGAATGTGAAAACAGTAAACAAATTAACATTTTGAGTGTACTTGGTGTACAATTAACCTTTTAATCAGAAGAACAGGATGTGTAGTGGTGCAATGAGATGAATTAAGTTCAGGAGCTGCTATCAGTCAATACCAGACCACAAGGACAATGCCACAATAGCAGACGCAAAGTCCAACAAACATCAGTCCCCCGTCTCAGGCTGCAAGCAGTTCTTTCACATGCTGCCAACATGCCACCCTGCACCGTCTCAGAACGTACAAAAGAAAGTGAAAAAGGAATGAGCAGAGGGAACAAATCAAAGCCTTTTTCTTTGAATGTTTTCATGGACTTCAGTGCCATGCTTTATACTGGTAGTTAGGCACTCAAAGAAAGAGGTAGGACCATACCAAGATTCCCACTGACACCTCCATCCCTTGCTTTTTTTTTTTTTTTTTTTTTGACTGTAATCCTGCTATGAGTAACGCATGCTGGAAAAAGAAAGCACTTGGATGACTTTGAGACAGGACTCAAGGGCACTTAAGCATTGCCAAGACCATTAAAAGGGGAATCAGCTTCCCTGAGACTGAACCAACAATTCTTGAAGATTTTAAGGCAGATGCCTCGGAGCAGCTGGTATGGGTACAGAGAGCACCATCTGGTGGACACTGCTGCACAGTGCAGCATTTCCTTGATTTCATGAAGAGTTTTCCATCCGTGTCTATCAAAGTATTAATAAGATTTTTGGAAGCTCAGATGCAACGTTACATTCATCCAGTCTCAAAAAACAAAACAAGCAAACAAAAAATCCATTTCTCTATGAATTTAGAAATGTGGGAGGAGGAATAATTGCTACTGAAGTAGCTCTGAAGTCAGTCCCCCCATACTCTTTTTTAGTTAACCCCACAGATCTTTTATATTATTAGCTTGAGTGTGGACATCTGCTGTGGGATCACACAACTGAAACGACTCACAGCAACAACTGGAACTAAACTGGAAAAACACTGAACCGCAGAAAAATTAGCTGGACTTGGCTTAAGTGACCTCAGAGGTCACAGAGGCAATGTGATGATCCTGTGGAAGGACCAAGCCTTCCTAAAAGCATCCTGACTTTTCTAGAGTCCCACCTAACCTGCATTCATGTTGCTGCTAGCACAGGATCATAGTGAACTTAGAAAAGGGCATTTTCAACACCAGTAATGAGAGCCTGTATTTCTCTGGATTCAAGTATCTCCTATTAGTACATGTTATAGCTTAATTTCACATAGATCTGACCATGTGAAGTTCATATCTCTGCTGCAGACTCCACTGCAGAGTGGCTACCAGTTAAGGTCTCAAGAAATTACATCTCAGTCCAGATCTGCAGCGGAGTTCCTCTGCAGCCCCTAAATAATACTCCATACATACCTTCAATTATAGAAAATTACATCTGAAACCAGAACTATACTAATTCTTGACAGTACAAATTTAGAATTTTAGATTTTTTTGAAGAAATGTTTGAAATTACTTATGTATTTCCAGACATACGCTGTGACACAGTTACAAGCAGCTTAAGGAGTTACTACATAAGATGATTTTTCTGAGATTTATTCATAGCTGTTTGATATAACAAAGTATGTCTTTCTTGTTCTAACTTACAGCCAAGGAAGAAGACAAGACACAAGTCATCCTTGTCCAGTGACTTGGAAAGTTCAAGTGATTCAGATTCATATTCTGATTCATCAGGTTCTGAAAGTGCTTCAGAAGAGAAATCTAAAAAGAAAAGTAAAAAAAAAAAAAAAAAGAAACAAGAAAAATTCCAAGAAATAGAAGAAAAAAATAAAGTGAGAAAAAGTCAATATTGAGGTTTCTGTTACCTGTGCACTGAGCAGTATTGTTTTCTTCCTCTGTAAGAACACAAACTAGGATTCTGTAACATGGGAAGCAGATATATTGAAGTTTGGGAGGCAGTCTGCTTTCATACTCAAGCTTACCTTTTTCCGATTTAATGGCAGAGAACAATGCACACGTGCTGCAGCTCGTAAAGGAATGGAGAAATGGGCCAAAACTTGTGTATTGGATGCAAAAAAGGACAGAAATGTTTGGTTTGAAATAGGTGATAGTAATTCTATACAATTCAATTTAAGCTATATGCAGTGTAATTCTACTATACCAGAATGAAAGCAAAACTAAACAGAAAATTAAGTACAGGCAAACATATTTAACAGCATTAGTTCTGTCTGTTACACTGAAAGTCTTGCAGTTGCACTGGAAAGTGATAAAGCTCATTAAGCTCTTGCTTCTGAAGTGGTATTTCTGATCTACTAGCTTTACTTGTAAGTCAAGGTGACAAACTTGCGTCACTGCAAGTCACATTTTTCCAGGCTGATGGTAAAACATAAGGAACTCTCATTTTGTGCTGCCTAAGCATCATTTCTGTGGCATTACTTCCAACATTCACAGAATTTTATTGTTTATACCAACTCCTTGGAGGTCAATAGTTTTCAGTCTGTTACATACAGAAGTGTAAAAGCCTGAACTTTACTTTCTTGAATTATAGATAGTTACATATTTAAAGCTCTATTTAAAAATGGCATAAGCGTATGTTCAGTGTTGCATCACTGGATTACATAAATGAAAATATTAAAGCTCTACTGCAGCTGCATGTTTTGGAGTAAAGATAGAGGAGAAAAACCTTTCTGAAACAATTCCGTTTTTTGCCCAAGAGTCTTATTTTGTCATTGCATGCTGAATTAAGAGCATTTCTGAACTATTTAAATAGATTGAAACTCCTTTTTCTCATCCAAATAACTCACTTCAAGTATAAATATTCATTGTTATATAAAAATATAGCTTATCCAGTGAAAGTGATGATGAAAACCCTGAAGCACAGCCATCATCTACTGTCCATCCTGAAGAAATTCCCCCTGTACCTGAAAACTGGTTCCTGATCAGAAGTCCTCCTAAAGCAGAAGAGGAAGACAAAGAAAGGAAAAGCAGAGAGAGGGAGAGAGAAAGACAGCATACCAGTTTGAGTCTGACCAGTCACTGACAGTGTATGGCCATATCGCTGTATTAAGACCCTACAGTAGTGTCCTTCCCCTATTAAACAGTTGTACGCTTGCACGTTTTGATCTGAAAAGTGTTTTTTTTCTGTTGGCAATTGTCTTTTTTTTTTGTTAACCTAGAACAAAAAGTTAATGTTTGAAAATGGTTTTAATGAAAGAAAAATTTAAGATGACTGCATCAAGAAAAAACAAATGAAATAGACTGCAATTTCATTTAGGAAGTCCAAGCTGAGGTGATAACTTATTCTTCCCTTGAAATAGAGAAACCTGGCAGTCTTGTGTAATACTTTCTTGTCACCAAGTCTGAAGCTTTTGTGAGTAATATTGGAGAAAGTGTTAATAACCAACTGATATAGTAATATTGATAATCTCTAAGTAGCTCCAAAAGCAACCATCTCTCTCATAATTTTCAATGAAAACTCTACCCTAAAAAAATCATTTTCATATTTCTTAGCTTTCTTTTCCTTTTAAGGTTCCTTCAGTTGAAGCCCTTGTAATGCAGAGACTAGGAAATCTTGCCTTAGCAACCCTTAGGTTAAATCTCTTACAGAAGCACATGAGACAAAACCTGAAGCAGCACTGCTCAAGTAGGGTTTTTCCCTGAAGTGGAAGCTTCTCACAGGAAGCTAGTGCTGTGTAAGAATTCCTGCATGTGCCCTCATTAAATGCCATAGGTTCTATGAACATTGCTTCATACAACCTAAAACCTGAGACAGCAAAATTTTGTCATTGTCCCATGTAGGAAATATCACGGTAGCTGTTTCTGCCTATGTTAGAGAGGCTGAACTGAAGTTAAATAATTAAATTTCACTACTTGGGTTTCTACTGCCTTATAAGAACAGATATAATCTGACCTTACAGATGACCCTCAGATGTTCTCATGAAATGAGCTGATAAATGAAGCATGGTTCTGTATTATCACTGCCAGAATACAACAGTGCCTCTCAGAGCTGTGTGAGAATTTAAAGCTGTCTTTATCTTCTTTTCTTCTTTGATATTACAAACAATATAAATTTTTATTTTTTAGTAATCTGTCAAATTCCCAGTACACACACCAGACAAGGCTGTTGGTGACCAGATCTGGAAAGCAAATAAAAGGAAAAAGACCAAGGGTAAATGTTTGCAATCCACTCTTCAAAACCAACGGCATGGTAGCACTCTTACTGACCATTTTCATTAGGATGGTATTTTTTTTTTTAAAAAAAAGCAAGGATATAATTTATGGTACATCATAATTGATTTGGGGCTAAAACTTGGAGTGAGACAACAGGGAAAATTAATTTCCTGTTTGCCTGAGTTTATTTGGAAGGAAAAGAACATAAAACAACAAATGCTTTCATTGTGTTACTGTAGTATTTTGAGAGCTAATGAATGGACTTAGCTCACAAAGGGTTCTAGTGAACACCAGAACAGGTAAAGTGTTAATAGCAGGAATGTGGGGGAAGACTTCTGCCTTTGTGCGTGAGGGTGAACTGTTAGATTGGTTCTTCTGATTTTCTAAAGCCTATATATGTACACTACTTGTAACAAATCATTTTATAACAGAAGTCTCTATCCCTCAAATTTTTAGGAAAAACCTTCAAAAAAGAAAAAGTATGTTTTGGTGTTGCTTGTCAAAGCTAAGGAGAATTTTCATTATCATAAAAGTGACTTGCATTTGTACTCATTAAAAACTTCTCAGCAGAAGACTTCTCAGCAATTTGGGGGTACAACAATCCTGAAGCAGAAGTTACTTTAAAACAGTTATTTGATCAGATGTATTGTAGTCTTGCTTTAGCTGAATGTCAAATACATTTTTCAGTACATTAGTAACTTGTCAATGTGAACTTGGTGTATGCATGTAAGAGTCATCATCAGTGCTGTGGAGAATCAGCCACCAGAGACAAAAATACTGCTTTGAATTTCACGTGCTGCGATAACTAACTTAGACTCAGTTTCCTTTTCCTGTCAAGCATTAGACACTTTCCAGATCCACATCAAGCGACCAATTCTGATGCAGTGAAACTCCTCTACACTGGAGTCAGGAAACACAAAGAGCTCAAAGAATGAGAAGGTCTAGTGAAGAAAGATGGAGAAAAGGGGACAAGTAAGATTATTTCTTCTTGGAGTATGGAGTATGCACATTTGAATTTTTATATATATTAAAAGTAATACATGTTGTTGTAGATTTTCAGTTATAGTTAATTCCAAGAAAACAGGACACTGACTTGGTTATCCCATTGCTTAACTGTCAGATTTTAATCATGCTGATTTGTGGTTACCATAAAAATATAGTTATTAATACAAATGGCCTAATGTGATTCTGAGCTTGAGTTGTGAAGCAGTCTCACTTCATTTTTCAGAGTGGAGGTGATGCAAAATATTAGGATGTGTTTTTCTCTCTCCAAGGAATGGAATAAATGAAATCAAGACAGATAATCAAGAAAGCTCAGGAAGAGGAAGAGAGAAAAATGTCAGACTACAGGCAAGTTTCTGAAAGCCTAAGCAGGAAAAGAGAAGAAAGATCATGAATTCAGTAGGAAAGACAGGGGGATGAGAAGGAATTTGGAAAAATAAGACAAGCATAATAAAGGGAAGACCAAGAGAAGAGGTAGATCTAGAAGCCATAGTAAAAGCAGAGAGAAATCAAGAAGAAACTCCAAACACAGTATGATGAAAAGATCAAAAAGCAAAGAGAGGGACCATGAGAAAAATAGACAAAAAAAAAAGTGCTATGATTCCAGATGGAGAAATAAAGAAAGAAGGCGTATAGAGAGAAATAGAGGGGCAGGTTCAAGAAGTATTAAACATCACTATAAACATCATTATAGAAAGAGTAAACACAGGGAGAAACACAAGTCAAGAAGCAGAGACCATGAGCATGCTCAAGGAAAACACAATTCCAGCAGTAGAAAATGGGAGCAAAGGAAAAGCAGAGAGGGGTAGAAGAGCAAGATCATGAAGCAGAGACATATCACAGTTGAAGAATATTCAAGGAACAGAGACAAAGAAACAAGAAGATCAAGAAGCAGAGAAAGGAGAGGTACACCAGGTAGGCACTGAGGAAGAGAAAGTAGGAGGAAAGACTCAGGGAACTCAGAGAGACAGAGGAAAGTCAAAGCAGAAACAAAGGTATTCAAACAGAGAAAGCAGCTCATATGAGAGAAATGACAGCAAAAAGCCAAAGGAAGAGGCATACAAATAGCCAGGAAAATGGCAGTCATTAATCCAGTAAAGATAAATAGCAGAGATAGAAATAGAAGTCCAGACTCAAAAAGAGACCAAGTAGCACAGAGAGAATCAAAAAAATCATACTCACACAGGAGGAATGAAAAGGAAAAGATCAGACCTTCAGCAGAAAAAAGAAACTAACTAAAAAACAGAGTCATGAAAGAGATCATGTCCCTAGAAAGGATAACAAGTGTGATCATGAAACAAGCCCTGGAACAGATGACAACAAGTGTGGATGAGTTTGTTGACTTCACATTTCCTATAGTCTCAAAGTTTTGAAGTTTTGAAGACATTTTGGGGAATGCCCCCCCCCCCCCCATTGTATTTTTTTTTTTTTTTTTTTTTTTTT
>VXAV01009799.1:10543-21894 GCA_013399715.1 Alectura lathami | reverse complement strand
TAAGATGTTTACTTCAGCATGGTCTTTTGATAATCTAAAACCTTGGTCACTTGTACTGCTGAAGTTCTAATAAACTTGAAATAAAAACAAATTGTATGTGTAATACAGCATGCTGTTTTTCAAATATTTCCTTGTTTTACGTATCCTGTGCATTGGCAACCAGGAAGGTACCTTAATGCCACATTTGTTCTCCACCTGATCAGCTTGGATTAGTGCATACAACAGCTGCCTGCAAAGAAGATTTTTTTTGTGTGTGTGAAGAAAACTGCACATACACTACATGTGTTCTTAAAACTAGGAGAATTTTGCAAGAGGTCCATCATTCCACCCCTGGAAGCGTTCAAGGCTATGTTGGATGGAGCCCTGGACAGCCTGATCCAGTGAGCAGCAGGCCTGCCCCTGGTAGGGGAGTTGCAACTGGCTGGGCTTTAGGGTCCCTTCCAACTCAAGCCATTCTACAGTTGTGCACATATGATACATGCATTCCTAAAGCTAGGAGAATTTTGCAGGGGGTTGAGATTTTTTGCAAGGGGCCCATTATCCCAGTGTTGGTGTACCTGTAATTCAGTAAGTATAAAACCTAAGGCAAGTTCCTGTGAATAAATATGAGTTTGTTGGTTTTTTTTTAAGCAGAGGCAGAACACCGACCTTATGTCTCCCACAAGAGCCATAGCAAGCAACAGAGCCGAAGTCCAGCAGAATCAGAAGCAGGCCAGCAGCTCCCAGGACTGAGCTTATATAGAACTCTTGGTCACGTGACAGGGCGTGGTGGAGGTTCCAGGTGAGGCTCATTGCTCCCTAAGGATTTGTTTGTGCCCTCTGAGCCCTGACAGCCCAGGGGAAACAGGTTACTGATGAAGGAATACCTTATTAACTATTTTTGTTTTTTGTCATTCCTGAAGAAATTTGTAATGATATCCAACTTTATTGTTGTAATTTAACCATGAAGAAGGTGCTCATTATCAGCTGATACTGAAATTGTAACACAAATGAATTGAAGTGAATCTGTGAACTGTCCCAGTGGACAGCCTTTAATTAAAGCCTTAATTACATGAAAAAATGTAAATCCAATACCTACATCAAAGGATGTATATGGCAAAGTAAACAAGCAGTGGGCAGATACTGACCATTCGTGTATTTAATTCTAAGAGCAATACAAGGGTTGAGAGAAAGGATGACTGTGTACATGTGCATACATGTGGCATTAACCTGTACCTGGCCTGAGCCTCAAAGCTCCCAGGAGCCTCTGGCTAGTCATTTAGAATCTGTTTTACATAAGCATTTAATCACCTAAGTAGAAGAGAAAAAAAAAATTCACAGTGAGGCTTCAACAGGTCCTTAAGAACTAAGGATATATTCCAGTGCCTTCCTAGACCGAGGCTGGGTTAAGACCCAGCGTGCATCGGTTTCTGAACTGGGGTCTCAGGGGCTGTAACAATGAGGTCACAACGTTATGCTCTTCCTAACACAACCCTCCCACACCCTCACTGCCAGCTTTACACCATCAGAGCACAGACCTCACTGGATACCTATACATACCGTGATGGAAATAGAGATACATTGAAAGACAGAGGATGAGACAAGCATTGTAAGGCAGATGCCACAACAATGGAAACTATAACACTATTATTTTGATACATATGCATATGTGTGGTATATGTGTATACATAAAAAAAAATACACTTACTGCAATTTAGTCTCAAAGTGCCTGAAATCTCAGTTATATACATCTGTGGAAGATGAATGCAAACCCTTCCATGAAGATGACGGGAGAAAGACAGTTTGGGGCAGGACACGGAAGGCAGATTCCTACTGTTGCAATACAACTGTTTATGCAATTGTCCAGTGCAGAGCTCCATGCTGAAAAACATGGGGATGGACCAGCTGCTTGTGGCTGGCCCGGAGGTGTTTGGGGCCCATCTCAGGTCACTGGGATCTGCAGCCAGGTGGGGGTGTAAAAGCCAGGCCAGGAGTGGCAAAACCTCCTAGCATCAAGCCCCCAGACCCCACGGTGCTTAGCTCTGGGGAAAGATGATGCAGTTCTGGGGCTGCAGCACAGGCTTGCAGGTGAGCGGTGCGCTGCTCCTCAGTGTCACTGCGAGACCCCTCTGCTGCGGAGACCCCTCCCGTTGGCTTGCCAGATGCAGGCTGGTGTGGGAATATTCCTGTTTTCAGCTTAGTCTTCGCCAACAGGTTTTTCCTTTGTCCTACAGTTCCAGAACACGTTGTTTCTTTAAAGAGGATGTATAATATAAATGAGGATTACTTTTTTTTTTTTTTTTACTCAGAATGTGCAAGACAGGAACATTTTTCATAACTCTTAGTAGACTACTTCGTGTTCTTAAGCAATAGATCTGCACTGCGAAAAGCACCCACAAGAAAATTGTTCAGTTTGAGTATACTGCCTAGTCCTTAAGAAACTTTGCCACGCTTGGAAAATAGACTTAGTAATTTGAGTTAAATCAGATCACCAAGGTTCAATAGTTGAGATTCATTACTTTTTTTCTGCGTGTGTGAAATCTTACCTAGTACAGCAGTGTCTTTCCACAGAAATGCATTTCTGATTTTTATTTTCTCTTGCTCTCCCAGCACTAACAGCTCCATCACCCAGCGTGTTTTAGAAGCTGGACTAAGTTACTGATATATTTACCTAATGGAATTGTTCTCCAGTGGGTTTGCTTTCCTATTTATCAGGTGTTGCAGTAGCACATGATGAAGGTGGTAAATTCGTTGGGTCAATGGAAGAAGCTGAGGCTATTTTGTAGGCTGCCACTAAAACACCAGATTAGCTAATATTGAACACTGTTTTTCGACAAGCCAGGTGTTGGTGGCAACATTACAGGGGAATGTGAAGGCAGTGCCAGGACCACTATGAGGTGGTGAACTAACTGGTTTTGCGGAATCAGGGTGGCTAGTGTGAAATGTCTCTAGAGTGACTGCAACTGTTTGCCAGCGGACTGTGGGCTGAGTTTACAACCTGCTTTATAGGCAAGGGGCGCACACTTTGAGCATATTGTCAGTTAACACTTGCTCAAATCACACCTTTGAGAGTGTCACAGTGTTTGGGTACAGATGGAAGTCCAGAAGTGGAGACCAGATGCAAGATAGGAGTGGAAACCCATCTTCCCCTATAGTCCTGATGGTTACTGACTATGAACAGGGGTAGCTGAGGGCCATGAATCTGCTTCACCTTCTGTATCAGGAACTGAGGAGTGGGATAGTGCCCAAGGAGAGAAAGTAGAAATCTGGGCCTCACTGTTCAACTGAATTCAAACCAGTTGTTGACAGCTTTATAAACCTGCACTTTTCCTCAACAACTACTCTATCTCTCCCTATCTTAAGAGCAATTAGGCAGTTTCTGAACCCCATTAATTTGTTGTCCAGTAGCTGCTTTCTCACCAGCCACCTAGTACATGGGGCATGTGCTGTGCTGGGTCTGTAAGCCTAATACGAATTAGGAGAAGAAATTAAAGAAGAAAAGATCTTAGCTCCACTCTAAGCTGCTTGATGCAGTATTCAGGCAGAACTGCAGTGAAGACAAGTTTGGAAAAGGGAAATGCAGATATCTTTATTCTTTCCTTCAGAAAATTCCTAGTTATACTTACTAGGAATATCAAACAACTTTTGCTACCGATGTTTTGCCTAGCGATGAGGCCTTGGGCCTGACTTGACAAATGTTAAGTATGATTGGCTCAAATTTGTTGCTGTTAGGTACCAACTGAGGATCTGTGACTAGAAAAAAAGGTAAGTAACAAATAATGCTGTGAAGGAACAGCATTTATTTACTAATCTTGAATGTAGAATGCCAAATGCTGAAATGCTGAAGTGTTTTGCTTGTTTGTTAGTTGTTCCAGTTTCCACTCGGAGTTCTGCAGCCATGTTTAGAGCTGGCTCACAAACACCAAGGTGTGGCTGAAGATCTTGTCTGTTAGCTTGTTTAGATGGGGCTGTAGTTCAAAGCAGCACTATAAGAATAGGTCTGTAGAAGTTGTTAATCAATACTTCGTGACTTTGCTTTACTTTCTCTTCAACATAGCTGGTGAAAATGGCTGAAAATGGAGAAAGGGAAAACGTGCTTCTTGGAAGGCAAAATCTGTCAGCAAATTGAGCTAAGTTTAGTTAATAGCTGGGAATCTGGACTGAGGTGTAGTTTTTGAGACCTTAGATGGGAGTCCCTCACATCCAGCAAGAGCGACTGAAGAGAAATGCGACCCAGGCCACAGAGCACAAAACAACTTCATCAGCTCAGGGCAAAGTTTTAGCTGGGGCCATGAGACAGCTGGAAACAATAAGCAAACTGACATGTTTAGACAGCAAAAATGTTTAAATCCAACCACTGTTTAGCAGCAGCAATGTTTGACTCTGATTATCAAGTACAAAATATGTTTCTAGCAGACAGATACACCAGCTTGATCCAGTCAATGGCAGCTAAACAGATACATTATCAGTTTGGGTCCCCAGAATGTGCTGTTCTGGGATAGCCAAGCTCTCATAAAAAGAAGTAAAAATAATGGTGATCTGCTTGGATTATCAATTGCAATATTTCTGTTGCTAGATTATTTTCACACTGTTACATTTTAAAACAGATGTCAGCAAGTTTTGCAAGTTCTTACTACAATGTCAATATTAAGGACTAGTCACAACCCTAAACCTGGCCTTGATGGACGGACCACTCGCTGGATAAGGAACTGGCTGGATGGTTGCACCCAGAGAGTCATGGTCAACGGCTCAATGTCGAAATGGAGACTGGTGACGAGTGACGTCCCTCAGGGATCGGTACTGGGACCAACGCTGTTTAACATCTCTGTTGGCAACATGGGCAGTGGGATCGAGTGCACCCTCAGCAAGTTTGCGGACGACACCAAGCTGTGTGGTGCCGTTGACGTGCCAGAGGGAAGGGATGCCATCCAGAGGGACCTGGACAGGCTGGAGGGGTGGGCCCCTGCCAACCTCATGAAGTTCAACGAGGCCAAGTGTCAGGTCCTGCACCTGGGTCAGGGCAATCCCAAGCACAAATACAGGTTGGGCAGAGAACGGCTGGAGAGCAGCTCTGAGAAGAAGGATTAAGGGGTGTTGGTTGATNAGGTTGGGCAGAGAACGGCTGGAGAGCAGCTCTGAGAAAAAGTATTAAGGGGTGTTGGTTGATGAAAAACTCAACGTGAGCTGACAGTTTGCACCTGCAGCCCAGAAGGCCAACCACATCCTGGGCTGCACGAAGAGAAGCGTGACCAGCAGGGCGAGAGAGGGGATTCTGCCCCTCTACTCCGATCTCATGAGACCCCACCTGGAGTGCTGCATCCAGTTCGGGGGCCCTCACCACAAGAAGGACATCGAGCTGTTGGAGGGGGTCCAGAGGAGGGCCACGAAGATGATCAGAGGGCTGGAGCACCTCCCCTACGAAGGCAGGCTGAGAGGGTTGGTGGTGTTCAGCCTGGAGGAGAGAAGGCTCCGGGGGGACCTGATAGCGGCCTTCCAGTACCTGAAGGGGGCCTACAGGAAGCTGGGGAGGGACTCTTTAGAAGGGCATGGAGCGACAGGACAAGGGCTGATGGCCACAAACTGGAAGAGGGGAGATTTAGGCTAGATATGAGGAAGAAATTCTTTCCTGTGAGGGTGGTGAGACACTGGCACAGGCTGCCCAGAGAGGCTGTGGCTGCCCCCTCCCTGGCAGTGTTCAAGGCCAGGCTGGATGGGGCTCTGAGCAGCCTGGTCTAGTGGGAGGTGTCCCTGCCCATGGCAGGGGGTTGGAACTAGATGGTCTTTAAGGTCCCTTCCAACCCAAACCATTCTATGATTCTATGATTCTATAATCACAACATACGCAGTGTGAATGGCAGGTTAAGTGACTAGCTCTTAGAATGCAGCTAAAAATTTGAGCAGTGGAGACTAATCCTACCCAGCACAGGATGAGACTCACAAAAGAGATAGCTTGTCTTTTATCTGCAAGCTGTCAGAGCTGGAATACTGGGTTAGTTGGGCTTTTGGGCCTTGTCTTCTAGGACAACATAGCAAACCTTACACAGCAAGCTGGAATATTTCTCCAGATTCTTGTGCTATGGAAACAGTATCACGTCATGAGACCCTCTAGAAGCCAGAAGACTAATGCTGCCAGAAAAGGGAACATCCAGACCTTGCAATTGTTGGAAAACAGTAGTAGAATCTCAACATTTGTGATGAACCTTCTCTGGTACTCTCATTTGAATGCTGCTCTGAAGACTTTAGAGGGCATGTCTTGCGGAGTTTCATAGAATCATCCAAGTTGGAAGGGACCTTTAAAAACCATCCAGTCCAACTCCCCTGAAGTGAACAGGGACATCTACAGCTGGATCAGGTCACTCAGAGCCCTGCCCAGCCTGACCTTCACCTGAATAAAACATATATTATCGTTATCTGGCTACATTCCTCCTCTATCTACAAATAAAAAAAAAGTGTGAAACATTAAGCTATGGTTGGTGTGTGCTGGGTCAATAGTCTGCTTTCAGTCTAACACGTTCTGTGCTGTTCTATAACTTGTGCTTTCTGACATTATTAAATTCTCTCGTAGTACTTGGTTTATTTCTTTCTACTTTTATGAACGTAAGCATTGTACCTCTAATTTTTACTGTTTTGTAGAGAACTCTTTGAGCCGGAAATCCTGTCTGTACTACAGATGACCTTCCCTAGAACCTTCTGCAGAATTTCTTTATTTGAAAACACTTTTCTCTATAGGGTGAGACTTTCACCCTGGAGATACCAACAGGAGCCAACTACCTGAATACCTTGGAGTATCTTACCCTCAGCCATCTCTGTCCTACTTGCTGGCTCCGTGTTGCAGAGTAGCAAACATGTACAAACCTGTCTGAATGCCGCTTAAAAGTGAGTACGCAATTCCCTGTGGAAAGCAGAGCTCTGGTTCTGATTTTCAGAGTGTTCCCAGTGTCTAGATGCCACAATACAGCAGTACAGGGATTTTTTTGGGGCATGAAAAAAATAAGGCTAGATCCAGTCTAGCTTCTCATCTTTAATCTAGCTCAAAGAAATCGTGCCTCTCTGTAATCATACACTGGACCAAGGTTAGCTCTATTGTTGACAGTACTGGCCATCCTCCTCTTGTGCAGCTAGAAGAGACTCCAGTTTACACAGCAGAAACAGCAGACACCAGAATACAAAACTGTAAAAATAGAAATTTTATTTGTAAAATATTTTTGAAAAAAAATTAAATACCACTGTTCTTCAGAGATAAAGATATTTTGCAGGAACAAGTCCCAGAACTCCATAGTACAACCCTGCTGTACATGGTCATTAGTTCAACATTATTTGGTTTACGAACAATGAGAGAGAGCTGTTCAAAGCAGGCCCCTCAAAAAGACAGAAAAAAAGCATTAACACATGCAAGAGAGCTCGTTTGTATTTCCAACTCACAGCTCACCAGAGAACTTGTATTTACTGACATAGTGCATTATCTAATGACTGCACAGGGAAAATAGCAGCCAAGCCAGCTATATTTAAAACCTACATGAGAGAATTTTAATAAATATTAATCACACTGAATTTCCATCAGTGAGGTGGCTGTGACTTGGTACCCTAGACCTGAGTAAAAGGACAGTCCAGCTGACACTACATGGAAGGAAAGGGAGAACAATTCATTCAATAACACCTTTTCATAAGTCCCCAGGGAAAAAAAAAAAAAAAAAAACAGCCAGGAGTATAAATCACCAACATAATTTTGTAAATACCAACAAAGATGCCATAAGTACTCGCACAGCCTTCCCTTCTCAACCAGTACAGTCCATTGATCTCACATTAACGCTGCTGCTAAGCCAGGGGCAGGGGAGCATGGCTGGCTGTGATTTCCCTCATCAGTGTGATGATACAACCTGGACTAAAACAGCATAAATCCAGCGAGGCCAGCACCTAGACTGCTTCACCCTTCTGCTTAACCAGGGTCCTCAGCAAGTTTGATCCTGGAGCCATGATGTATGAAAGGAGGCACAAAAACCTGGCCGCACCCTGAAATCCTTTGCGTGCTGGTGTCCTACAACATCCTACCGTTCTGGACACCTCTTTAACCCTTCCAGCTAACCATAATGGAATCTGCAAAGACAAAGGGCATGAACTGCTCAGGGCATAAGCCAGGCTGTCTGAATATCACAGGGCATTCAGTGCTTCAGTGTGAATGCTGAGCATTGGCACACAGACAAAATACACAGACACAGGGAGAACTGCTTTGAGATGAAACACATAAATCCTAAGGAAAATACGTACAGTAATATACCGCCATTATTATTTGTTCAATATGTTCCAAGGAAATTAATACACCACAGGAGAAGCAGACAGTAACCTCTCTGGGACTGCAGCTATGTGGTTAACATAGACAGAGGCTGTTTTTTTCCATTTCTCGAGAACACCAGGTCCTGTGCATTGCCACAGGATCCACTGGGCTGCTTTCAGCGTACTCCACCTTGGGATTATCAGAAGCAAGGCAAAATGGCATTATATGACACACCCTTGCCTAGCTGTTTTTGACAGGTGATTGTCAAAAGAAGCCCAGATGAAGCTTTTGTCTCCCTTCCCTAATCTTCTAGTAGTGTGTTAAGGCTATGCAATTACTGATTTCCTATTAAACCACACCTGTATCCATCATGCTAGTCATTTGTTACATAAAGGCATTTGTTTCTTCACAGTCCAAAGTTAAGGAATCAACAGTGAATTCAGAAGCCTTTGGATAAAGCTCTTGTTCACCAGAGACTCCTGTGGCAGGTCCATATTGCCCACATCTATCCCACTTTCCTTCAGGCTCAAAACCAAGATGCATATGCTAAAACATGAATTGTCCTGGGGCCATTCTGCAGTCACTGGAGAGAAAAAGGCATTTTCATATGGTGATAAAAATCTCAGGTTGTTGAAATACCCTTGGCTAAGTGCATAAAGCTCAACACAATGACTCTGGACTCAGATGTGTAGTCACGTGTCCTGCTGTAGGTACTAAGATCAGTCAGTTTGCTGTGTCATCTAAACATAAGAGAGTATTGAACAGTTCAGATTCTGTCTTTCTTTACTGTCCATGGTTAGGAATCGTTGCAGTGCCTATACTGGATTGTCTGAACAGGAGTTTCTCAGTGCCTCAGTCTTCCCCGATGAGGAAAATGAGTTATATTGAACAGATATTTCATGAGAGTCGTTACAAGCTCAGGAAAGGACATTGGGAAGGAGAATTTAGGGTTATCTCAGGTTAACATAAACAATTAACAAAGAGAAAAGGATTTTAAGATAAATATATTAATTTTTCTCTTTACCCAAAACGTATAAGTCAAAATGATGACTTATATCACAAGTACTTGTAGGCAAAAATTCCCAGGGGTCCTTTAGGTTCAACCAAATATTTACCTGACCTTTTCTTCTTCCAAATATAAACTGATATTACCAGAATAATTAGCACTAATACAACTCCAAGTAAAACTCCAAGGACAATCACTGCTGCTTTCCAGGGGGAAGTTCTTCCAGCTGATGACTGAGAAGACAGAGCTGGAAATTTAAAACATATTTGAGAGATGTTAGATAGAAATTGTAAAAAAAAGTAGGAGGTTGGAGCCCTGAGTGACAGCTATATTTTACTTTTTGACAGCTTTGAAATTTCTGAATAATCTAAAAAATGTTTTTGTATGAAGTAAAGCTTTGTTAACTAGTCCAAATTTTATGGACTTCTCTTTCTCTGAAGGTTCTTGAGATCTGTTGTTGACACCTATTATGAGCAGATCTGTGGATTTGCTTGGTGGAAAATGTCTGGAAGGTTCTGGGAGGAGAGAACTCCAGCCTGTACCTCAGAAAAAGTTACTGCAAAGTGTGAAAAATGGGTGTAAAATGGAGCTGTACATAATTTAACCCTCACAGTCCTTATGCTTGCACAAGCAAGTTTGTAAAATTAATTGGGACCTCATCTGCCAGCCCATGTCTTGCTCCAGGATAAAGGCCCCAGATAAAGGCAATGAAAGGCCTGTATTTCATGTAAGCATACGTCATCTCTGTAGTAAAGGTGCATTTAGTAATAGTGGAAAGGCACATAGACTAAATAATAGCACTAGCCAGCCTTTCACAAAGAGAGTGTATTAACTGGGGCAGAAAGAGTGTCTGTGTTGCATGAAACCCCCTCAGCTCACAGCAGCTCGAGGCAATAAGTGCTTTACCAATACTGCGAGCATGACAGACACCGTATTTTGGTTGCACATCCTTCTGCACAATTTCTACTTCCCCTCTCTGCCTCTCAGCAGCTCCGCAGTACTTTGTGGTGCTAAATCCACAGTGCCTCTGGTCGGGAAAGCAGGTGCCAAAGGTTTTTGAGGGTTGTTCAACAGACATGAAGAACCATTCCTGCACATCTGTACTCAGAGAACAGCATTACAGATGCCACTACAGAAGAAATATGGATTCTCGTCAACCCATTCTTCACCACAAGCCCATCTTTTAGGATCTGTGTGGAGCGTATAAAAATGGTTACATGCTACAAGAAGGTCACCTAGCCCCTCTTTCTATGTGAAGAGAATCCATCCTTAGAGTCTGGAGCTGGCTGTGTGCAATGGCTCTTTAAAATAGATCAGTAATCTACATGAGAGCTGGAATATGCTTTCTGTGAAGGCTGAAATAGTTTCTGTCTTAAAAGGAAGAAGTCAATGTGTCTGCTTTTGTGCAGAGTAGGATATCTGATCCTCTAACCCCCACACCATCACAGAAAAGATGTTTTAACATCACTTACGTCGTACTGTTACTTCAGTCTGATCACCAAACTTGCTCTTTAATATTTGACTTAGGTATTCTTGCACAACATTCACATCAACGGGCTCTTGTTTTTGCAGTAGAGAAATGAAATAAGCAATCACACTCCCAGGTCTGAATCCAAGCACCATTATATCAAACCGGTCATCTTTTAGTTTGATGCGCATTTCTCTAACAATCTGTGTAAATGGAAATTGGTGTTTGTTCCATTGTGTCAGTCAACAGAGATAGAGTAGGAATTATTGCATACACACATCAGGCTATTCACTTTCTCAGTCTTTTGGGGCAGTCTCTTTGGAATAACAAAAAACTGAATAATGACAGTAATTTTTGCCTGTACCAGTAAAATACTTGTGGAAGGAGGATTCTGGAGCAATGCAGTCTGTGACACAAAATACAAAATCAAACTTTGACTTCCAAAGCACTAATCTGTTTAGCTAACCAATAATTCATTGGAATTAGTTATCCTTCTCCACACACTACAAACCCATATGGGACCCCAACTGCAATAAAAAAAAAAAATTGGTATTTACAAATTGTGCATAAAGTTTCTAAAATTATTGTTAGTTTCCCTTAGTTTTTTTTTTTTTTCTTTTTGAATG
>VXAV01009796.1:206113-221378 GCA_013399715.1 Alectura lathami | reverse complement strand
TTTAATCCCTTCTATTGAAAAAAGATAGTGATTTAAAGGAAACTGAATACTAGTGTGGGGAGCATTGCCACTAGTATTGTCACAGCATACAGATGTCATGCAAGGTAGGGATTGCTGTTCAGAATGACAGTAGAACTGAAGCCTAAATTGTACTCTTCATTATTTTCATAGTTCAGACAAGACAATTTTAAATCCATCAAGAGACAGTTTGATGAACTGCAGCAACACCCTATTCAAAGTTATCTTCAAACACTCTGAATTTGGAAAATAGTCTAAATAAAGCTGTGTAAACTTGCACTAAACTCAATTTCCAGCCCATTCCTTCAAAAACTTATTGGAATTCAGGCTGACATCTAATAAATCTGGTTACACAGAATAGGTACCTGGTCTTGCTTGGTATTTAAGATTTAATTTCATGCTACACCATAATAATTCTGGTTAGCTATTTGCAAACAATTCTTCATGAGCTCTTTATAAACAGAAATACAAATACATTTGCACAAATTGTTCTATTGAATCTTTCTCAACCTTGAATTTATCACATCAGTACAAAGAAAATTTCATCTGTCAAAGGAAAAAAGTTGTACAAATGGAATAATTTGGTGGGACTGGGAGGGAAACACAACTAGTTTCTTCAAGGAATTGCACAAACAGTACAAAACTCTGGATAGGAAGGGTAAACTTGAACTTTATCCTAGCAGTGAAACCCAAGCAATTATTTCAAGAAAATACATAAGGCTGAGGTAGATTGAGGGAATTCATCTATGCACATTTGCATTAGCTCTTCAGAATCTGTTGTCTTTATTAAAGTTATATTCAATAGCTTAATGACAAAATAGCAAATTCTTTCTACTTCTGTGTTAAAAATTTGGGGCCCCTGGGACCTTATATCAGTGCAATAAATGTGAATGGCTATAAATCTCTTACTTTATATCTGTTTAGATACTTTCTTTCAGCTCAAAGTTAAATTTTAAATTTCCAAACTGAGTGTATGTGACGGTGTGCTCCCCTCTGCCCCCAGCCTCCTCCTTCTGCCTGGCCATTACACCCAAGTCCTTATTCAGGACTGATAACACTGTCCTAAATACTATAACTACAAGCCAATCATCTTACCCCACAAACACTAAGCAGTCCGAGAGCCCCCTGAGCTCTAATTCACAAAACAAGGCTGCGTGTGATCTCCCCAATTCCTTCTAAAGATTGAGAAGCTCAAGTGACTGTAGTCTTGGGGTGGATTATATGGGGTAATTATGGGAAATAAATGATTGGGACATTCCCCTACTAAAAGAAGAAAAGCATTGAAGAAACCTCCGGGGTGGAGCACAGCAAATATGCAAGGATCCTGCACTATGATAGTTCCCTAAGCAACGCCACATTCACACCTGGATATCAGTCTCACCAGGGAGCTTGGTGTCACTGGCTCCAGAGATACTACATGGAGGGTGGAGCAATGAGAGAATCTTTGCAGTTAGGCTCTGTGATAAAGTTGTAAAGAAGGGAATTTCTGGTGCTGGCTTCCAGAACCAGTCAATGGGCTGACCCTCTCTTTACCCCACCCCATAGGGATGCCTATTGGGTGAGATTCACACACAGTTGCACTGAGTGCTTTCCCTGGAAACTTAGAAATCTTGATAGAGTTATTTTCCTGTTTTAATGCATTTTGTGGTTGGTTTGTATTACTAATATTACTGATATACGCACGTGCTTTGCAGACAGTGTTTTACTGCCAGCAATTCAAAAGAATCTGTTTTCTGTTGCTCCAATGAAGAGTGCCATTCTATAAGCAGGCCATAAGAGTTCTCACTGGCACGGCCAAAAGCATGGTCGTACCAGTCCATTTGAACACAGCTAGACGAAGGTGCTGCACTATGGGTGAATCCATAATCATAACAGTTCTCTTTGGAAGTGGCCACATTCCCTAAAGTCGGTCGTACAAGCTCTTTTCAACACAACAGGATCTGTAGTGCTGTAGTGAGTATTGACCCTTTTAATGCAACAGAGTAGTAACTAGAAAGTGAAAGAAGAAAAAAGAGAAGAGAGGAGAGGAGGAAGCAGTACAGCAGTAACAAGTATATATGCTGTTTGTATAGCATACTATATGTAGAAGGGAAGAGAGGATACAGCTGCAGTCAAGCTTATAAACCTGCTACTAAATCAGAAGGGTAAGAAGCAAGATCTGCTGTTCTTTCAAATTAAAATAATATTAAGGAGGCTCCAAGCAAGAGGAAAAGAACCTGCCATATCATGCCTTGAGCACATTACCACACTAAATGGACCCAGAACATGCCATTGGCTGCAGGCAATACTGGTGTCCACTGAATCCAGCCAGCCTGCTCCTGTAGAGAGATCAGCATACATGGAAATGTTATTTTTTGTCCTTGCCATACAGAAATTTTTCTTCAGGCCATAAGGAAGAAAATGCACTCTGTGTTCCAAAAATATGAAAAAAACCTCAAGGCCAAAATGTAACCTTTAGCCTTTTTAGACTTTCTGTGAGTACTCTTTAAATACATAATCAGGTTTTTTTGATTTGTAGCCAATTCATCTGACAAGATGCAGTAGCACTGAAACTGGAACTGCAGTGTGTTCAATCAGTGCTGAGCACGGGGTCAGGAGTTCAAAAAGACAATGTTAGTACTGGACATGAAGGCAGATGGATGGAATATATATTTTTATTGTATTTTAATATATTTAAATATATACTCACATATACATTTATGCATATGTACATGACGATATATACATGTACAGTGTCAAACAAAAATATCCCAATGACACCTGCTGAGATTACTTACTGGAAAGAAAAGAAAAACATGGTTCTAAAGCACGGATTAATATAAAAAAATAATACATGCATGTTTTCTATATGAATTGGGCTGACCCAGAGGTCAAGTGCAAAGACTGTCTGTTCTTGGTAATCACCAGGACCTGAGCTGAATTTATTTAGACAAAAGGTCATGGTATACCATTATTTGAGATAGTTTCTCTACAGTTTGCTTTTATAATCTGTGATGGCAAGTAGCTCTGTATTTGTTCTATGTTACCATGTTTCTATAAAAAGTGAACAATTGGGTCCGGTGGAACTCCCCAGGGAAGGTCGATGTTTGTCCTTTCTTGGAGGATATTGAATAAACTCACCAGCCAGGTAGATGGGGGTAGAAGACACCACTCACTCCAGTAGCTGGTGCTAGGACCTCACTCACTCCAGCAGCTGGCACCACAGTTCACAGGGCCCACACCCCTGGCCTGACTCAAGATGGTGGCACCAGCCTTCGCTCACATACACAGTAGCTGGCGCATAGTTCTTGTAGCACATATACACACAGGAGAGAGTGCAAACATACAGAGAGAGCGTTAACAAAATGTTTAATGAGAAAATATAAGAAAATGGGATGGACTGTGTTGGTCAGCCACAGGACTCAGCCACACAAGCACGCTGACTGACCTTTATACACTTTTTTCTACTTATCCCCCTCTTTGTTCCTCCTGCTTCCTCTTCCCCCTGCACACCCATGTGGGTTTGCAGAGCTCTGCAGCTTCTGCACACTCCCAATCTGGAGCCCCCTGGTTAATGATCTAATCAGCTGCAAGGTTCATCCTTCCTGGAAATGGTGCTTGTTGCTTATTAGTCCACCAATTAGTGAGACTGGGAGGTTTGCTTGTTTTGATCCTCTCTTACCTTACAAGTCCCCCATCAGATAACCCTGCTGGCGTAAACATTCCCACATTCTCATGTTCTCATAAATTACTGTGACTGAGCAGGCTTGGTTCCCATCACTGCCTCTCTTTCTTACTATCCCTTGCTGCCTTGGAAAAGGTCCTTCTTAGTCTACACGCACTGTAGATATTAAGAGAAATTTCTGGGTGGTCAAATGCTGGAACAGGCTGGAGCCAGTGAGAAGGTTGATGCCCCATGCCTGTCAGTGCTCAAGAAGCATTTGGATAATGCCCTAAACAGTATGCTTTAACTCTAGTTTAGCTTTGAAGCAGTCAGGCAGTTGAACTTAGTCTTTGTGGGTCCCTTCTAAATGTTCTCTTCTCTTCTCTTCTCTTCTCTTCTCTTCTCTTCTCTTCTCTTCTCTTCTCTTCTCTTCTCTTCTCTTCATAAATTCTATTCATATATATATAAAGCAAAAGTATAAAAATAGTGTCAGTGGGAAAATGAATCACCGTATTTTGAATAAAAGGATCTAATATGGCAAGTGGCTATAGGATGGCAAGTGGCTTACAGAACAGATAACAAACAGGTTAAAAAATTGTGTTTTTTTTTGAGGCAATAGTTTTTTTATACTGGTCATTTCTCAAGAAATACAGTGATATGTGTTTATAGGAATGTGAGATCTTTTAATTCTAGAGCATAAAAATCTGAAAAATCAGATGTGAGTCATTAGGTGAGAAGAGAGGACATGATAACACAATATTAAGCTTTGTTTGGGTGTTTCAATTTTAATTTTGTACTTAACACCCATTGATTGAAGAAAAATTCCTCACTAGTTTTTCCCAGGTTAGAAAATAATTACAGAAGATGAGGACCAGATGGTCTTTCAGGACAGGCGATTTTCTGGATCAAGAATGCCAATGTAACGAAATGAAATTATTTTCCTTTGCAAAATTATTGGCATCAGCTATGAAAAAATAGCTTTTTAGAGCAGAAGTTGAGGGTTTAGCTATTTGTTCATTTTTCTGAAAGAGTAATAGTCTTGCTCAGGGGACTAAGGTAGAGCTGAAAGAAAAAAAGGAAGAATGGTAGGGCTTGCAGCTTACCAACACTATGCTCTTTATTTATTTTATGTTTAAGTCTGTGACTTTCTGCCACACAGGAAAAGAAATGCAGTAGCTATCAGTAGCTCAAGGGCTGTCAAAATGCACACCGCCTATTGCAGGGCAGTCAGAGTGACAAGAAAGCCATAACCTGCCAGAGGGTAAAAGGAAAAGTAGGAGACTATAAGAAAATAATGTATTAAAGAGAATATATATTAAAAAAAAAATGGTTGAGGGGTTAATATAAGCTCAGCAGTGACAGAAATGAATTTAAGAGACCTAGTATATCACTACCAAAAAAGAAAATATGAAAGTCCTTCTGCAAGAGGAGCAGCAAAATCAAACTTAGTTGTTAGTAGCCAAGAGATTTTGTGCTAGTGAAAACATTTGGGAAGGGGCCCACCTTTGGCCACTAGATGGTCAGCTGAAACAACGCTGTTTAAGAGGGCCGGTCAGATATTTTGTGCAGAGCCAAACCTAAGAAGCAAGATAAGAAGAATCATGTGAGGCATCAGCGATTCCTAGAACCAGTTATAATGCACAGGCAGAGCAGGTAGTTGCCTAGGGCAGCAAAATATTTAAGGGAACAAACTGTTTAGTGAAATTGTGCCTGTGGCAGTTTACTTACGCAAACGTTTTCCACATTGCCTGTGGCAGCAAAAACTATAAAGCATGTACCTCTTGTTCCAGCCAGATATTATCAGTAAAAAGCACAGAATAGTTTTTCTTAAATGAATAAAAATTGTTGAAATGTCTTATAAAAACTGAAATGAGAATAATGGGAATTATTCCCAAAAGTCATTTTTGTATTTTGTGGTGTGTGTGTGTGAATGATTGTGTCTGGTTTTGGTTTATGTGTGGTTATTTTTCTGTCAAAGCCATTCTGATGCCAGTGACATAAATACAGTGGCAGAAATGTGAAGAGGCCAAGTATATGCTTTCACTACCAAAAAGAAAATGAAAGTCCAGCAGCAAGGTGAACAACGAAATCAAAATTAGTGATTAGAAAGCAAGAGATTTTGTGCTACTGAAAACATCTCGGAATGGACCTATCTTTGGGGCTCTGCTCACACTTGACCAAGTCCTCTGTTTTTTCGTAAGTACTATCATCCTGAATGTCTCGGGATCTGTTGGTGACCTTGGAGTGAGACCATTTTAGACTGAATTAAACCATTTAGCTTTTTGCACCACACTAAGAGCGTAAAAATCAATAAATAAATAGATAGAGAAATAAATAAATGAAGAATATGTTTGCAAATGCTATCCTCCTGGAATTTCTATATGCACGTAATGATACACCCGGAAAGCTATTGGCCTCTAGTTTTTCCTATGCAGCATATTTTCATAGCTGAGTGTAAGAAATTTGCCTTTAATTTTGAACAAGTGCTTCTTTTTTTTTCTATGTTCACTTTTCTTACTCTTCTATTTTATTGTCCTTCAAATTCAATATAAAGGCTTTTGAATTATTTTAGACATAATTTTTTACTTTCCCAAATAGACTAGTTACAATAATCTTGGGTTGCAATCGCAGTTTAAGAGATTAGGAAAAAAAAAAAAAAACTTTTTTAATCTCATATTGGTACTTTGTCTTTAACAGAAGCAAACTAAAAGGAAGATGCAAAATCTTGTTTTATGACGACATTTGTCAAGTCACAGCTAAAGCTGAAGTGTTCTTCAAATATTTTCTCTTCATCAACTCTTTGTTTTTATTCTTTGTAAGTAAATAACTACTGTAGGTCACTTCTGCATTCCTGACCAGTTCTATGGTTTGTGCAATTAAAATACATAAACATGAAAGAGAATTACCTGAAGAGAGATCACATATAATTATTTTGACAAAGAAATTGGAAACAACGGGGTCTCTATCTAATCAAAATTTTCGGTTTGATGCACAACGAGAAAGACAATGCATCATTGCTGCAATAATGACCTTAAAAATTCCTTCTGTGAAATGTGAGCACAAAATTATTGGGTCCTCCTCAAATACTGTCTCTAGATTCTGTGCTGATTAGAAACATAGAAGATGAATAACACCTGATCAGTTTAATGTATGTCAAACACTGATGAAGTAAACACATGCATTAAAATTATTACCTCTTTTCTGATGCCGTTCACATTTTATTTCTCTTCCCCTCTTTCTTTATAGAAGATTGATATTTAATTAAAAAAGCTAGATTGAAAGGTTAAAGATTTATATGGAATTTAAACAAAGCAATCAATTAAGGCCAGGAAGAGAAGTTTAGGGACTGGATAATTGATGAAAGGAATTGGTAAAATCTATAATTTATATACAGAACAATAATATATAAAAGCAATAACTAAGGATAAACTAAGAATAATAACTGCAAACACCAGATCTTTTCACTCCATGCAAAAAATAATTGATTTTCTTCCACTCTTTTTTTTTTTTTTTTTTTTTTNCTTTTTTTTTTTTTTTTTTTTCCCCTGGTTAGAACACTGCATGCTAAAGCAGTTTTCATGTCGAGAATATTTTCCAACTCTGACTTTTTTGCATGCATTGATGTGTGCAATATGTTAATATTTATTGTTATGAAAAGAAAAACAGGAGTTTTCTCTCTCACACTTTTTCTTTTTTTTTTGAATTTCATCAATCACATCTACTGTAGTATCATTACTTCAGAAGAGAAGTAAGAGAAAATCATCTCAAACTTATAATCTGTGGTATCAATAAATCTGAGTGCTCTAAACATTTTTAGATGGGATAAATGAATTTAAATATATATTTTTTTCTCCTTTGTGATCTTCACATTTGGTAAAAGCCAGTCAGTAATTGATCAAGTTCATTTCCATTTCGGTTTGGTTTGTTCTATTCAAGGAAGAGTTTTTAATCGGAAATTGTATCAAAGATACTATCACTGGTGCTGTTAACAAGCCTTATGAGCTTGTAACATCCTGGAGACTGTTCTAAATAATGCTGGGCTCTGAAAAAATAATTCTGATGACATGCAGCCTGGCGAGACTCCCAGTGAAATGAGTTGGAATGCTTCTGCTGACTCAAGGATCTAGATTGTTGCTGGAGATTGTAAACTGAATTTACAAAAGTTGTCTTCTTTGGCTGCTTTGATGGAAACAAGTGATAATGGGTCTGTGAACGTCAGCAGAACTGTGCAAATGGGTCCTCAGTTGGGAAATCCAACCCAATGGAACGTGGATCACATCAAAACCAGAAAAAATTGTGTGGAAGTAGCATTGCCAATCACCATATATAGATGCAAACAAGCGAAGATACAGGCCAAAACAAAACAAATTATCTGAAACCACAATGTAATCCTTACAAATATGTAAAGCTTTAAAAATCAGTCATAAAATACATTCGACCTGAAATTCTTGGGCCTTGAAATGACAGCCAAAAAAACCCCACAAAGCAAAAGTTAAAAATGAAAATACAAAATCAACTCACTGGAAACAAAAATAGAAAACATAGAATTCAAAACCAACAGGAAGAGCTTCATGAAGATTTGAACCCCAAGCTTTCAATTTTTGAGTTAATGTGGGTAACTGGCAATCAAACAGAGGGCAGCATTCTGAGCAGCTGCAGGTGGGGAAAATAGCTATGAAATACCACTGACAAAATTTGTCTTGCCATGAGACAGAATAACCAGATCTAGCTAAACAGAAGGAATAATAGCTTTAAGCCACCACTGCTCTTTGTTTATCAAAACACATCATACAAAATTTGAAGCAATTTGGAGTAGATCCTCAGTTCTGCAGGTCAAAAGCCGTATCTCTGGTTAGCTAACAAACCAGAACTGTATTTCCCGCTAATGTTAAAAGAATAAACTTATCACAACTCTGTGCATCTTATTATTGTCATTTAAATTCACCCAATAACACTTAATAAGCAATTGATCTCAAATTTAATTTTGAAATGTTATGTGATAACGTATGAATGCTTGGGCCGCAGCAAATCTGTCATTTCTCTATCTACTTTAATTAATCTTCAAAAGCTGCTCCTTGCTTTCTACATCTTTCATGATCTACGTCCCTCACAAATGTTGCATGAATCTTCATTTTCTAGTTGTACAAAGTCAAGGTATGAAATCTATGGAAAATCTTAATTGCTAGCAATCTAAATGTACGGTTTGATAGACAGATTTTTTTTTTTTTTCAAATAACAACTATCTTATGCTTTGTGTGTCTAAAAAGTCTCAGAAAAGAAATTTTTGAAATTATGCAATCTGTATAATGGTTACATAATTAATAGTGTTTCTGATTTACTCCACATTAATCCTTTGCCATGTGAAAGTTCAAATGAGCACGCATCTTTGTGTAGCTAGATCATCGTTCCATGAAACAGCAAATATTTCCCACAAGACCTGTAGAATAAGCTTTCTCTATGAAGAAATATTCCATGATGTTTTTGTACTTTAAATGTGCTTGTAAAAACTTCAGTTAATAAAAAAGCTCTCCAAAGACATGGCAACTTTTTGGATTATTTCCCTAATGAAAACATTATTTTCCCCCAAATCCATCTTTGCTGCTATCTTAGCAATATATAACCTCGCTTCTTACCTTTATTTAGCAATAAATAATAAAAAAAAGTTCACTATCATTGTAACATCATTTTCCATTCAAACTCAAAACTCACTCCTTTTGACCCTTCTTCACTGAATGCTGGAAATCATTAAATGGTTCTGCTCCTACCTCTGTAAATATGTTGCACAAGGTTTTCTTGCTCTGTTTACAAAACCAGTAAGAATCTGTATCTAAGAGCTGTATTATTTTCCAAATTACACTGTTGGGTTTTCAGAACCTTTAAACAACTAGATTTAGAACAATATCTTACCATGTTTATATACGTGCTTGTCTCCTGGGGAACAGCTCATACTTCAGAAAGTAAACACATGCAAAGAGCATTTAAATACAGGTCTCTATTCCTTAATGTTAAAGCATATTAATACTGTAAGATCATCTTTCCATAGAAATGTAGACAATAATTTTCAGATCACTCCAGATAGCTTGTGGAGAAAATAAGAAATTAATGTGAAATGCATATGCATTTTTACTTAGTAATTATCTTGCAGAAATTTAGTACTACTCACATTAGTCAAGAGAAATTGAAAATTCCTGAGAGAAAAGAAAAACAAAGACAACTGGAGTGGAAGACTAGGTTTAATGAGTACTTAATTTCAGATGCTCCAAACTTTCAGGCAATTACAAATATTTACAACTCCTAATTTTGAGAATGTTATATTAAACTAGAACCACTGAGAAGAGTTCTGGGCCCCAAGTCTGGCTGCTTTGCATAGTTGCAGAACAGCTGCCAGAAAGTTGCCCTTAAGACTCTTTTTAGGTTTTCTCAAACTGTATACAATTATCCTTTACAACCCTGCAATCTGTGAAACGGTGGAAGATGCAGTGCTTTTTTGGTAATAGAGATTTCAACAGACATCCCTCTTCTGCAGCTGGCCACCCCTCTCTTGATGCAGCCCAGGATGCAGTTGGCCTTCCTGGCTGCAAGCGCACACTGCCAGCTTATTTCCAGCTTCTCGTCCACCAAGACCCCCAAGTCCTTCTCCGCAGGGATGCTCTCAAGGAGTTCTTCTCCCAGTCTGTACACATACCTGGGATTGCCCTGATCCAAGTGCAACACCTTGCACTTGGCCTTGTTGAACCTCATCAGGTTCACGTGGACCCACTGTTGCAGCTTGTCCAGCTCCATATGGATGGTATCCCTTCTCTGCATTTTATCAACTGCACCACTCAGTGCCATCAGCAAATTGCTGAGTGCACTCCATCCCACTATGTAGGTGCGATTGATAAAAGATGTTGAAGAGTACTGGTCCCAAGATGAATCCTTGAGGGACACCACTCATCACCAGCCTCCACCTGGACATAGAGCTGTTGATCACAACTCTCTGGCTGCAAACATCCAACCAATTCCTTATCCACTGAATAGTCCACCCTTTAAATATATATTATCTCTCCAATTTAGAGATAAGAATGTGATGCAGGACCATACCAAAGGCCTTGCACAAGTCCAGGTAAATGACATCAGTTGTTCTTCCTTTGTGCACTGATGCCATTAGTCCATCATAGAAGACTACCAGATTGATCGGGCATGATCAGCCTTGGTGAAGCCATGCTGGCTGCCCTGGATCACCTCCTCATCTTCCATGTGCCTTATCATACCCTCCAGGAGGCTCACTGGCTTGTAGTTTTCTGGATCTTCCTTTCTACTTTTCTTAAAAATGGCAGTGATGTTTCCCTTTTTCCAGTCACTGGGGACTTCATCTGACAGCCTTGATTTTTTGAATATTATGGAGACTGCTTGGCAACCACATCAGCCCGTTCCTTCAGGGCCCTAAGATGCACATCGTCTGGCCCCATAGACTTGTACATGTTTGGTCTGATCATGTGGTCTTGAACCTGGTCTTTGCAAGTGGGAGTGATTTTGCTCCCCCAAAATATATTATATACAAATTGACCCAGAAAACATTTATATTTCACATATATAATATTCCACAGAGGGGGAGATCAAGCATTGTAATACTCCTGATGGAGTATTTAAGATTATTTAAAGAGGTGTGTGGACATGGCATTAAGGGACATTGTTTAGTGACGGAACTTGGTGGGTCACGTTGATGGTTGGACTTGATTATCTTGAAGGTCTTTTCCAACCTAAATGATCCTATGGTTCTATTCCATTTTCTCATATGCAACACTTTTGAGTTTAGCCTGATTTGCCATATGCCCATGCCCAACACTTTTGGCATGGCCCGAATAGTCCTTAGTGAGGGTTATTGTGCATGCAGACAAATGCAAGAATTCTGTACTGCATTTACTGAAACTGATTTTCAAGAAAAACTTAATTGTGCAAGTTCTTCAGAAACAGAAGTGTTGAATCATACAATTTTACCACTCACCTCATGGATAGAATCACAGGACAGGTGCCATCCTGGAATCTTCTAACTTTGTTCCTCCATGCTGCTTTTCATGTTCAGATTGAGTTGCCTCATGCCCTCTCTCTTCATTTTGGGTATTACCAGAAACACATTCAATGAGCACATCCGTACTCAACATGCTTCCTTTCATCAAGGAGGTGATGAATCTCACTGTCCCCAAGGTAAGAGCCATTTCAGTATGAGAAAAGTATAGGAAACACGGAACATAGCTAGGTACATAAGGTGCTCTCAAAAAATTTTTGGCAGCCTAGTAGCCAAATCAGCTCTTGATGTAAACTGGCTGTAGTCTTCCACTGCTATGGGTATCTCATTTCCCCAGGGCGTCTCACTCACCAGTATGCACCTTGCTCTGAAGACAAGGCAGAGGAGAGGCACGCTTGACTGCTCTACCAAAGCCTGTCAAATATGTTTCAATAAGTCCAAAGGCATTGAGCAAGAAAGATATGAGAAACGAAGCCCTAATTTTTCTCTCTTATGTGTTCACCAGTGAACTTGGATAGATTGATTCATTCTCAACCAACATATAACAAAGTTGTCTTAAAAGATTATAATCAAAATGTCAGACAGTCCAAAATTTGAAAATGCTGGATTAAGATTAGTTTTCCGACCTTATTTCAAACACAGAGTGTGTTTGTCTTAAGAATGGTCTTTATTATGTGTGCCCATGTATTTTGTTCCTGGACTATGCCTTCTTCATGCATTATCCAGGATACACTACGTCTTATAAGAAATAGAGTATGGAATACAACTACTTGTGGCCTCAACTAACTTGAAGCTTGTGACATCAAACCCTCAACTGCTTGGTCTAGTTCAGGTGCATGATGTTCTCATTCAGCTCTTCTGATCAAACTGTGAAAACCACTTCAGAATTTCTATCATGTTTATCACCCAATAGTGCAGCCATGTACTAAGGGACATGGTGGTCCCAAATATGTGCATCACAGGATATGTCTGCTGTGAAACTTGATCTAAGAAATAAAAAGGGAATTTAAAGACAAGTGAATTGTAACTCTCAGAGATTTCATATTGGGCTAAATAAATGCGGAAAGAAAATGTTCCTAACTGATACTTTTAAAATTGCATATTAATGGCATTGTTTCATTGATCATAATGATCATTGTTTCACTGATCGCATTTTAAAAAGTCACTTACCAAGCCAATAAATGGTGCAATGCCACAGAGACAGAGAGAATTAATTCACTGGATTTATGCCAATAAGAAGATTTTTCTACTATTGTGTTTTTTTTTCATATATTTTATTTTTTTCATCATATAAAACGTTTATAATGAGATGTCATACCTGGCTAACCTGGCAATCTAGCATATTTTAATCATGAACATTTTTTCAGCTTAAAATTAAGATGGTATCCAGGTAGAATTTTGTCTTGTCTCGAGTCCATTCAGTTTTTATTTGAGCAGAAATGACAAAAAAATAAAAGATACCTACTCTCTTAGATACTATCACTCAGCGTGTTATCTGAAATAAAGCTGATAGATGGAACAGTTGTTGATAGGTAAGCGTCCTCTGAAAACTAGAGCATTCTCTATTTTGTCAGTTATGTGATTCATTTTCAGCTTGTTCAGCACCTACATAATAAAATTTTCTGTCAATCCACTGAATTCACTAAATTAACCACAGGCACTTTGGAAAACAAATGGGTGTGCTTAGCTATACTTCTTCCTGTTCTTTGAGAACAGCAAAGAAACAAAATAAAGAAAAAAAAAACAAAACCAACTATGCCACTTGTGCAGGATTTGTCTCCTTATGATGAAAAATTGTGCTTGTTATTGTATGTGGCATATTTTCTCTCAGTTATATCACCCTCAGTGCTCTTAAAGTGGAGGATGAATCGTCTTAAAACAAACAGATTTTTACCCTTAAATCTCTCCCAAAACAAACAGGCCAAAGTGTTGAAAATGTGCCTACACATACTCAGCTCAGCTGAGATTCTATGTCATATCTTGGACATCTTTCTTTAAACCCTTTCTAAACATGTGATTCTTTCAAAGTCAAAGGAGTGCCGAAAGTCTGAATCTTTCTAATATCATCATGATTACTTTATCTGAAAGCAGCTATGCTTCCCTGAGAACATTTTGAATCATCGACTTAAGCCAGATGTTTAACCTTAGAAATATATACAATCATGCCTCCACCCAGATTGTTGTGCAGTCTTCACCTATTATAATTTTCTCACCTTGGGTTGGAAGGGACCTCAAAGATCATCTGGTTCCAAACCCCCTGCCGCAGACAGGGTTGCCATATAGTGCTGGCATAAGTAGAATATGCAGAAATATGAAAATAGAGAGGGAAGGGACAGAGTCTATTACAGTTCTCAGACTTTCCTAGAAGTTAATTTTCTGAGAAAAAATCCCTACTACAAAATGAAGAGAGCATTTGTTCACTTTATAAAGATTTCTGGGCTCCTAAAGTAGTAATGAGTTCTGAGACCCTTAAATGAAAAAGAGGAGCTAGAAGACTTAGGTGCTATAGCAATGATAATTAGTATTAGAAATATGCTAAAAATACTATAAATGATAAAAATAAAATAAAATTATTTTATTAATGCATCTATATAAGGTATTTCTGAGGAAAATGTTTTCATGACATTTGGAAATTATGTTGACTCAGCTATCATTTGAGCTTAGGTGCATTTATTCTGGATATAAATATTATTGAATGGGTTAAAGTATATCATAAAAATGAGGATTTCCTTATTCTTTACTCATATCTAATTTAAAACACACTAAATTACACACTAAAGTAAACATACATGATGTATTCCGGATATTCTAATTGTAAATGGACATCTCAGATCAAATTGTGTGGTAACTGTTGCTACGATTATGTCAAACCTGTGATACAAGATATAAGGATGGGATCTAAGAAATGAATTATTGTGTTGACTTCTGCACTGGATTCTGCATGGCATGGGAGTTAGAATTAAATTATCTTTAAGACCCCTTCCAACCCAAGTCATTCTATGATTCTATGATTCTATGATTCTATGATTCTATGATTCTATGATTCTATGATTCTATGATTCTATGATTCTATGTCAAACCTGCTGCCTTAGAATATCATAGAATGGTTTGGGTTGGAAGGGACCTTAAAGATCACGCAGTTCCAATCCCCCTGCCATGGGCAGGGTCACCTCCCACTAGACCAGGTTGCTCAAAGCCCCATCCAGCCTTGCTGTGAGCAGTGACAGTGTTCATTACACTATGACTCTGTATGAAGTTTCCTGGTGTCCAGACCTTGGAACTTCAAGGCACTTCTGTTTCTGGGAGTATTTCCCCTGATCCATCTGCTTGTTTCTGCAGCAGTGATATTGAAGCATCTACCTGGACACATTGTCAAACAATAAAATAAGCTGCTCCAGAAAACTATGGAGAAACTCTAGGATTTCTGCTGTTTACATCATTGCTTACATCCTATATTTTCTGTGAGATTTGCATTGCTTTTCTTTTTTTATTTTTTGAAATTGTAGTTATTATGTCATTGCTAGCAGCTACAAAATATTGCAATTAATTTTTCTTTGCTAGAATTGTTATCCTATACTACACTCTAGAGAGACATT
>VXAV01009796.1:189903-203587 GCA_013399715.1 Alectura lathami | reverse complement strand
AAAAAGGATGTAAATATGAAAATGTTTAGCACTTTGAGTTTGTAATGTGTTAAACACAGAATAGTATTCTCATGGCATTTATTCCAAGAAAGGTAAGAGTGCTTATGCAACACTAAAGCAGATATTCTATTAAGATACCTAGATGCAAAAGAATGCATTTCCATTATTTCAGCATCTGTGGAAAAAGAAAGAGATTAAGTTGTGATATTTAAGGAACATTGCTTCAGCAATTCCACAGACTCAGAAAATTCCCAGAGACTTAAATTATACTTTGAGTTTGTACAATGGCTGGAAATGTTTGTGAATTGCTCACAGCTTGGCTTTGGGCCAGCTGTTTCTAATAATAGAAAGTAGTGAAAAAGGATCTATTTGGCTATACTCTACAATGTCTATGCAAAAGACAAACAGCTAGAAGTATCAAAGAGAAGTAAGTATTTACATGCTCAAACACAGCTTCCCCTCACTAATATATCAGCTTTACTTTTATTGTGCTCTCCTTAATGAGAGTCCATGTTGTTAGACAACAGCTTTCTCAAAGGTCTCTGTCTTTGACCAATTTTTTGTTCTGCCAGTGTCTAGAGAAAGTAGTTTCTTTGGTTTCCCACCAGTTGAGGACTGTGTCAAAAGAAACACTGATCTGAATGAGTGAGATCACCACTGGTTTATGTTGCAAGTAATGATTTCAATGGCATGAAACAGAGGGGGAAGG
This sequence comes from Alectura lathami, assembly GCA_013399715.1. NCBI lineage: Eukaryota > Metazoa > Chordata > Aves > Galliformes > Megapodiidae > Alectura > Alectura lathami. The sequence continues at coordinate 202,878 of VXAV01009796.1, read as the reverse complement.
TCAAGTGATGATTCTTCATCTCCAGAGGGGACGAAAGGCGAAGAGGTTGCCTTTGTTGAAAGCTGCTTACCCCTTAAGCATAAGTGGCATAAGCCTGTAAAATTTACCTGTGATGTTTTGTCAGTCATACAGTGGTTGTCTTCTTTTCCTCTGATGTTTTTCTTTGTCGTTACTGCTGTGGGGGATATCACTATCTGCAGAAATAACACTGAGCAAATACTTTCAATAGCAATTCATTGGCTAAAATTAAATCTCTGTAACATGAACTTCTACAGAAAAGAGGAACTTATTTCATTTTAGCAAAGTGTTTATAGCAGTTCATAAGCCCATCTACAAAATGATGGGTGCAGTTCTTAATTGTATGTTTCTTAATTAAAACTGTAATAGATTAATTTCACCTCTCTATATTCTTCAGATTTTCCCATTAGCAAACAGATTAAGAAACAGAGCACCTACCTCATTTTTAGACTGATCATGCTTATAAACACTGGGTTCTCCCAACAAGGAGTTGGTCGGTCAGAATTCTGTCCGTCAGAGGATATTCAGCATCCAACAGCTTCTGGAGTTACTTGCAAAATTACTTTCTTTTGAGATGCTGGTGGACATATCAATAATGTTAGTATTTTTGCATCTTTGCTTTATGAATTAGAGGTACTAGTACTTAGAGGCTTCAAACTACTTCGACTAGTCTTGGAAGCATGTTTCATTTAACCAGAGCTCTTACATAAGAGCATATATATTCTTATATTCTCAAACTTAATATATATGGTATGCCTTTTTATTTGGTTGAATAATTCTCTAAAAAAAGATGGATAGGTAAAAATTAGACCCTAGATTTTCTTCTCATGAAGAAAATTTTCTTCTTCTTAAGATACACATAAGTACAATGAAAAAAAACAGTTTGACTGATTACACAGTTATTAAATATCTTGAGAAAACATCTTCCTGCATATTCATGGATATTTTCCCACTTGCTACTGGGATGCAATTCTTATACACATCCTTAAAATGACCTAGTTACAGAGAGCCTGGAAAATAGAAAAGATTATGACGATACATAAGAAATTTTTCGGTCTAGGTGTTTCAATTGGATACAACAGAAACATTGCTAAAAGACTAATTCTAATGGTGTTTTGCTGTTCTGTAGTTACTAGTCATCGTATCATGCCCCTAGAAAAACTGGGGAGAGTTTTTAGGGACCCATGTAATAACTAATCTTTTTTCTAGTGATAGATAATGCAAGTTTGCCTGGTATCTCTGTGTTGGTATCTTATGATATCAAGAAGAAAAGTATGCAGTATTTAAAGGAGGCAAAACATAATACTACAATCTTTGCTCCTTTCTTGATGGAGAGCAAAAAGATAAGATTTTCTGTAAAGGATACTTTTCATTCAAGGAAATATATATTGAATACTAGAAAAAAAAATGAAACAAAATAGACTCTACACTTCACTGTATTTTTAAGTCACTGAAATTGAGATAGTAAGATATAAATTGTTACAATTTGTTTATGTTTCAAAAAAAGCTGAAAAACCTACGATAATTATCCACAGAATCTAATTTATTTTCAGAGAGTGTATGAAAGCAATATGTCATCATTTTTGTGCTGAGGCATCTATTTCATGCTGCACAAAGTCCGTTATCATAAACGTGAATCCATATGTGAATCCCTAGCCTCCAGACACAGACCAAGGTCTAATTTACATGGTTCTTAAATTCCTGTTGCTCAGTGAGCTACAAAACTGTGGAATTCAGATAATTCAACTTACTTGGCCTAAGAAAAATTAATTTTATATTTCTATCTAACCATGACAGAACCAAGCAAGCCCATGACTTAAACAAATGACCGTGAATAGACATGGCATAAAACATTTGAGAAAGGTCAGGGTTATAAATGAAAGCGATTTCTTCATTTTAACAGTTTCAAGGGTCTGAAGTAGTCTTCATAATTAGTATATTTTCTGATTTTTTTTTTTTTTTTAAGATCCAGTTAACGAATGTTTACCAGCAAAGGATAAATCAAATAGTGAACTGACAAATTATACAAATATTGGCCTCATGCAGTCTACAAGTTTTTTTCCTGAATACACAAACCTAACCTTATCTGCTAAAAGAGACTGTCATTATTCTGTTTCTCTCAGGAATGAACATTATTACAGTGAAAACTTGCCATTTGTTTAATCATATTTAATTCATGTAGCAGAGACAGTGGAATAGAACAATGCCTTCTGCTTCCTGCCATGAAAATGCTATCCAGAAAAGAGGTTACGCACAAGGCAGAGAGGAAAACATTAAGTTCTGAGTTAATAAACAGGTTTCAAGCATCTCATGTGCTCATGTTAACAGTAAGGAAGGAATAGCAATATGTCTCCAGTGGTCTTGGGAGTTAAAAGAGAATTATACTGCAAAATTCTAGTGTAAATTAAGCTTCATAAACATTACTATAAGGAGGAATACTAGATTACACCAGCTGAAGACATGTTACACAAATTGGTGTAGCATGTGAAACACAAATCAGTTTTCCATCTCGTCTTAAATTCTAGAAGGTTGAGAGCATTCCAGAAATCAACCTATGGTCACTTTCTTCTCTCTAGAGAGACTGATTTCTCACAAGGAGAACACTGAACTCTTTAATAGAAGGTGATTTATGGTTTTACCATTAAATAAAACAGATAACAGCATGGGATCACTTCCATGTTGCTATTTTGAGCATATTCCCAGTTGAGGCTTGACCAGTGACACCCAGTGTGTCCCCAGGCATAGACCAGATGCCAGTCAGGAGGAGACAGAGCCAGAGGGGGACGCTGAACATAGGTGAGTGGGAGAGTGTGGGTACATGGCCACAAGTGATGCTGTCCCATTTGGCCTCGTGACCCCGCACATGAGGCTCTGGTGTGTTTTGTTTAGAGAGAGGTTGACATTTTGAGTGTTTATCAGTCACCAAGAGGGTGTATAAATGAAAGATGCTGTGCAACACACCATATCCACACATCACTATGTGACTGTTAATAATTAATTTAGTGCATGTTGCCCAAACCTGCGGAACACGATATTCAGGCATACCGTGGTGTGTGTTAGTCTAGAAGCCATTCTTTCCATCTAGAAGGCAGGTGTGGCTGTGCCCGAAGCCCAGCCTTCCTGCTCTCTGTTTACGTAGATGATAACCTTTGTCCAGAAATATTGCCAATCTGTCCCACCTTTGTCCTCGACAAGTTTGCCAGATTTTCTGGAGGATGTGCTATCAATAATTCCTGAAAATTAGTCTGATCAATCTATAATTTAATTCACTCATACCCTCTCAACATCAGTGTCTTCATTCCTATTTAAAAATTATTCCAGCTCAGGATTTTTGCAGCTAAAGAAATGTAAAGGAATACATATATTTCCTATTCTGCTTTTAGCATTGCTCAGATTTTTTCCCAGATTTTCTGTTAAATGAAGACTTTTACTCAAAGTAGCCACGACACATCTGTCCATATAGAAAACAAGGGGAAACAGGTGATCTCATTTCCCTCAATTCATGCACTTAGGGTTAAAAAAATAGAATTACAAAGCAATTCATTAAATCCAGGTTTTGATATTCATTCATAAATATGTAAAGAAAGAGTGGCTACAAACTCAGAAGAAAATTTTAATTTTAATGAATTTGCAAAAAACAAAAAGGAGAGTTAAAAAGAAAAAATCTTGGGAACTGACAATCCAAGCCATTAACATTTCTGCTTATTTTATCACCAAATCAAACAAAGAAGTCAAAAAGAAATGCTTTCACATGAGAACTGCCAAAATAAAAGTATTATTTTTATTACGAGGAGAAAAAAATAGAAGGAATATTTTAGTGCAAAGAGAACGTAAAGCATAATATTCAGATTTGCTTTTTAGAAATTTATGAATAACTCAATGAATTCAAATGAAGTCACAGAACATTTTTTATCTGCAGAGCTACCTGAAAATGAGTCAACAGAAGACAAATCAGACTATTTCATAATTTATATACAATACTTCAAAAATAATTAGAGTTCCATTTGAGAATTTTGTTTTATTTTGTTTTGTATCATGGGTTATATACTGAGGAATAAGAGAATAGCTTACCACATAGTTATTTTACTGCCAATTTGATTCCTCTAAATGCATTAGGTGCCAAAAATACAAACATGACTGAATCTCCACTTAGACCTTGATAATAACAAACTTACATAGAAGATCATTACTCTGCAATGTTTCACGTACAAATCAACAGAAATAACTAACTATCATTATTGTCTGGGAGCAGCACTGACCAGGTTCTCGAAGTTTCCCATCATACATATATCAGCTCTGAAATGCCATTAAAGTATTTAATAGCACATTATTTTTTGACAGAAAAAAGTGAATAATTCTGGAATGAAATATAAAAAGTTCATAGAAAATACAGTAAGCATTGATACAAGACATAACAAGAAAAAAGTTACATCTACTTGCATGTGCAAGTTTTCAAATACTGCGGTGCCACTATAAGCAATAAATTGAGTCTAAAGAAAGCTGAAATAAAAGATTCAACTGCAATGATTTGCATCAGCTATGATTCTAGAACAAAAAATACGTATTTCTTTTTTCCTTGAACCTTGAGAAAATCATCCATGATGATTTACAACTCAAGATCATGGTTCTCTCTTGAAATTTCTAAAAAAAAAAAAAAAGTTTTGCTTACCATTCATATTTTTTTAAAAGTAAATAATGCTTTCCTTACACTGCAGTTGTGTTTTTTTCTTGGTCATGTTCCAGACCCTGACAGGCCGTAGCTGGATTCAAGTTATTAAGTTTTACAAGATACAGACTTGGCTACTGTTCTTTCACTGTGAATAAAAACATAAAAAAGTATGTAAAATTCTTCAACAATAATTTACACTTTCTGTGAACACATTAATAAGAGTAAAATATGACTAATAAGTTATTTCCAGAAGGAATATATTTATGACATTAAAGTCAATTATTTTTAACTGAACAGTCACCTTTGGTCAACTTTAACTACACAGGACTGAATCAAACATCCATTATGTGGCTACTTTGCTAGTATTGGTTTGGACTTGAGATATATTCTCACTCCCTCTATTACACCCCTACTTTATATGATTAATGGTAATGTCTACTTTCTGTAGCTTTCTGCATCCATGAATCCTATTTTATTTTCCAAATTCCCACTGACTTCAAAGGTTAAAACCAGTTTTTAATACTAAGTTGAGACTGCCATTTATACTTTTCTGTAGGAGAATGTTCTCATATCAATTCCTAAGTAAGACTTTTGGAAAAAGCTGTGAAATACCCAGAAAGAGATCTTGCTGCTGGAAATCAAGACAGGTCCAATGTTGCCCGAAAATCTTACAGGACGCTATGTGGCTCAGGTGTGCGAGGACTGTAGTTCACCTGTACTTTTGTGTGATTTACCCATGAGTATCTGCAATGATGACAATTCCCTAAAAAGGCACTTACACAGCTAACAAAAGCATGCTGCTTAGAATCCATCGAAAGATGTCTAGGATTTTAAAATCCATAATTCTCATAGAAACAAAACAACAGGAACATTTTCGTAGCACATTATGTTTTTTTCCTTTGCTCTTGTGGATGTGTTACAAATGTATGAACTGAAAGTAGAATGTAATCATAGCTACAATGTTACCACAAAGATAATTCAGGAAAAAAGTAAGTTCTTCTGATGATTTTTATAAAGTTGTGGTTCTTGCAAACTGCAGTCCTCTATCATGTAAAGAGATGATTTTTTGCGGCAAGGTTTTGGTAGCACAGGGACTGCCAGGGTGTCCTCTGTGAGCAGAGTCCAGCAGATGCCCCATAATAGATTTGATTCCTCCAAAAATGGCCAGAGCTTAGCCACCAATGATGTTGACTGTGCCTCTGGGAGAGCAGATTTGAGAAAGGGAAACACTGTTGCAGAGTTTAGCTGCCTATCACTGTGAAACCACTGCAAATTAACTTATTATTGTAGAAAGGAGGATGAGTATTGGATGAAAAAGGTGATTTTAAAAAATATGGTGTGAAAATTATATTGTGAATTAAACAGTGACATTAGAGTCAACAAAAGAAGGATATTTATTTGTATTAGCAATGTATTAAAATGTTGTGCAATAATCTAATTTATTCCATTTTGATAAATTCCTGCTTGTCAATGAAGAAAGGAACACTGTGCCAAAAATCATATTAATTCCTCATTTAAGGTGGAGATTATATGAATTATTAACAGACTTGTACAGAAAGAATTATAATTCATTAAAAATTGTAAGAGTTTAGAAAATAATTTATTTACTGTGGAGTGCAGGGAACAGAATNAAAGCCCATACTGAGAATACAGCTCATGGCTTAGTGCTTAAGGCTGTCGTCTGTCTACCTTGTGCATGGCTGAGGTCCAGCACCTATTGAGTAGGTAACATGCAGAACATTTCAATGAATATGACTTTGGTGAACAACTCTGAGAGCACCAACTGTTCTAGCTGTTGTTGCCAATTAGAGAACAATTATCCTGCTGCTGCTTAAGAAGCCAAATATAAATTTGCTGTTGGGCAAGCTGGAATTGATGGTACTTCACACCTGTAGAATGAAGACACAGAAGTCAAAATTATTTTGGCAACTCTTTCCTATGGTCAACCCAACACTGATGTTAGTGAAAGAATTCAGGCCTCTTGTTTTTCTAGACACTTGAAAACATGTTTGAGCAAAATATATTTGAATACTATGACAGTATTTGTTAATGGAGAGAGCAAGTGGTGTGGAGTTAGTTAAGTCTGAATATGGATCACTTCAAAGTACACACATACTGTAAAATAGGTCATCAACCTTCCCTCTTTAAGAAATGAGAAAACATACAAGACTTGAGTCCATTCCACCCTTGTGAAAGGAAGAAAGTGTCTTTTGTCTCTGTGAAATGGAAGAATTTCTCTAGGATTTATGCTCCAGCAAGGACATTGGTGTGGCACAACATACCATTACCTTACCAGCACTGTGTAACTCAGTGTCAACAACTGCTGACCGAGTGGGCAGCAGCAGAGCCAGTTGTTTCTTCTGTCTGGTGATTCATGCTCATCTGAGATTCAGGAGCACTTCAGATGTCTCTGAAAACTTTTTCATGCAGTCTGCAAACTCAGACGATTTACTTATATCCCAAAGGATGCAGAATTATAGAGACTATTGTCACAAGCACCTTTTAGTTACAGACTCAGTACTGCTTTCCCCTCACTCTGGTAAAAGTTACTGTTATCATTAATTCTACAAGTTTAGATACAATATTTTTTGGTGAAAATACCTCAGAGAATAGGTATCTTGGAACAACAGTTTGCATTATACTGCTGCAACTGGGACATGCTGTTACTGCATACAACCCAGCTGGTGGATAACTGCAATAACTGAATCATATTCTATTCATATATCAGTCTAAGCTCACATAATGGGCTCCAGAAGAACTTGGGATCTACGTGTCCATTCTTAGTTACAACATAATGTACTTACATTTCAGTTTAAATTGTTTTCAGATTCTATGAATAATATCCTCAAAGTCTGAAATCATGGCATCACACACTTCATCATTCATGGAGCATCTAAGGTCTTTGTTCTAGTTGTGGAGATAAATCTGTCATATTCAATCCATAGTCAAATGCTGCCATTGTTCTGTGGCCTATCCAGTGTGCTTCTGTGTCCTCTTAGGCTGTATTTATTAGGAGGAAACAAGTCATATGAAAAGTTCTTCATTCCTTTACCCTTCTTAGTAGCTCTTGACAATAGCTTTCCGGTTTAAATCCTATTTTCATGAACACTGGCAAAGAGAATTATACATAGTGTTACAGATATTGTAACCTCCAGTGCCATCATTGCTATTTTGTGAACAGCAAAGATCTTCTGAAGTATGTTGTAGAATTTGAAGCATGTTGGCATTTCAGCCTCCATATGTCACAAGATTTAGGAGAACATGATTAGTTTCTAGACATATAAATTCAGATTTTGTACTGCAGCATTTATTTCCATCTGTATTACTTTACTCATCTGTTTCTTCAGATCTCTTTCATGTCTATATGATATGCTGGTTTGGTTCAGGTAATACCACCTTTGTTCTGTCAACCTTTTGTAAGCATACTCTGTTTTGTGCCAAAACCATAAACAAATCTGTAAAATGGGATAGATCACAAGACAAGTACTAGAGGAAATCTATTAGTAAGCACTTTTCAATTATCTCATTGACATCTGCTCATGCAGGAGGGCGTGCAGGGTGGGCACTATCACTCTTTCCCTTCCAGTGGTGGCTGTCATCTGCTCGCAAGGTCATGGCATCTGCCTGGTAGAAAGTGATGTCCTCTGCTTCCACTGTGGCCTCTCCAGCCCAGCCACAGAACAGACACAGCTACCCAGACAGAGCTCCTGGGGGAACATGTGGCCATCCAGGTCTCAGGTTGCAGAGTGTGCCCAAGTTATCTGTCAGTTTCTGATGGCAGTAGTGAGCACACCTGTGGGAGGTGCACCCAAGTACAAGAACTGCTCAGCATGGTGGCAGAGCTTCAGTAGCAGGTGAGCAGGCTGAGGAGCATCAGGGAGTCAGAGGCTGGCTGGTGGAGTCGTACACTACCACCCATGAGACAGACGCACCAACCAGCCACAGCACAAGACATAAAAAGGATCCCCTACCCTCTGCCACCAGGCAAAAGGAGGGGACCTAAGGGACAGAGCAAAATGGAAGCAAGTTTCTGTTCAGGGCAGCAGGTGAATCCCCTCCCTGCCTGCCCGCCTGCCTCACCCTCCCAAGTTCCCTTATACAACAGGTATGAGGCTCTGGAACTGAACTTGATGGATAAGGAAATGGTGATGTGGATGAAGGATCACCTAGCACTAGTCAGCCTGTATCGTGACCAGCTTTCTAGAAACAAAAAAAAAAAAAAAAAGGACTGTTGTCATAGGTGACTCCATTCTGAGGGGAACAGAGGGCCCAGTATGCCAACCAGATCTGATACATAGGGAAGACTGCTGCCTCTCTGGGCCCCAGGTGAGAGATGTTACTACAAAACTCACTTGCCTAGTACAGCCCTCTGGTTATTATGCAGTATTGGTTTTTCATGTCAGCGACAAAGAATTAGCAAAAAGAAGTCCAGGGGCAATCAAAAGGGATTTCAGGGCCTTGGGGTGATTGGTTAAAGGATCAGGGGCAACGGCAGTGTTCTCTATCCTTCCAGCAGTAGGAAACCATATTGAAAGGAAGAGGCAGACCCAGCTGATCAATATGTGGCTCTGAGGCTGGTGTCACCATTGCAGAATTTTGCATTTCTTGATCATAGGGTGGTCTATACAACACTAGGCCTTCTGGCACCTGGTGGGATGCGCTTTATTTAGAGGCAGAAAAAGATTTTTGGGCAGGAGTTAGCAGGGCTGATCTAGGTTTAACTAGATTCAGAAGGGAAAAGGGATAAAAGCAGTCTCACTGGTCATATGCAATGGCCATTCTTCAAACCCAGAAAAGTAGGACATGATTATTTTCCTTGAAAGATAAGCATCAGGGAATATATATTAATATTAACTTTGAGTAGCTCTCTTAATTTCCATATATTTTTATACCTTTAAACAATGTTGTCAGAAAAATTTGCAATTAAATTTGTACTACCTTAATTCTGTTTTGCTATCTGATGTCAAACCCAGAGATATGTATGCTGTAAAGGAAATATTGTATTGTATGTGCTTATATCCACAAACGCATGCATTGTTCTAAAGGTTTGTTGCATATTTCTCACTGATGGAAGCTTTACCTGAGTAAGAACAGATGCTAACATGAGTTTTGTGAGTATAACAGGTACAGGTCTTTCTTTATATTCAAACTTTGTATTTAAACTATATTTAAATTCATGTAGTTCATCAAACATATCGATACTGGTGCTTTAAGTTATCACGTGTGCAATCAGTCTCTAAGATTCTGTGGAAGTACAGTGGTTGCTGTGAAAGGAGGTGAGCAGGTTTGTTATTCATTTCAAATATATTTGTATGCCTACAAGGTCCTTAATTATTTCTCATCTGGCCTTATTATTTCCCGAAGTGTTACAGTGTCATGCCCCATGACATGGCAGAGTTGTTCTGTCTCTAGACCTTATCTTCTTAGTCTCACATCTTTGGCCACATGGCTTTCATGTGTATCAGATGATGGTATTGCTATACCACTTTCTTATGATATTCTGTATTTGCGTTCTTTAGAACAGTTTTTTTTATTATTATTTATTTTTTTGTAATTCAACATGAATGTATTACAAAAACAATATGCAGAGAGTTAAGTCAACAATAATCTTAAATGTAAAAATTTAGGACTAGGAACATAGAATTGCTACCTTAAGAAGAAATTAGAAACTAATCTTCAGAAAAATCAGTCATTTTAAAATATAAATAAAGTTTGCTTTTGACCAAACCAATGAAATAAACCATTACTTTAACAGTGTTTCAGGAAATTATGATGCAAAAAGAAAAAAAAAAAAGAATTAGTAAGAAAATCTTGTCTTTGAGATGTAGCTTCTACTTTTATTGTCTGAACATTAGTTAGGAGCAAAAAACTAGGCTATCCTCTTCTTGCATCTTCCATAGTACACCGTCGAAGGAAAATGGTTAAATCTTCATGGACCAAATATTTCTTTTCCTTTGAGTGACGTGTTTTACTATGGGAAATCAGGCCTGAAGAAATGGCAATTAAAGAAGATCTTGAGTTATACTGTGCATTTCCATCTAGGATCAGCTGGTAAGAAGCTTTTTCACAGCATAATAAACATATTCTTCAGTCAGATTTTTTTCATATAACCCTTTGACTTTTTCCAATATTCATGTTCAGAAACTAGCATATGTAGAGATATAAGAAAGTGTTCCTGACTTACCCAGGAACTGTTTTCACATCTGCCATCCTGACTTTTTTTTTCTCACACACTTTCAGAATATGAATACTGCATTCAAGAATTTGAAATTTATTCCTTGTATTTAATTATTACATGAAAAGTACTTATAGTTGTAATTATAAAATTAATTTTTAATTTTGACTTATGTAATACCTAGTGTTATGAAGAAAATAAAGTTATCTAGTATCAGAGCTGGAGCTGAACTACACATGGTCACTCACATGAATTTATTTTTTTGTTTGGATAAAGAGGAAGAAATATTGAAACATTCAGAACAAAAAGCGTGAATACTGTTGAATTTAAACACAGAAAATCTACATCCTGTGGGACTCAGATTAGTTCTGCAATAAGTACCACATAGTACAATATAGACATAGAAATACTTCAGGTTTTGAGAAAAGAAACATGGAAACCTGAATTTGATTTGCCTATAAAAATCCTCAAGCTGTTATGTGGATACAAGGAATTGTTTTGTGGAGACAAGGGTACTAATAGGTTCTGAGAATCCAAGAACCACTATTTTAAGTTCTGAAGGAATAAGCTTCATTTTACTGAGACATTTGGGAACACTGCAGAATATAATCAATAATAATAATACAGCATTTAACAGAGTTTTGCAAAGCTATTTGTGGGAAAAAATCACTAAGATTTTCTTTATTTTTTTTTCAAAATTTCCAGGTTTTTCCTAATAAGGAGGTAACCAGTAAAACTATCGCTTTTACTTTTGCACTGATGGTTCTGAAATGTGGGTTCTACTGTTAGCTTTAAAACAAACAAATGAGCAACAAAACATAACAGTTCAAATGGTTAAATAATGTCATTACATACAACATCTAAATTCCCGCTAGAGTGACTGACATAGAACAAAATCTGAAATTCAGTTATCAAAAGCAATATTAATAATACTTTGCTGTGATTTGTAAGGAGGAACTACTGTAACAGTATAATTGATGGGAGGCTACACATGGCAGAAGTCCTAGCTTTCTGCTTTCCTAGTTCCTATAATGAAGTTGACTCTTCCTATAATGAAGTATCTTATCCTAGAGAAGAATTTTGTTTTGAAATTTCAGTCTCCTGGACTTCTGAGGATAAATGAAATTCTGTTGGTAGAATAAAATTATGTATCAGTACTGATGTACATCAATAACTATGTTAATGTAAATCACTTAAATGTTTAAAAAACATGGGACTTGTGCTGCTTACATTTACTGTACAATTTTGGAGAGGAAAATTTTGTGGACAGACAGTCTACTCCAGAATCTGTTACACTACTTTATACATTTTAGCATGATTATTTATATCCGTGAAGCCAGATTTTTCTTACAGTAACATTACTATTATAATATTAAGCATATGTGTTGTGCATATGAATACAGAACTTAATTGTTTTTAGGATGCAATAAGATTTTTCTTTCTGCATGGAAATGATCACAGGTTAAACAAATGCAGCTTTTCCTTTCCTTTCCTTTCCTTTCCTTTCCTTTCCTTTCCTTTCCTTTCCTTTCCTTTCCTTTCCTTTCCTTTCCTTTCCTTTCCTTTCCTTTCCTTTCCTTTCCTTTCCTTTCCTTTCCTTTCCTTTCCTTTCCTTTCCTTTCCTTTCCTTTCCTTTCCTTTCCTTTCCTTTCCTTTCCTTTCCTTTCCTTTCCTTTCCTTTCCTTTCCTTTCCTTTCCTTTCCTTTCCTTTCCTTTCCTTTCCTTTCCTTTCCTTTCCTTTCCTTTCCTTTCCTTTCCTTTCCTTTCCTTTCCTTTCCTTTCCTTTCCTTTCCTTTCCTTTCCTTTCCTTTCCTTTCCTTTCCTTTCCTTTCCTTTCCTTTCCTTTCCTTTCCTTTCCTTTCCTTTCCTTTCCTTTCCTTTCCTTTCCTTTCCTTTCCTTTCCTTTCCTTTCCTTTCCTTTCCTTTCCTTTCCTTTCCTTTCCTTTCCTTTCCTTTCCTTTCCTTTCCTTTCCTTTCCTTTCCTTTCCTTTCCTTTCCTTTCCTTTCCTTTCCTTTCCTTTCCTTTCCTTTCCTTTCCTTTCCTTTCCTTTCCTTTCCTTTCCTTTCCTTTCCTTTCCTTTCCTTTCCTTTCCTTTCCTTTCCTTTCCTTTCC
>VXAV01009796.1:172323-189736 GCA_013399715.1 Alectura lathami | reverse complement strand
CTCACCTGGAGTGCTGTGTCCAGGCCTGGGGCCCCCAGTACAGAGGGGATGTGGAGCTGTTGGAGCGGGTCCAGAGGAGGGCCACCAAAATGATCAGAGGGCTGGAGCACCTCTCCTGTGAGGAAAGGTTGAGGGAGTTGGGATTGTTTAGCTTGGAAAAGAGAAGGCTTCAGGGAGACCTCATTGCGGCCTTCCAATACTTGAAAGGAGCTTACAGGCAGGAGGGGGACTAACTTTTTACACGGTTGGATAATGTTAGGACAAGGGGGAATGGGCAAAAACTGAAAGAGGGGAGGACAACAGGAAGAAATTCTTCACAGAGAGAGTGGTGAGGTGCTGGCACAGGCTGCCCAGAGAAGTTGTGGCTGCCCCATCGCTGGCTGTGTTCAAGGCCAGGCTGGATGGGTTCCTGGGCAGTTTGATGTAGTGATCTAGTGGTTGGCAGCCCTGTCCATGGCACGGGAGTTGGAACTAGATGATCTCTGAAGTCCCTTCCAACCCAAGCCATTCTATGATTCTATGATTCTATGATTCATGAGTTAATTTACTTAGTCATTCATACAGGATACTGCTTTTTCTCACCTTCACTCTAAAAAGCACGAGACAAAAACATGGAAAAATGAAATTGACTACATGGAGTGCTCTTTTGCTCCAAGGCATTGCTGTGGTTTTCAGTTTAGAGTGACTTAGAACTCAGCATGTTTTAATAGGTACTTGTTTGCAATTAATGTCTAACACTCTATATTAGAAATCCCATATAAAATCACTTCTCTAAATTAGTTTAATGAACGTTAATGTTACCAGTCTTATTCCGACGTGGTGATGAAGCATCAAAAAGTAAACAGTATTGGAAGTAGAGATGGAGAAGACATAGAAAATAGATAAATGTGCTGTGGTAAGAATCATTCAACAAAGAATTAGAGCCGTATTTCTACATTGTTTTTTAAGTTATGTATTGCCTCCTTGCTCTTTTAAAAATGTTAAAATATAGCACATTAAACTTAGTTTTTCAAAATTTATCTGCACTTCAACACAATTTCATATATGTAATGAAGGATAAAAAATAAAAGAAAAATAATCCTTAGCTAAGTTTTTTTTGCTAAGTTCTACACTATGACTTTTGCATTGACATTGTATGAGATTAACTTTGAATTATTTTTTTCCCTGAAAATTCTAGGATGATTGTCAATTAAAAAATAACTGTGAAAATGGAGTCTCCTTAACAACATGTTCTCAGTTCTGGTTATATTTTCCATTTGCATATATCTTTAATACAGTTAAAATATGCGAGACTATTCCAACAGCCATACAACACATGAGGTTCCCTTTTTCCCTGAATCAATTTAAAGACTCTCATTCAACACAGTTCACACACACACAAAAAAAATTTCTATCTTCCCTCTGATGTAGGTCGGAAGGTATAATTGTGTAAACTCTGAGAATTTTAGTAGCTTGAATTAACAAAAAGGAAACATTTCATTCATTGTCACTGGCAATCATGGTGATTTTTGAGCTTTTGGCTCACAGCTACATGGAATCTGTAGGGTTATTTGGCTAAACATCATTCTCAATAAAGAAAGTCCTGTTTATGTTTCAAAAGTGTTTTTGTATTTTATTGTGCATTTTATTTTTTTTCTGCTCCTAAACCCAAATATGCAAAACAAGTGTCTGCAACAAACACAACTGAAGACAAACAGCAAATTTACAGAGCTAACAAGCAATAAAGCATCCTTATTAACCTCACTACACTTCCAGCTTAACTTGTTCTTCTTGTCATTATTTTTTTAAAATGAAAATAGAGGGTGACTTCTGATCTTGGTGGAGGGAGCATTCTGATCTTGGTGAACAATCAAATTTTAACACTAGAAAATTGCAATGATTGTCGTAAGATTTCATTTTTTCCCTTCATACATCCAAAATACTCTGTTTAATATTTAGTATTTATTTAGTTAGTGTTGCTGGTTACATATTACATGACAAGATTTAAACATATAAACAAGATTTGAATAACCACATAACATATAACATATAACATAACCTCATAAACAAGATTTGAATAACCACATAACTCAAAGTTAGTGTTGTAAGCCATAATACAGCTGAAAATAAAAGTAAAAATTTGACAATGTGCCTGTTGATGAAAGAATTTGCAAGTGATATCCACTATTTCTAAAACAGATTTTTGAGATATTTGCTGGTGCAGCAAATTGCAACTTAGGCTTCAATGGGCTGGACAAACTGCATCTTCTAGTGCAGTTGATAAAACTATCAGCATTATCTTTGCATCTTGTGAATATTTTGAAAAAAAAACCAAACCTATATATAAAATATAATAAAATTTTAAATTACAAAATTTCCTTAAAAGAAAGAAAATAATATTTAATTGTAAAAATTTGTAAAAATTAATTGCAAAGATAGTCATTTCAAAGAACTTTTGGAAATTTTGTTTTTAAAGATGAATATTTCAAAACACCTCTCTGAGATATGTCAAAAGAAAAAAAAAAACTCTTTCTTTGTGTTTATTTGTTTATTTTTCTTTCAAGGGAAGACATCTGAAACTACGGGGGCTGAGATCCTCCTTTGTTCTGATTTGTTTCCTTATAGAATTACCATGGCACTAACAACCACGGTTTCAAAGCCAATAGGACATTAGAGAACAACTATTGTAGCCTTCAATAATATGTTGCCATTTCAAAACACTCAGAGTTATGACTCTTAAAGTCTATGTGATTGGGGACACCAACGAAGTAGTACAATGTGCAGTGCAAATAATAGAATCATAGAATGGTTTGCATTGGAAGGGACCTTAGAGATCATCTATTTCCAACCCCCTGCCATAGACAGGGACACCTCCCACTAGACCAAGTTTCTCAGAGCCCCATCCAGCCTGGCCTTGAACACTTCCGGGGAGGAGGCATCCACAGCCTCTCTGAGCAACCTGTGCCAGTGTCTCAACACCCTCACAGGAAAGAATTTCTTCCTAATCTCTAATATAAATCTCCTCTCTTCCAGTTTATGGCCATTACCCCTTGTCCTGTCACTACACGCCCTTCTAAGGAGTCCCTCCCCAGCTCTCCTGTAGGCCCCCTTCAGGTACTGGAAGGCCGCTGTCCAGTCCCCCCGAAGCCTTCTCTTCTCCAGGCTGAACAACCCCAACTCTCTCAGCCTGCCTTCATAGGGGAGGTGCTCCAGCTCTCTGATCATCTTTGTGGCCGTCCTCTGGACCCCCTCCAACAGCTCGATGTCCTTCTTGTGTTGGGAGACCCAGAACTGGATGCAGTACTCCAGGTGGGGTCTCACGAGAGCAGAGCAGAGGGGCAGAATCACCTCCCTCACCCTGCTGGTCACGTTTCTCTTGATGCAGCCCAGGATGTGGTTGGCCTTCTGGGCTTCAAGCGTACACTGGCAGCTGATGTTGAGTTTTCATCAACCGACATCCCCCCAGTCCTTCTCTTTAGAGCTCCTCTTAAGCCTTTCTTTGCCCAGCCTGTATTTGTGCTAGAGGCTGCCCTGACCCAAGTGCAGGAAGCTATGTGGAATAATGGCTGCTGAATCCATTTGTTTTTTATTGATTATCTGATTGGAAGAACAGCATTCATTTTTTCAACAGAAAATTGTGCATGTAGCATATACTATATATATTTACATTTTCTTTGGCATGTTCAGTGATGGACAGTATGCTAATATTTCTTCATTTCAGAAGCTCTTACTAGGAAAATATTCAAAGTTTAAAGGAAAAGTAGTGTGGCTTTTTGTTCCATTTTCTTATCTGCATTTTCTTCTTTTCAAATGTTAATAACCTTAAGAATTATTTTATTCAATCTCAGCATAAGCAGTCATTCATTGCCCTTTTCTAATTAATTACGATCAATTGGCTTCCGAAATGGCATTGCCTGGAAAATATTCTGTTCAAGATTAAAGTAGGCAACTAGATCATGTTTGCTATAGCATAGTTATTTTTGTTGAAAATAATGAGAACATCCCTTGAAATCATGACTAATTTTTAGATCAGTCAGTCATTTAGTTTTTAAATTTTAAAAATTTGAATTTTTTTTACTTCAGTTGAATAAAATTCCCTTCTTTCTCCATGAAAGTCATATGATAAAAGTTCTGTGATAGTACAAGGCATTCAAGAAACTTTGTAGTTCTTCAGAAGTAACTGCTTACTGGTATATTTTTAATTTATTATTTGAGTATTTCCCCTTCAAATGGGGAAAATATGTTCAGATTACTGTGAGATGACTTTTTAACTGCAATAAGATTTAGGCATGAACTCATGGAGGCAATAGGACTTGGGGAATAGAGAGGTAGAGATTTCATGAAAAAAAAAAAGAGTCACAAATTTTAATTAAAATCTGATAGCTGCATCCCTACCAGAGATAATGCTTAGGACTCTTCACATGCTCTTAATACATATTCTGTTCTATCAAGTGAGTAGTGGAATAAGAACACATTGTTTTGAAGTGTATCTTGAAAAGTGTTTGCAGAAGTACTCTAGAGAGACCTAGAGACATCTCTCAGAAGAGCAGCACTTCATTTAGGAAGGAGGAAGTATAACATTATTAACCACTATTTCTGTATCTGCCACTAGACAACCACAAGACCATGCAAATAATTCTTTTGTATTTTTCTGATCTTTCAAATGTTTTTGTACCAATATGAAATTAAAAAAAAAAAAAAAAGATATAACAGAACTTACCAGTTGTGAAAGTTATTTGTAAGTCTTTGTTTATAATTTGATAGCTAAACTTATTCACATGCAACATACACAGTATCATCTGTTAAAAAGAATAATGAGGAAGATCAGATTTTTTTAATATTTTTTTTTAATTATTTTTTTCTTTTTCTGGAAGCAATCCACTATTTTAGGCACCAATATTTCTCTCTGAGAGATTGAGGATGGCTCAATGATTTGGAACTAGATTTAGGGTGAGTTTTCCTGACTTTCTCATATTTATCCTTAGTAACCCTGAGCAAGCCAGTCTTTTTCTGCACAAATATGCATGTCTTCTCTGCCCACTAAAGGGAATCTGAAGGGGAATGGATGGGAGTACCAGTATAGAACAAATATCATAGATGTATATTTAAGATTAGGAGACATTCTAGTATTACGATGAAAAGGTCATAAATTAACATTTTCTGACATTCTCAACTCCAGTCAGGCCAATCATGTATCATTACATCCTGGCTTACTTTCAAGTGACTAATTGATGGATATGCTTCTTCACAGAGAGGTTCTCTGTGTAAGTAGTTGCTGAAATAAATATTTTATGCACTTAATGGGTGTAGCTGATTTTTCTCAGGGAATAGGGGGAAAATATAAAAAAAAAAAAAACTAAAGCAATTTGTCTAAATATCACAATTTTGCAATAAAACTTTTATGCCATTACTAAGAACAAGGAACTTGGAAATGAAGCATGGTCAATAAGGAGATTACAAGGAAGTATATGGGATAAATTGCATATTAACTATCCTTGAAGAAACAAGAGTTTCTTAATGAGAAAAAGAAGATACTGTATTGATATTCTGAAATATAAAGATCAGCATAAACGAGATCCTAGATGTTGATTTCCATCAATATCCATGTTATTCTGCCAAGCTTTTACTACAGCAACATTCTCCAACACCAATCAAACATTATTTGTTTTTCTTAAATGTTTGGAGATACAGAGTGAATGACAGAATGCTAGTTTCTCCAGTAATTCAAACAATTGTTTGACTTGATTTCTAGCCAGTTATTACTGTAGGCTAAAGAGAGACTCTGGAGTTTAGAGACATTTTGCTCAATTGCTGAAACCCTGGGGATTTATGTCTAAAAGACCTATATTTCTAATGGCTTGTCAGAGAAAATAAAAATGGCTTGTCTCTAGAGGATAGATACAAACTTTTATCAGCAAGCTCATGTGACATTACTGTATTTTCAAGTACTTCAGTGTAAACATAGAAGTACATTTGGCTGTTACAGCATTTAAAAATCAATAATTATACACTTTCCACTTTTATTGTGCACACTGACATTTTCAATACTGCTGTATTACACACTGGGGTGTCATGAAGGCACTCCAACTCTAGCAGCTGACAAACTCTGGTCAAAAAATGATTCTTATGTGATTGATAATCTTTAATGTTTTTCATTCGTGAACTTGACAAACCCCCACTTAAATCTAAGCAAATTTTAAATGAGACATACCGTCTTCACACAGACTTCCATGCTCAATTGCCAGTTATGGAAACAATAATTTGTTTTTCTACGGTCCTATATAAATTCCGTGAGAAACCCAGAACAGATCACATGATCACTGGAACAGGCTTAGAAGGAGCATGCAGTGTATTGTTAGGGGAAGAAATATTGTTAGATGTAACTATAACATACCACTCTGGTAGAACTAGGGAAACTGAGAAAGAGGGCTATCTGCCCACTGCTCTGTGAAAAAAAAAAAAAAAAAAAAAAGAGACAAGGCAAGACAAAAAGCAGTGACTTCTGTTTCAGACTCGCTGTCTTCACAGCACCAAATGTGAAACTCTCTTCTTTGGCATGTACATTGTAAGCTATTTTTTCCCAAAGATGGGCTGCATCAGATAAAGTTTTGCTTTAGAAGACAGCAGTTAAGAAAACTGGGAAGGGAGAACAAACAGCCAGATATTCCAAGCTGTTACACACTGACAAAATTCTTTAGTCCTTACTGAAAATCTCAAATACATAGAAATAATTAATGTAGTGTTTCTATATATGTGTTGCATGTACTTCCTCAGTTTAATTTTCCCCTAAGCCTTTTTGAAGACTTTAAGTCCTTTGTTGCTTTTCTTTACTATTAGCCTTTTTGCTGCAGGTCAGTTTGATAGTCTGTCACGTCTTCACTCCCTGTCTTGGTGGAATCTCCAGCAGCATACAAGGAACTTTGTCTGGTCCCAAATCCTGAGCTCATTTTCTTCACTCTCTTTAATCTGAAATGAAATTTGTAGGGGGAAAAAAAAAAAAAAAAAAGAAAAAATGTGACCAGAGCACTAAGTGGAAAAGCTAGTTTAAATTTCAAACAACTGCAGATCAAATTTCTTCTATGAAAATGTTTCAGTGGGATATAGGTAGGATTTAGATAAGGCACAATCTTTCAGTATTGTTAACTTTATAGTACATGCTTGATACTTTTTCAAGTGATTCTTTAATAAAGAAAAAAAGAGCACAGGGTTTCAGAGCAATTACTTGGAATTGTTTTTCACAGTGAGAAGCAGGCTACACTTCCTTGATTCACATGTGAAGACTCGAGCCATTATTTATTGATTGACAGTTCTGAACTGCAGTACTATTGCTATTCAAGATACATTTAAAGAACTCACACCTATCTCCCAAGATTTTTTTTTTTTATTGGAAGAAAGGAATGTGAAGAGTACTGAAAAAGATCAAAGACATTTTATACCTCTTGTTTGCCTGAATTCTAGCCACTAGTCCATCATAAAGGCCTCATATTACACTAATAGCAGTAGGGAGAGATTATTTACAAAAACATAATCATTATAAAGATCATCATTAAAGCAGCGATGCTAAAAATATATGTTTTTATAAATCTTCACTTGATAAGTCACATTCTCAATAACAATGTGCATCAGGACAAGAATATCCACCTAAGGTGGACACCAGAAACAAACTGATACACTCTTCAACATTCAGAACTTTGTAAACAGATACCCGATATTTCTGCATAGAACAACACAGATTTATCAAGACTTACGAGTGTGGGAACTGCTCAAAGTAGCTACACTATAAACTGATCAAAGAAGACTGAAAGTAAGGGCAAGAAAATTCTGGCAGACCTAAACTGTTCCAGCTTATTACCAGTTTTTATCTCATCTGTAATTAATTAAAATTTTCCTGTGTTTTAAACTTACAGGCATACATCTCAAATTCTCTCCATATCATCTCTGCATTTTCATTGAAATCCTATCACAAACCACAGTGCAATTCCTATTTTTTGTGGTTTTATTGTTGTCTTTTTTTTATGTTCCTTGAACAGGTCGTCTGAAAAAGGAATTCACATGCCCATGTGCTTCATCTTAGAATCATAGAATCACAGAATCATAGAATGCCTTGGGTTGGAAGGGACCTCAAAGATCATCCAGTTCCAACCCCCCTGCCGTGGACAGGGCTGCCAGCCACTAGCTCACTACATCAAACTGCCCAGGAACCCATCCAGCCTGGCCTGGAACACAGCCAGGGATGGGGCAGCCACAGCTTCTCTGGGCAGCCTGTGCCAGCGCCTCACCACTCTCTCAGGGAAGAATTTCTTCCTGATGTCCAACCTAAACCTCCCCTCTTTCAGTTTTAGCCCATTCCCCCTTGTCCTACCATTATCCACCTGTGTAAAAGTTGGTCCCCCTCCTGCCTGTAAGCTCCTTTTGGAAGGCCGCAATGAGGTCTCCCCAGAGCCTTCTATTTTCCAAGCTGAACACTCCCAGCTCCCTCAACCTTTCCTCACAGGAGAGGTGCTCCAGCCCTCTGATCATTTTGGTGGTCCTCCTCTGGACCCACTCCAACAACCCTACATCTCTTCTGTACATCTCTTCTTGGGGCCCCAGGCCTGGACACAGTACTCCAGGTGAGGCCTTACAAGGGCAGACGCTGGCAACTACTTTGCAGCTGTAAGCCAGTTCCTGTCGCTGTGAATGGGTCAATCATGCTACTACACATATATATCGAACAGTATGTCATTTGCTTAGAAAACATTAGATAATGATTTTTTTCAAAAACCCCAGCATCGCATGTCAAAATCATTTTGGGTTAAGCAAGTTTAGTATAAACCTTGTTCTAATTTACAAAAAAAAAATAAAGCTATCATAGCAAAGTAATTGTATATAATGTCATTGTAAACATGATGCTACTGTCTACTGATGAACATGCCCACTAATCTTTACAGATACAGACTAATTGCCAAGCCCTGCATCAGTAAGAGTCAATAAGCTGGCAAATTCTTCAAACTGCTGGATACATGAGACTAGGCTGATTGAAACTTAGATGTCATTATTGAATTTCGCTGGAAATTTTTTGGAAACGGATTCTTTGAAACGGTTTCCCATTAAATTACTTTAATTTCATAATTTTCAATAACAACTTCATCTTATTAAATATTCTATATGTCTTATTAACTACTCCTTATTATTAAAAGTATTTATGTGAATATTTTAATGCAAAGTCATTTATCGTTCTCTCCTTTTCTACTCATTTTGCTAATGTAAAATGTTTCAATATAAAATAAAACACCTAAAGCTAGCAACTGAGAGTTTTAAATTAAAGAAACTAAAAATATCTAATGTATATTACTCAGAGCAAATCAGAATGGGTTTATATGCCATCTCGTTCCCCTAGGAATGCACATGCACATTTTCAAGTAAAATCATGTTGCTTGTTCTTAAATATTTCCTGCTTAAATGAGAAACACTCAATGTGGTGCTTCTACAAGTATTGTTAATCTATTGAAAATCTATAAAACAGTGAGAGAGTTTCATTCTGACTTCTATTTCCTAATAAAATTAATACAGTTACACATATTATGAGCTACTAATAAAGACAGAACATGAACATATAGAATGGTTTTTCTGAATGTTTGTATAGAAGAATACATGCTTGCCAGAAGTCACTGGCACATAGACGATTTTATTTAAAAGACTAGACCCAATCTGTAGTGAATCACAATATTTGAGTGCCTATTATGCAAGAACTGCCTACCATTCCCACACTGATTTTAAACAATCCTCACACCTAAACACTCCTGAGAAGACATAAGTCACATATCGCATATATGTCAGAAGGATTTGGCTCAGTTGTTCTACTCTGTTTACAAGGAACACTCATAAATCCTCCAAGCAGTTCTGTACTTTTGTGACTTATGTATTATAAGTATTATAAGTATTACATGTGACAGCAGTAATAGATGATCTATGGAGTTTTTGTGACTATGTGCTCCAAAACATGGTCTACTCCTGATGGAGAGGTGCTGCAATAAGGCCAAGACAGCAGCAACACAATTATCACAGCACAAACTCATATTCCTAATACTGCTATTGCCAGTATACTTAATTCAAATAGGTAGTAAAAAAAAAAAAAAAACAAAAACACATATTTAAGAAGAATTAATATTATCAGCTTATCTACCACAAGATAAAAGGATTAGAGCTCTACATGTATGGTTAAAAATTACAGAGATCTAATACTTCAGTATTCTACTCAGACAAGTCCAGAGCCATAGAAAAAAGGATTCCAAGTGGAGGGGTGGAAGGAGGGGAACACGAAGGGAGGATTGTTACTACATTCAAGAACAACTCATTATTCTGTGTTTAAATTTAACCTTTTTTTTTTTTTTTTTTTAATAAATACTTCTGTGCAACAACATACTTTTCTAGAATATTACATTTATATTAAATGACTGATACCCTGTTAATTTTGTAAAATTTCTTTCTGGGGTATGATTATGAGAGTTATTTGATTTACATGTGGTTTCTGGGTAGAAGATGCATAACAAATGTTAGGGACTTTCCCAATGTATGTTTTTTTTCCATATTATTATTATTATTTATATGTCTTTTCTATTTACAGCAGAATCAAGGTGGGCTGTGTTGCACGAAGAAAGCTGAGAGAAACTACCACATTTTAGCAGCAGGCTGGTAGCTGATGGCCTATTTCAATGTCAAAGTTACTTTAGAGGGGTAAAGAACACTACAAACAACAACAAGAAAACAGAGATGATGAAAAAAAAAGGACAATCTGTCCCTAGAGAAAGAAGGGAGAAGGAAATGTTACTCTGCAGTTCATCCAAACATTGACTGCAGACATAGCAGAAGTTTTGTCATATGTCAAAGATACACATTCAGAGGCATTAGTAAGGGCGAGGAAGAGAAAACCTAATGATATTTTATAAAAATATGTCTTCAATTAATATTTATATTTTGCAGAAAAGTTTCTGTAATATTTTGAATCTTGTCTTTTTTTTTTTTTTTTACTGCTCTAATATTCACAACTCTTCCTGTTTAAACAGAGCAAGGAATTTGAACTTGCATGTAGTTTGCTACAGACCTGAATAAATCTAAGTAAAAGAAAATACAACAAACAAATAAACAAACAAAAGAAAACAGCAACAAACAAAAACCTGAGAAGACAGAATAGATTAAAAAAATGGAACCAATAATTTTTATTAAAAAAATTAGAGAAACCTTTCCCATTGATTTTCTGCACCAGGTGATCTTGACAACAACTGGCACCCTAGAAAGGATGGGGCAAGAAATTGTTCTATTGTATTTCTCAGCCACATGGTGTAAGGGGCACTATGGAGCCAGGTGGCCAGGCGAAGTGGGAAACACTTCTGCTTCCACCTCTAATGTGCTGGTGCTCCTTGGGGCAGGCAGGGAAGCAGACAACTGCACACGTGCCCATGCTGGTTGTGCAAAACACAGTGAGCTCTGCAGTTGTGTTACCAGTTTTGCTAGGCCAGCCAACAGTGAGTCAAAGGCCCTCTGTACATGGAAGGACTACAAAATTGTGTTCCAAATTATTGCCTAACAGGGATTAAAATTGTGGAAAAGCCTAATAGTAAGAGGAATATGCAATAGTGCTAAGGGGAAAAAAAAAAAAAAAAGAAAAGTCAAAATAAAATGCATGTCTTTTGAACTGCAGGTAAAACACTTTATAGAATTCTTTGTCCTAACAGAAGAAAAATAGAAAGTGCTATCAAAACTAACAAAATCATGGAAATGCACAGGCATATAAACAGGCAGCATACCATATGTCCACCAATATTCACTACAATAAGAACGTTAAGAAAGCCATTAAGATAGTGTCTCCATTACGCTCAGGTGTACAATAACATATGGTACATTTTCTGCTTCACTGTGCATTTCCTTGCTTTTGTTGTTTAGCATCACTAATTTAGAGGTCAATTAATATAGTTTGTGTGTATATTTCTCTACAGAATATTTTAAAATTCTTCATTGCTGCTTAAAATTAATATTTTTAGTGCATCTGTATATGAAGTATTAATACAAGGTAGGACTTTTCCCAAACCTTATTTAAATGGTGGAGCTAGATAAAATAATTTTAAGGTAGATACATGTGATACTAAAATTATTACTCATGAAGTCTTCACACAATTTGCTGCAATGGTGCCACTATGATGCACTGCAAGGTTGTTGTTGGCTTCAGTCAGTGAAGACTTCTCAAGAATAATGTGGGTATATCTCAGAAGTGTGGACTAGAGGCAAAATAGTGACTAATGTAGCAATGACAAAGAAAATACAAGAAGTATAAACTGATAAATGTCCAACTGTATGTGTGGAGAAAAGGGGGAAATCAGAATGTCTGAAAGACTTTTCTCCTTCATGGATATTTAAATTCAAAATTCTGAAGATGATTATGGAATTTCACAACTGTCATAAAGATGCAAGTCATTTGAGATATATTGTCTCTCTCTTTTATGTTTACAGATTTTGTGTGCCTTGCAGCATGTGTTGCCCATGACAGTGGCCTTATGCAGTACTATTTGAAAAAACATGCATTTACAAGAATGGATGGAGAAAGAAAGGAGCTTTGGTGAAAATAGGTAAGGATAAAGGAAGGGAATCATTAAAAACTACAGTCAGTATCTTTGTTAGTATAAACTGTGCCCCAAATGGTGTTTTTTCTTTTTATTATTTCTCATTCAGTTATTTTTACTTCTTTGAAAATCATGCACAAATTAGAATATTTTAAATTTTTAAATTAATTACAAGCAAGGTTTATATTTTGTCATATAAATATATCACCTTTTAACTTTAGAATTTCTTCTGAGAATGAATTTCCATGGTTCATTTCTGTTTAGCATGTATTACAATGTTTACCGCAAAAACCTCCCAAATAATTACATTTAATATTTCCTCTAGATGGAACATGACAAAATATGTAAGTTTTCACAAACTTACACTGCTGCAAACTGGAAACAACAATTTGCAACTGAATCACTGTAGCTGTACAGATTAGATCCTGAAAGTAAGATTTCTGAAGACTGAGTAGTTCACGTCATCCAACAAGCCCTTTAAGAAAGACAGCCAATGAGCATTATGCAGCATACATGAGAGAAGTACTCCTTAAAACAGTTATTCATACATTCAGATTTTGTTACCAGTGAGGTTTTCCAAAAGAATAATCACTCCCATTTATAAGATAACAATTTTAATATTCTGACAAACAACAGAAATTAAAATGACCTTTTAAAATGTCTGTTTTTGCTTAAGACATTTTTCCTTAATTCTCACATAATCACATATTTATGCTCAGTTAACTTGCATAATAGCTTCTTTCTTCGACTTTAAAATCCGATCATGCCAAGGCTATGACATACATTCATCAGAAAAAAAAAAAAATTGCTTTTCTGAAGAAAATACTTCAACTATGTGATAGAAGAAAAGATCCATCCAGTCCCCTCCCAGAAAAGGATGTAAGAAATAATTTCGGTTTTTAAAGATGTGACAGTAACCTTGTGACTTCTCTGACTTCAGTTTCTAGAATAATCTAAACCTACTGGAATGAACAAAAATATACATATCATGTGCTTTTGTAATTAAAGAATGCAAAGTATATTTTTCACAAAATGCCTTAAAATATGTTTTCTTTATGTGCATTACTATTTATGTCTCATATAGTTGTACCTATAAATATGCAATTTCTTGCATATTACAATAAGAGAACTGAAAATGTCCTTATATTTGAATATGAAGCATATTTTATCTTTTTTTCAGTTGGTAGGCATACAGTACTGCTAAATAGAAATCCTTTCTGACTTTGTTCTATGCAAATTGTTGTGTTTGACATTCATATCAAAAGCATTCAAAATTTCAATATTTTAAAAGTAAAAGTTGAAAAAGAAGATGTCAGAAATATCATCAACTTATAGTATGATCAGTTTGGTTTTATTTTTTCACACGGTCAGATTAACACAGAAAAAACGACAACAGCGACAACAAAACATGAACTTTTAGCTAAAAGACTTTGTTTATTTTTAAAGGAAACATTCTGAAGTCTACCTGGGAAAAGTAGATGTTATAAGGAGATGTAAGACTTACTTGTATAATGTGCTCTAATGTTGCTTGACAAAATGTCTTCTGGCTTTTCTAATCCTACAAAGATTTTATCAAAAATGCATACACTCAATTTGCCTCTATGGAGTACGATTTGAATTGAAGGCTTTTTTTTTGTTTCCCTTTTTTTTTTTTAGTAGCTGAAAAAAAGGGATAAGAAAGTACACTTGGCAAACACTCTTTTCTCATTCCTCTTTTATACATTAATTTACTTTCCCAAGTAGTATTTTCACCTACATAATCTTCAAACCAATAAAAAGCATGATCATCTTCCTTCCCAATAATTACATGCTTGCTAGCTTCAATTTAGTTCCATTTAACCCTTTCAGAGTTCTTAACTTTTAACAGTTGTTCAACATGTATCTTCATAATTTCCCTCTTACTTCTTCCACATATAAAAAGCATTCACCTCCGTAGCAGATACTAACATTTTTAATTTTTTGCCTTATCTACTTCCTATTCTCCACCTAAATTTATCTTGAAATGTGTCTCTATCTAGTGTAGAATATCTTAAGAATCATGTCATTTCTTTATTTTTTTTTTTCAGTTTGATAACATGACAGTAATGTTTAAACAGAAAATGAAGTTATTTTCAAAATAAGGAAAAAAACGTTTACACTTAACAAAATAAACTATTTAATTCCTGAAAAAAAACCTACCTGCAATATCATTCTATATTATGCTTCCTAGAGGGAGGCACTACCTCTTGAGATTTCTTTATAGTCACTGAATTAAAATTGCGTGACAGTTCTGGGAAGCACTATAGAGTTCTGCCATACACTGTGTTCTGCTTTGGACCATTGCCCAAAGCACACTGCTCATCTCTGACAGTACTACAGTCTGATATCTCTAGAACCGGCTGCAGTAGAAACAAATACCTTGCATCACTGCAGTAGTGTGATTAAGAGCTTTGCAACAGTGAAAACATTTACTTTTAAACTTGTAAGGCTGAGAGAACGTGAATATGCACATTTCAGTTACTTATTCTGCTCCCTTTCACTCCTCCCGGTTTCAAATATTGGCATGATAGAGGCTGCTATCTCACCAAATAGCATGCAGCTAGGAACTTATCTGAGAGGTGTTTGAACTTCAGCTTTCAAATATTACAAAGCAGAGATTTCTAGCTTCATGGTTTGTAAGGTTTTGGCTGTTGAAATCATGTGGGAACTGAAGTAAAAAGCAGGAAATGGTGATGGTAATCTGCTGATGTTGAATGTTTCATTATCTTAGGACCTATCATGTCTGATAAAATACTCCAAGTGCTTTTAGGACTATAACAATTACCTTAAGTATGCAAACAGCAGGGAAAAGCACTGATCCCTAAATGACAGTAAAGCAGACAAAGGCAACGACACCAATGTTTTATTTATTCACCAAAGTGTTAGAAGAACCAATTGGTATTTGCCAAATACCATTCATAGTTTCGTTTTCATAATGGAAAAAAAAAAAAAAGACAAAGAAAAAAGGCATCCCTTTTCCAAAAAGGGTTATTTTTACTTTAAGAAATGAAGTCTGAAGTTTTCTAAATGTCAGTTACATCCATAATGTATCTAATTCATAATACAGCACAAGACCAATTAACTTATTACCTGCAAACTCCTTTGAAAAGTCTAATCTTATTCTCTAATTGTGACAATGCCAGGACACAAGCTGTCTGTGTTTCTGCAGTCTATTTGTTGGTATTCCTCCAGCAACCAGAACCGTTGTATCAGGCATGTTTGAAAATAAATCCCTGGTTAGTACTTTTAGGATTCTTTTATTGACCTGTTGTCCAGTATTTCAGAAAATACCTTTTGGAACCAGTCAATATCTTCTCCCTGAAGAATCTCTTAAGGGAGATTCACATCAATGAAGCCCTCAATCATTTTCATGGCCCTTTACTAGACTCCCTCCAGCACGCCCATGTCTTTCTTGCACTGGGGGCCCTGTCACTGGGCACCACTGAAGAAAGCCAGTTCCCATCCTCTTTGCACTTTCCCATCAAGAATTCATATACATTGATAAGGTCCCCCCTAAGACTTCTCCAGGTGAAACAAAACACATTCTTTCAGTCTTTCTTCACTGGAGGGAGATGCTTCAGTCACTTCATCATCTTTGTTATCCTTCATTAGACTTTTTCCGGTGTGTTGAAGTCTCTCTTGTACTCAGGAGCCCAGAACACTACTCATTGTGTGGCCTCGTCATTGCTAGGCAGAGGTGAAGAATCCCCTTCCTTGACCCACTGGCATTGCTTTGTTAGCAGAAGGTCTAGCAGAACCCCTCTCCATATCAGCTTCTTGACCACTCATGTCAGATATCATCAATGTACTTCAGAAACCTCCTGGACTGATTGAGTCTTGCTGTGTTGTCCTTCCAGCTCATATTAGCGAGCTAAAACACCCCATGAGGACCGAGACCCGTGAATGCGTGTCTTGTTTCTGTTTACTTCTTGATCAGGCAGTCAGTAACACACATCCACCACAACATCATTCATGTTGGCGTTCCTACTATGTGACCCATAAGCTCTCAGATGACTCGCCATCATCCCTAGGTAGAGCTTCCCACATTCCCACCGCTTTCTCACATAAAGTGCAGCTTTACCTCCCTATTGTCCTGGCCTGTCATTACTAAAGGGACAGTACTCAGCCACGGCAGTGTTCCATTCATGTGAGCCTTCCCACCACACTCCGGGATCCCAATGAGATCAGAGCAACTGCACACGAAGATCTAATTCCTTGTTTGTTCCCCATGCTGTGTACACTGGTGTACAGACATTTCATATGGTCATGCAGTTGTGCTGATTTGCCAGAAAATGAATGAGATCTCCTCCTTTTAATGGTGTCACCTGATCACTAATAATATGTTTCAGGTGGGTCCCCTTCCGAACTGTTTTGTTGATTTTAGCTCTTTGCTGTTCACATTATCCTACATCCTTTAATTGCCAGTCCAAACAGGTGGAGCAGAAGCCACCTGATGCTGTAAGTCACTTCTCCCTTTGCCATCATGGCAATGTACCATCACTCCTAACTTGGCAAGCAGAGACTCTGAATGCCCCTCTTTCTGTAAAGNTGGGGAAGATCCAGTGAAACTCTTCATCATTTCTAGTGCTGGGCAGTCTAGTGAATGCCTTGCACAGCTCTTTTGCTAGAACATGCAGTTTCACCACTAATGTGCAAAGAAAGAGGGAAGGCACACTAGGAGACATCTCCCCCTCTCCCAACCTCACTGAGAATCTCCAGGCGTTTTTGTAGTGGCTTCAGTGGGTGCTGGGAAGGGTGGCCTGTGGGGCATCACCACCACTCCTGAGCACCATGACGTTCTTCTTAGCAGAGCATCTGGA
>VXAV01009796.1:66143-82486 GCA_013399715.1 Alectura lathami | reverse complement strand
GTGAAAAAGGACAGAAGAAAAAGTGAAAGACTGCAAACTATATAGCTTTTAGTTTCAGGAAGACTAGAATCAACTATTTGATAAAAGTATGGAGACTGACAACAGTGGAAGGCACTTCATACTAAGCCAAGAGGGCTTTAGAAATAAGTGGAGAGGTGTGTTTTTATTTTTCATTTTTTTATTTTTTCAGGTATTGATTACTTTTATTTTAAAATAGTTTTCTGGNAAAAGAAAAGCTTGTCTCTTCACACATTATTTCTAAGTAAATTTTCAGTTCTCTAAGACTTTAGTTCTGCACATCTCATTAATCAGACTGGAAATGATCTCAGTAATGAAAATAAGTATTTTCAAAGTGTTTGTAATGCCAAGGCATAAAAAAAATATTTGACTAGTTCCCTCACAACTGAATTTAACTCATGTCAGAATTAGGCTTCCCTGTTTGGACATAAACTATCACATATTTTTACAACAGTTATTACAAGGAGATCTAGCCCTGCAACTAAGCTCATAAGGAATGATGTGTCAAAAAGTCTTCAGATAACCACAAGAACTGTCTCAAACAGCTTAAATGGCAGAGTCCTGGTCTATCTCTGTAGCTTGAACAGAGAGGCGGAAGAGCCCTCATGCAGAAGAACGCTCCACAGCACGATCAGATCACCTTGTTTGCACACTAGGAAGCCTGTTTACAGCCTAGGAAGTCTGCCCAGTCTGCTCATTTTTTATCATGACCGGAAATATGGTACATATGCAAAAATATATGTAGCTACTAAAACATAAACTTTACATATATATAAACAAAGAGTTGTACATGTGTGTATATGTAGCTAGACACATGCCTAAATATTATAGTTTCCTGTTCCAAGTAGTATAGAAATTGTAGTTCGAACATTCAACAGATCCCAGAGAGGGATCAATTTTTTTTAAGAACATTTATCAATCATAACTGAAGGCAGTGAATGTAAAAATGGAACAATTGAGAAAAGTTGTTGAATCTTATATTTAATATTTTTTTTTATCCCTCTCCTTGGGCAGTGATAGTGAGTCAGCTGCTCCTCTTTCCCTCAGTCAAAACCATATCCTCAAGAGAAAACGGCTTATATATGTGGACGAGTTAACAAAAGAAATTGGAACACATTTTCTCTCAAAAGTAAAATAGCTTTCTAACGGAGGCTGAACTGCAGCCAGATAAGAAGAGTGAATGGAAAAGTGTATTCCAGTCTAGTTAAATATAGACCAACACCTGGTAAATTCTCCCTAAGCAAAAGCAGATATCAACAGTCATAAAATTTAATCTTTTTCACATCATTTCATTAATATTTGCATGGCATTGGAATTTTCTTAACTAACAAGCAAAGGCCTCCAGGAAAGGAAATTCCAAAAACAAACAAACAAAAAAAAAAGATGAAAGAAGCATGAAAAAATATCTATGAATAAAAATGAAAATGCTCAAGGAGAGAAATATTTCAATCATTGATGAAAAAATTGCTAGGATTCTCAAGAAGATATTTAAATTGTAAAAGTACACATGATCTTCTGAAATACCTGTTTTTTTTTAAGTCTTTCTAGCAAGGACAAAAATCCTATTTGATGGAAAATATGAAGTAATTATTAACTAAAAACAACTATTTTTTTTTCAGATATTTCACTAGCTAGTATTCTAAATATCATAAACTGGAAGAGTCCCGAAAAGACTGAGAAAAGTAGGCAAAAGGAGAGACCAAATTATGATTTTATTATTTTTTCTCCACAAGTGTTCTTTACTGATAATGAAAATGAGTAAAAGAAAAACAGCTGTACTGATGATTCAGACCAAGCTTTAAGTTATTTAGGTATGGGACTTTATTAACAAAAAGAATAATCGGAAATCAAAGACAAAAGAACTCAGAAATTACAAGAAAATACTCAGTTAGCAAGTTCATTACAGCCATATCCAAATTCAATTTCTAAGTCCATTCACATCAATACAGAGGATGGGTGCCAAATAAAAAGTCAACTCTCAAAGTATTATAAACTGAATGGATTATGTTTAAAGGCATTTTATTCTACCAACAAAAGCTAATTCCTCAGGCTGTTTCTTCTCATCATGGATTACTCATTCCTCTTAAAAATAAAAATAAAAAAAAATAGAAACAAACCCACAACAGCTCTTGAAACCTTGGTCAGTCTTAAGAGTAATATTTGGAGAGGGGACCAAAAGAGTTCTTAAAAGTAAAATTGGCCTTTGATCCAAGATTAGGTACAGTAGCAGGAAAGGAAGGAAAATATTCCTTTCATGTTCTGCATCATATTGGCAGACTAACTGGGAACTAATTTTGACTTTTCAAAACATTATGCTGTTCAGCAGCCACCTTTACATTATGGAGTTATACAGCGACAAAACTGCCGGCTTTGTTGTTGCTGGTTTTGTTGGGTTTGTTTTTTCATTTGTTTGTTTTTCCCATCTGGGTATAGAAAGGTATAGCAGAGTGAAAAGCCTACATATTTTATATTCATGCTACGTCATGATCTTTAGAACTACTCAAATAAATTCTCTAGAATGTGATAAAGATCTGTACTAAAATTAAACAGGGAATCAGGGACTGAACTTTGTTTTCCCGCATGATATTTCCTCTAGTGACAGAAGGAGTCTAAGATGTTAACTCCGATGCTAAACAGAATGTTAGATGCCCATGTCTTTAAACTCTATCCACTGAATTTATGTATAGTAACTGAAAAAGAAAAGATCACATAGATCTCTTTACCACCAAATTACTTTTTCCCTCAAAATGCACAGAATTATAGTATTTATCTACCATCTACTGGACTACAATCACAAAAATTGTATTTTTCTAAAAAATAATGTGCATGCATGATGTCTTTAAAGTAACCATGAAAGATTTGGAGCACCAGAAAGCCCTAAGCATTTTCAAAGCATCTGCCAAAAGACATGACTCAAATTCTTAGCCTCAAAGTTCACCTTTTCTCAGTGATGATGCTAATCAATACCAATTCATTTTTGGCTGATTTCATGTGGAGAGAAATCCCAAAGCCATCCAAGGTTGAATTTCAGTCAAGCAATTAAGCTCAAGATGACTACCAAGCCAAGAGGTGATGTCAGAGATAAATTTACTTATCTGTGTCTGGAAAATCTGAATTCATTGCAGCCAGAATGTCTAGAAGCTCATGTCTACTGATAATTTTTAACATGTAATATACTAGATACATAAGAATCTCTAGAATAAAGCCACAAAATGATTTTATGTTAGTATTTTTCATAGACAAGTTTGGTATCATTGATTTTAGCATGTCATTGCTCAGCAAAATACTAGAACTCGTATTTTCTTAAATATTATATTGGCTAATAATCAAAGTGTTAGTAATTACTATTGGTTTGTTGTTCCTTAGAGTTCTCCCAAACTATATGCTTATTCCAAACTGCATTTTCCATACAACGTTCTCCAAGAAAGTATTTGCTCTCTTGTACATCTTTGTTAAAGAAGGTGCAAAACAAAAGTGAAGTGCCAGCGCCCGAGTTTCAGATTTCAGCTCGGACCACCAACTTCACAGACATCACATGCAACTTTTATCTCTCCCAATTAAAAAGACCACCTTTCTCTTGAGTTTCTCTTGAGAATTTGTCTCCCACATTTTCACAATGCTTTCCCAATTCCCCTCAGCACCCAAGCCCTCTGTTAGAGTACACTTGCCTTTCAGCTCTAGGATTTCAGTTCGCAGCATGTGAGGCCAACTAGGTGATGTGAGCTGTTTTAAAGAGCTGGAAGAAGACTCAGCAGAGGAAGTCTCTCTGCAATTCAGGGTTGCTTTTAATCTAAATCTTTCCTCCTTAGCCCCTGCCTGACCTGCATTGTAGCTATGCCTGCTTCTGTCTTCGTGCTCCACTGACCCAGAGCTGGGGCCACACCAGCCCAGTGTGCTGCCCAGTACCAGCACTGCCTCAGCCTGCTGACCCAGCTCTCCTTCACACAGGGAGCAGTCCCCTCCATGACATCACCCCAAACCTACTTGTCACATAACAAAAGAGCCAAGAGGTGATTTATATCAGAATTAACAAGCATTAACATTTGGGCAAAGTGTCTAATGACTTGTGTTAAGAGTGAAAATTTGGAAAAACAAATTTCAGATGAAGTCTAGATTGGTCTTTGAGGTTTCATTAAAAGTGAATATTTTGAAAACATTTAGAAATAATCCTGAATATTATTTCCCCCAAAGTACTGATTTCATAGAAGCAAAGAAGACTGTGAAATCATTTACTCAAGTTTGTTTTTTAAAAATCTGTGTATTTACACATTTACATTTAGAAGAAAGGCAGAAGATATTCACATGAATGTGAAGGAAAGTTTTGATACTGTTGTTATTTTATGAGCAACATAGGTGTACCTGAACTAACTAGTCTCATCTTTCTATACAAACTTTGTAATGTATTTTATCATGAATCAAAATAAATCAAATAATAATTAATTATGTCTGAAATTATGTATTTAACTCAGTGGAAAACTGAAATATTGCCATTAAGAAAGGAACATTTTTTTTAAAGTCTGAAAACAATGGAAAATAAAATATTTTTGGAAACATTTTTGTTGACTAATCTTTCTAAAGTAAGGAAGGATGCACACATTTATTTTCATGGATATTTAAAAAGTATTATATTACACTAGTTATATGAATATATATTTTCTATATTAATAGTTGTGTTAATCAAGTGATAACAATCTCTAAGATACTTCTGGCCTGCAGAATAAGCACAATTAAAGATATATGTTCATATTTGCAGAAATGAAATGTAAAGTAAAAATATTTGCTACTCAATAATTTTCCAGTGAGATGCATGAATCCAACCCGACCTATGCCTTGTTACTGAAGTTGCATTTTTAAAACATTTTAAATGACTCTGCAGCAGTATGGGTACTGCAAGTTTCAGGTGTGAGAAATGTTTTCTATGCAAGTTCAACTACTTGTTCAATGAATTAGCTTCAGTCTTTTAACTTGATTAGGAACTAAAACACTCCTTAATGGCTTAATGATTGGTCATGAAAGAATCAATTGTATGTTCATTACAATAGCATCAGAAAATCTGTGAATATACTATATTGTTACAGCTTTTAAACCTGTAAAAAATGAAGGTTTCAGAGATATACTTTCATTTATTAAAAAAAAAATAGAAATGACAAAGTTATATTCTTTTGCTGTTCACATTACTTACTTCAGGGACGAAATATAGATATTCACAATCAGGAATCCCACTACTGCTTTTCTAATCTAAAGCAATTGTATTTTTAAGTAAGAGGCTATGGTACCTTCATACAAAACACATAATAAAAACTGTGGTAAGTTATTTCTTCATCTCTTGTGTCATTCTTTCAAGATGGCTAGGGAGACTAAAACTAAGTGAGAAAATCAGATCTGGAAGGTTAGGAAGAAAGAGGATAATTAATATTTCATGGTCTCTTGTTATAGAATTTTATGCTAAAAATCTTGCAGCTTTGTTATGATGTTTCGGAATGCATTCAAGTCTGCTCAGCCCACTTTCAGATGTTGTAAGAAGGGTCTTTTTACAACTTCCTGCTTTAGCTTCTGGAAAAGATTAAATAGAACGACTAAAGGCAACGTTAGTCATTAACTCAGATTTTTGAGAACACATTCTCATTAAAAAGAAGTAAAAAAACTAAAACAGAGCCAAAAAAGCTTCAGGGATCTGTTTCCCTCTAGAAACAAGATTTGCAATGTTGTTTGTTCTTTAATTGAAAAAACTCAGAAGCCTCATTTTCCAATTATAAGCCTTTACAGAAAGGGAATTTTTCATGTGCTGATGCACAGTTTCACAACCGTACACCTGGAGCTGCTCTGAGGTACCTAATCCCACCTCACTGAATTTACCACCACCACCATCCCACCGCCCCCACCTGAAGATTGTTTGATCCTCGCTGTGTAATTTCAGAAGGCTGAAAATCACCTCATCCATTGTGCAAGTAACTTGTGCAGACCTGCTTTCCACTACACAGCCAGAGAAAACAAGTGTTGTGAGATCTAATACAGCAAGATGAGGAAAGCAACTTAAGGAACTTTTCTCAGTAAGGAAGCTGAGCCAGATGCCATTGAAAATGCAACACAAGGCAAACACTCAAGAAATGTTAGCTGTTTTGAAAATGCAATTTCTGTAGATATGTATCCGTATTTAAGATACATGTATGAAAATGTGTATACACGCACATAGATCTTCTATATTTCTTTAAAGAAAACCTTGGAAAATAATTATTTTAGACAAAGACGCTGAGAAAAACAGACACAGTATCAGGAATTTCTCCTAATACAGTTAATTAACAGAAAAGATCTTAAAGCTATATTTCTGTTTAAGGCAACATAAGAGTGCCTGAGTCTCAACAAGTTTCATTGAATCAAGACTTTTCTCCTTCCCTTCAGTCAAGGGAGGATGGAGGGCAATGCCTACCCATTTCAATGGGAATAATGACAACAAATAAAGGATGAGGAAGAAGAAATGCAAAATTCTGGATATGATTTCAGATGTAAAGCAGAATACTGAGGAAAACCCTACTCACAAACCTCTCAAGGGAATTTCAGAAAACAGCATTTTGGAGGTGCTTTTTACTTCATTTGTTTTCAGCACATAATTTTTTTAGTTTCCAATAAAATGTGGGGAAAGCTAGGAAAGTATTTTAGAGACTTTAGGGACTTCAGGCTTTCAAAGGGAAGCATTTAAAACACGGATGGACAGAAGACAAGCATTATGGTAACAAGCTGTAGTTTTGATTTTATCTGGTATAGACTAACAATGATATCAGAAACAGGAAATGCCAGTTCAACCAGAAATTCTCTGTGGCACTTTTTAACAGAAACATTTTCCCACAAATATTCTCCAAACTTCTTTAAAAAAAAAATAGAAAAAAAACCCTACAAGATAGTTCACATTATTTGCAAGGCCTTTTTCCCAACAGAATTGGCTAAGAACAGAACATTTCATTTATTTATTTAAAGTCTGAGCCTTGCTCAACCACACTAAAACTTTAATTTCTATCTGCCTGCATACTAATAATTTACAAGCCAGACAAATATGACCTATAGAACCATGACCCAAAGAGGTAAGGATTTCTGTTTAATAAAAAGAAACCTCTGGCAGCCTCACTCAAATACCTGTAAAACATCATCTTCAGCTTGCACAGATCAAAAATGAAAATTTAAAATTGATATGCTTTTTGTGCTTTAAATGACTGTACAGGGCTTTGTCAGGTTTTAAAGTGGAAAGTATGAGTACATGTTTTCAAGATTCTTGATATCACCACAATATTGTGCATGGAGGTCATTTCCACTCATCTCCACCATGAGTTATTACCCAAACTTAAAGCAAGAGATAGATTGAACTGAAGGTTGCAGGACACAGGTTGATTATGAATTAGAGATCATAACATTCTCCTAAGAAAAAAAAAAAAAAAAAAAAAAACTATTGAAATAACTATAAAGTATACTAGATAAATTGGTGAATTTGACTCTTACAGACCTTTTCCCCACAGTTACTTGCAAAATACTGCCTAAGAAAGATCCTTGTTTTTCAGCTGGCTGTTCCTTTTCTGTAACTCAGACAGCAATACTATCTCAAAAAAAACCATCATGTCCAATGACTTATTTAAAGTCAGAGCCAAAATCTTCAGTAGTTGTCAACAGTTGCACAGTTTTACCAACAACTTTCCAAGTTATCTCACATTCACAAGACATGCAAGGACAGACAATTTGCTATTTTTCAATGGCACTTTTATTTATGATATGTCATCAGCTTCTAGAGTACATTAGTTCTGTCTTCTATATGTAAAACTTTGTATTTCTGATTTTTGTTACAGCTGCTAGAATGAGTGGCAAAAGTGCAACTCACCTAAATACGGCATCTAGGTAGTTTGGATCAAATGAATTAAAAAACAAACTCTACCCACAGAGTCTACTGCTCAGGGAAAGTGTGTAGTTTCTTTATTAAGAGTTCTCTGTGCAAAATGGTTACGATTTGTCACATAGTTGAAATAATAGGTCTGAAGATTTTTTATCAATGGACTCAACAGAATGGTACCAATTTCTTAAAAGTACTCTCTCAGCACAGCTTAGAGAAAGAAAATCACTTTACTGTTAACATTGGATGGCTCTGCAGTACTGTGCCTCTTGTGCGCTCCCTTACAACGTGACCCACTCTTGCTGGTCCCTGGCAGTCTTGTAAAAAAAACCCCAGAACTTTTTCCTTATCTTTGCAGAATTTCGTATTCGAAAAATTAGTATGAAAAAACAGATTGCCTTTTACTTGTAATTCACTATTTCATTTAGATTTTGATTTACAACTGAATTCTGTACAACTTTAAATTAATGAAAAGGGAGTTGTTAGAGCAGATCCGGAGGAGGGCCACTACAATGATCAGAGGGCTGGAGCACCTCTCCTATGAGGAAAGGATGAGGGGGTTGGGAGTGTTTAGCTTGGAAAAGAGAAGGCTCCGGAGAGACCTCATTGCAGCCTTCCAATACTTGAAAGGAGCTCACAGGCAGGAGGGGGACCGACTTTTTACACAGGTGGATAATGGTAGGACAAGGGGGAATAGACAGAAACTGAAAGAGGGGAGGTTTAGGTTGGATGTTAGGAAGAAATTCTTCCCTGAGAGAGTGGTGAGGCGCTGGCACAGGCTGCCCAGAGAAGTTGTGGCTGCCCCATCCCTGGCTGTGTTGAAGGCCAGGCTGGATGGGTTTCTGGGCAGTTTGATCTAGTGAGCTAGTGGCTGGCAGCCCTGTCCACAGCAGGGGGCTTGGAACTGGATGATCTCTGAGGTCCCTTCCAACCCAAGCCATTCTATGATTCTATGATAAACATATAACTGAAGAAAAAAGATTCTATATTTATGGATGTAAGATGAAAAGAATATGCTAACAT
This sequence comes from Alectura lathami, assembly GCA_013399715.1. Lineage (NCBI taxonomy): Eukaryota > Metazoa > Chordata > Aves > Galliformes > Megapodiidae > Alectura > Alectura lathami. The sequence continues at coordinate 73,575 of VXAV01009796.1, read as the reverse complement.
TAGAAACTAACTTCCTAAAATCACTTACAAAATAATTGTATCATTGAAAACCATTATCTCTTAGCTCACAAGGTTTTAATTCCTGCTTTATCATTCCTCGTCTTTCCTAGCCTCACCTCTTCCAACAACAGCTTTTCCTCATCCCTCACTAAAGCTCTCTGAAATCCACACCACTTGACTAGTTTCTGTTTTCTACATTCTTAGTTGCATTCTTTGTCAGAAATTCCTTAGAGTAATACCACTTCTAATCTGTTGAAACTCCATGTTTCTTCCCAAAAAGAACAGAAGTCTGTTGTCTGGCAATAATTTTCAATTTATTTATTTATTTATTATTTTCTTGCAGTTAGATTGCTATCTAGCAGTCATCTTCCCACATGGAAAAATATATATATATATATAAAATGGAGCAAAAAATATGTATTAGAAACAAAATTTTAAATAAATAAATGCAGATATTACCATTAGATAAAAATGTCATTTAAAGGAAGTCTATCCGAAATTCAAGTAGCTAAAACCACTTCAATGCAAGAAGAATCAAGAGGAATTTAAAGACATTGTACTTGATGAGCTATTTATTTATGCACTGCTTACTTGACTTAGGGAAAAAATCTTATTCTAAGCATGGCAGTAGTGAGGTAGTACTGTTCCAGTACCTTGGTTCATACATTAATACTGGATACAGTTAATCTGGAAACTCAAGATATCCTTTATTTTATTTCTAAACCATTCACAGACTGTGCAAGACAGCTAGATGTATTGTTTCTTTGTTTCTGCATGGCTAATTATTTCTTGATAAGAAACGTGTGAATGTGGCACTTGGGGACATGGTTTAGTAGGCATGGTGGTGTTGGGTTGACAGTTGTACGGTTGGATGATCTTAGAGGTCTTCTCCAACCTTAATGATTCTGTGAACATATATATTTTGAAATTCATTTAAATTATAGGATGCATGCAGCAACTTTGATGAAAGACTTTGTCCCACCAAAGCATGGCAAAACTTTTGATGTATAGCATAGCACAAGAGTCTCCAAGCACAATTGTTTTCTAGTGAATCCCTCCTGTGAGGTTCACTGTGCTTATTTCCCAGACAGAATCTATTCTGAAAAGCTAAAAAGTAAAAAAAATAAAAATAAAAAAACAGAGCCCTAATCTATTGAAAAATGCATTAGGTTCTTATTTCTCCATTGATAGTAAATATTTTGGTTCAAAAATGCATTATTAAAAGCCTTGTTTAGTAAATACATATCAGAGGTTATTAAAAACATTTTTCCAATTGGCAAAAACTGTTCTAGAACCCAGATATCAAAAAAATATATACAGAATTTTTTGTGCAAATCTAGGTTTAGTTTTTCTCAGATGACCATGGTTCCATTCCACTGCATAACTTCAGATATGCGTAACAGGAAAACAGAGTTCACGTAAGCAAGATGCCCATGTCCAAATGGACAGGAAATACTTCCAAGAGTCTTTGTTACCTGCAATACACCTTTTATTTTTTTTCCCGTGCATTTTATGTCTTCTGAGATTGCTGTAGCTAGAAGACTGTAAGAGCTTTGTGACAACTGCAAAAGCTCCTGGATCTGAGCGGAAATCCACCTGCTTACAAACCCAGCACTGCTGTGCATGGCTGTAATGGCAAGCAAAACTGTTACTCACTGTGTGACACAAGGCAGTTTTTTAATGATTATGTGTATGTGTGCCTGTTTCTATAATTTTTTTCCTCCTCATCTAAAAAAAAAAAAAAAGAAAGAAATCAAATACTACTGGAATGAACAACACCCTTTCCTATGACAAATGTTAGTTCCCTTTGTATTTGACAGGTACCTCAATATTCAATATAGGGAAAAAAAATTACTCTGCTTTATTTCATATTGTAAGCAAGTCTGCCAAGAACACCATTTAGTCCATCAGAAACTATACTGATAAATGATAAATGTTATTGAGTCTGACAATATTCTGAAGCACCAAGACCAGCAACAAACTGAACTTTTAATGAATGTTTATATTCATAACTGCACATATATCTGAGTCCCAGTATGTTTAGTAATCAAATATTTCTTCCTTCTGGTACTACTCAAATGTTTGAGTCTGCTGCAAGCTGATGTCATTACACTATTTTGACACTATGTTGACATTAAAGAAAAGCTGCTGATTTATTGGCATTTATTTTCCAGCTTCCCCACCTCTTCATAGAGAAAATACTTTTGTGTGTATGGCTAATTTACCAAAAGAGTGACTTCTGCAAGAGTACAAGTTTGTAATAGATGCATATAAAGGCTGAAAGTTTAAAACAATCATGGAATAATATATGTAGAGGAGTATGAATAAGTTCAAGAAAAGGGAAATGCTTGGAGTGAGATGGGGGAAATTAACCTTTGCCTCACAGATCTTTCCTTCCATGTTGATTCTGGCACTGCTTTTATTACTTTCTTTTAAATACAAGTTGATGGATTGTGTATTATGCTAAAATAAATAAACATGAACATCATTGAAAAAACTAGGAACTGTGTCCATTTTACATAATCTTTAATGCAGCTTTAGCGGTCTGCAGTGATATACATTAACATACAGAACATGAAAGTCCAGATTATTCAGATGTTGTGTACTGCATTCGTCTGTCACATGCATGATCTGTGTGGATCATAATATATCCATCTGATGGAGTCCCACTTAAAGCAATGAATTCAAATGAAGAATGGTTTAAAAACATACTGCTGAGTTCAGGTGGATCTACTATACATGCAATAAAAATGTCTGTTTTTTTTTTTTGTTTTGTTTTGTTTTGTTTTCCGATGAGTATCAGAGAGAACTATCTATGCCTGTCCAAAATTCTATTTTCACGAATTATCTGAAAAACTTCTGAATAACTTCTCTGACCTCCCTAAAGAGTTGAGATTGGTAACACCACCACCAAAACATCATGCACTCATTTTTAGTGTACACGTACAAAGTGCCTTATCTTATTTTAAACAAAAGAGAAATATTTATGTTTAAGGTGGAAACAAAAACAAAAACAAAAAACAAAAAACCAGGAGGATGACTTGATAATTACTGAAAGCTTCTGGTTGTATGATAGTCTTCTTCACTATAATTAAAATTAATAATAAGTTTGAGATGAGTGAAATATCCAAACTGTCATTTTTCACCAAGCTGTAATGGTATTGCAATAATTACTACTTTCACATTTTCATACATGAATAATAAATTATTTCAAAAAATATCTAAGAAAGCAGTTAAAACTAGAAAGGACTGTTAGAATACACATTACAAACACATGATATAAATTAACTGTCTTCTAGTCAGGAAATACACATACAACTCTGGAAAGCAGACATTCTTGTAGGCTTGTGAAGAAATGCATGAAAATTTGATTTTTTTTTACGTATGGCTTTTTTTTTTTTTTTTGATACAATTAGTGCTGTTTTATCTGTGTCTTCTCTCATAAAATGTCTATTTTCATATTTACATAACTAATTACATGATTCCCTCATAGGCCCCTACTATTTCAGATTCTCTCTGGTTTGGTATACCATTAAGTAAATTTTAAAAATCTGCATCCCCACTGGCCCCCCAAGACTGATTTTAGTGTTGATAACAAAAACAGTAAATCAGCCTGGTAAACTATGACCTGACTGACAGTTATGTTTAGGATTTGAAACTGAAAAGAAGTAGCTGGGTTCCTTCTGAAATGTACATACATCGAGTGAAATTAAAATTCAAAAATCTGATAAAAAAGCTTGCTACACATATATGTCATTTTGAATCTGAGTTATATGATTTTCAAATGCTGAATTCAACTCTCAAACTATGTGCAAAAATCACCTGTCTCACATCCTTTATTTTAATTAATGTATCCAGGGGAAAGGGGATGATGACATGCATTTTTTCGAGAATTTTTCAATACAAGAGTACTCATGAATGAAGTCCTCTTACACAATAAAACAGTTTTATTGAAATATAAGCCCAATGGTAGACCATTGGGTTCCAAGTCATGGAAATGTAGGAGCATTCAGCCATGGTCTAAACTGAACAAACATATAAATATTTTATTCATTTATATAGCCAGACAACATACGAAACATCCATATGTTCTGATGAGCTAAGTTACTAATGCACGTATGAAATGAACCATGTACTTTATTTTGTTTTGGAACAGAACTTCTATACCCTCAGCAACCTGTAGTTCAAGATGCAAAACTCATACATTCCCAGTCCATAAAAACACTTGTCATTTTTCCTGTCAAAAAGGTGTGTTTCAGTGGAGGCAAGTCACAAAACTGATTCCTAGCCAACGTATATCAGAAAGAACATTTATTGTTATGAAAAGTAATGCATCTCATTTCTAAATGCAAATTTAATTAGCAAAACAAGTAAAAATAAATCTAAACTCAACCATCTCCATAAACTTTGCAAAAAAAAAAAAAAAAAGAAAATCAGCTTAATCTCAGTGTTCACTCTTGTGCATATTTGTTAATATATTTGTGTCATATTTGTTAATATAAATATTTCAGTATTTAATTGCCATCCCTGGATGGAAAGCACTCAGAGTACATACATATTTGCAGTCAAAAAGGTAGCAGGCCATATATTTGCATACATCAAAATAAAATACTTGCGTTAAGAACTTTTCCTGAAATTTATCATTAATATTGATACTGACTGAAGGAGGCTAGATGAAATAATCATGGTGAGTACATTTAGTGAGTATATTTTCCAGACTGAAGCTGAAAGTATTCTAAGTCTCCTGTTAAGTTTCTAAGGACTTTGTCAGTGATCATCTGAGGAACTTTAGGTACCTGCTGCTGCCAGATAAGGAGCCACTGGAGAAACTGTCCCATTGATATCATACCCTCAGACCCACACAGAGCATGAGAAGGAGGATGCAGCTCTGCAGGCTCAGGCTGTAGGGAGCTCCTGATGCCTCTCACCAAGGCACTGCCTCACGGACTGCAGGAGGTGAGCAGTTACAGAAGCGCTGTGCTTCCGCGTGAAAGAGCTGTGGGAGGAGGTTACCAGACTGCACAGCATCAAAGAGGATGAGAAAGAGAGGGAGCATATCTTCTCTGAGACCCTGTAGCTGAGGTGGAGGGGCAGGAAGAACCTAAGACTGGAAACTGAAGAACCTAAAGAAGATGGAAAGCAAAAAGGAAAGCAAGCAAATGCAGCAGGAAGCCTGCAAGGTTCCTCAGGTTAACCAATGTCAACTATTCTAGCCTATTTTTCCTCATACTGGCCACTTCTAAAGGTTTCCCAGTTCCTTTAAATTGTTCAAAATTCATACTGTTTTCGTTACACCTTGCACATGAATACAGATCTGAAGACACTGATCCTCAGAGTGATTCCTGACAGGAGAAATCAAAGTTGATGCCTTGGTTCCTATGGGAAGAAAAGAGTACACATTCGAGACAACTGAATGAATATAAAACATTTCAAACAGAATTCAGTGAATCTGTACTCATAATTTTAATATTAGGCATTCTTTACCTTTTGACACAAAGGGCATTTTTTTAATAACAACAAAAAACTCAGATTCTAGTGCTTCCCATAATTTGAAACAGAGAATGAATCTAAGCTCCTTTGAATGTATAGGGCATCTCTTTATAATATCTTTTGTAATGCAAGTTCTTCAGATGATCTTTTTTTTTTTCTCTTGAGCAAAATATCAGTGATTAGATAAGCTCAATAAAAGCATGATCTCATATAAAAATGGCATGAATTACATGCTCATTTGCTATATTATTGCATTCAAGTGATATTTGAAATGGGGTTAATGTGACTTAATTCTGAAAATACTTTTCATTTTTTGCCTAAAGCTGAACATAATAATTATAGTTCTAACCAAGAATAATCTAAATGAACCAAGAATGAATCTAAATGAGTAATCTAAATGCAGCCATTTAGATGATTTTAAAGTGTTCTCTAATCTCAGTCAAGAAAGGAATTCACATTTCAGCTAATCCCTTGGAGACTATTGCTTGAAATTCATAAAGGATGCATGTCAACCAAAACTCTCAAAACTTGACAATCCATCAGTCATTTAGAGAATCATAACTCTGATGCACTAATATGTGCACAGTTGCTTTTACTACTGTTTATGAAGAGCTGTTATTTTTAATTCAGGGAGTATACAAGTAAATATCCCATATTAGCAATCAACTGATCTAGGAAAAGTATCTGAAATTAATTTCATAAAAACAATAATAATAATTGTACTTAATTTTTATGTTTCACTACAGAGCAAGAGAAAACTGGAACGCTTGACATTCAGACACAATCATGTTTTGTTGTTGTGGTTGTTTGCTTGCTTTACAAAGAGTAGCATGCTTTTCTTGCAGTTGAATGGATTATGACAGAACACAGTAGGAGTGACAGTGGTAATAGATTAAGTTAAAATCTAAGTAAATGGCAAAGATTGTTTTAGGCATAAGGATTATAGCAATTAATTCTCCTAATTTAATTTTAAATCTCAAAGGGCAGCTGGTTTGGAGCATTCTTAACCAAAAGATCTGAAGCAAAGCATAAACTTTCATCCCTTCATTTGCTGCAGCAACATCTTAGCTTTATGAAAAAAAAAAAAAAATCAAAATGCCTGTTCACTAATCCCCCAGTATGCTTAAGTGTTCAATACTAGACATTTTGGTTTACATTTCAAAACAAAGTATAATGAGACTATGCTAAGAATTTTTTTTTTTAATGGTAGTTGAAATCTTGTATTACACTGTAGTTATTTTTCTTTTCATCTAAATATTGTTAGAATGGCAAGCTGACATTGCACATTTTGAGTTTTTATGATTAGAGGTTGGTTTACTTCTGTTACTATTGCTATTATCAGGGATAGGGGGCTGGAGGGGAGGTGGTCCTTTCTTTTTTATCTCCAAATCTAATGCTAGTCTTCTTCCAAAAATAAAGACGAACATAGACAGCCCTTTTAGAGAGCCAATACTGACTAATGCAAATCTTTCCCACAATCAAGATAACAAACAGATATGTCAGTTTATATGCCCATGAATAGAAATATATGTATAGGCTGTATCGAATGCACAAATAAGCTTCTATTATCTGCAAAAGATGAATGGTTATAACACTAGTCTTAACCCTCAGAACAACTTAAATTTACTTCTAATTTACCAAAGATAATTAAAAACTTTAGGATTTTTACAGATAAACAGCATACAAACTTGATTGTAGTCCAGATTATAAACCTGCCTCACTTTTCTTCAAGTTGTTATTCTATTGCTATTTATTTATTACCAGTTGTTAATATATTCATGGGCCACTCTAATAAGCACTGAGCACTCTAAAAGGAAGAAGATAATCCTTACTCAAAAAACACAATGATCTACCACAAGAAAATGAATGTATGCATGTAGAAAATCAACTAAAAAAAAAAAAAAAAAGAAAAAAGAGAAAAAATAAATTTCTCCCCTCTCCT